>VWZP01000398.1:125386-154712 GCA_013396995.1 Dicaeum eximium | reverse complement strand
CGGGGAGAGCCGGGGAGGCCATCCGTCCATTGTGGGCGGGAGGGAAGGGCGAGCGGGAGAGCCCATTCCCGAGTGTGGGGGGAGGTGGGCAGCGGCAGGAGTGGGTCAGGCCATCCGTGGCTCTTGGAGAAACCCGTCCCGACTGCTCTCAGTGCGCTTAATACTGTAATTGAGTTGTTTATTTACCGCGGCGTTGCTGCTCAGGGACCCACAGGTCCAGGGCGCAGCAATGAGCCGGTCTTCTGTGGAAGTGTGACTGACTTCACATTTCCTGTAGGATTCAGCGTTGCCATCCCACGGCTCCGCCTGGCTGAGCCAGAGCTCTTCGGCACTGCACTTTACAGCCTGGCACCTTGATGGAAACAGATGTTGATGGTGGTCCGAGGTGATGTATGACCGAGGAGCAGGCCTCCTTTTTTGTTTTGCCACAGCTGCTGCCAACTTTGGCTGGCCCTGTACCTGGGATTTAAATGGCCCTTCCTCAAACAATCAGTTTCTCTTGAGTTAGAGCCTAAACTGGGTTCTTCCAAGGCTTCAGCTTTTAAGGACTACAAAGGTTTGATGCGATTATTAAGTGTAGTCTGACATACCTTGTCAGGAAGAAGTTCAGTTGGGAAAATGGGTGTATGACTAATTATATATATTAACTTCACTAGAATAGAAATGCCAAGAAATTATTACTACTTCTACTAATAGAAATTACTAGAATCTGAAAAAAGGGTTGATCACAACCCTTGCTATTTCAAGCCAAAAGTTTCAGTCAGAACAGTATAAACTATAATACATTTTAAGCAACACACATGCCATGTTCAGCTTGTGATTTCTAACAGTTGCTATATTTATGAAGTCTCTAACAGATTGAATTCCAAACTCTTCTTTTAAAGGAGTATGTTCATCTTATATTGTGCCTGTTTTGCAGATATTTGTGGGGGTTAAAAGATTTGAACTCCAGCTGAATAAAACAAGGGCTGAAATTTGAAGGATGGCAGCAAATCCTTCAGGACAAGGTAGGTTTTAATTTAGGTATTCAGAGGAAAAGGCTATACAAAATATCAGTGAAGTCACCTAACTGTAAGTTTATTTTTATGGAAAGATAAAGAAAGGAAAGAGAGGTGGGGCTGAAAGCAGCAGAATAGCAGCAATTCTTCTGGGACAAGGTACACACACATTTAATGGTTGAAAAAGACCTCTGGTGGCTAGGAAGCTCTGTATTACTGAGCATAATGTGCTCAGGGTTAGAAAGTATGTATCGTGCCTGTGGTACAGTGATCATTTCCTGAGGCTTATTTCAGACAGTTACAACACTTGGCATTGAACATGACTGCAGCTATTGCACTCAACATCAGAGAACAGCCAGAAGTCAAATACATTCCATGTCATGTTGGGAACAGCAAGACCCAGACAGTAATATCTGTCACAGGCAGCAATTGGCCAGGCCTAGGAGAAAAAGCCAATTAAAACCATAATGGTAACGGCGATTAAAAGTTCCTTTATACCAAGATGTATCTCAATTGCATCCTTAAATGAAAAAGAATCTTAGTAATGGCCCATCTATCCAGGCGATGCATGTGCTTTAGGGGGGGCTGAGGGTCTGGAGGTGTCACCCAGTAAATCTGAAGGAGGATCTTGAACTGCCCTCTAGAGGTGTTTTCTGGAAACCTTAGAGGAGTTCTGAGGCTTTTCTTATATGAAAGAGCTGGGGAAAAAGCTTCTCAGGTATGGCTCTTCCCTTGCTTGGTTATGAGAAATGAATTCTGGTTTCAGTTTCCCAGCAGGTGGAGGCTTTTTGCAGATCTGTATTGGTGTCCTTTCCTCAAGCAGTCTTACAAATCTGGGTGTTGCTGGATGATACTTTAGGGGTTATCATATGACTCGTGTGGGTCCAAACCACAGATTTTACTTGATACTTGATGAAATAGAGGTAGTTTCTGGAATGCTTATTGAGATTTTGTGAGGTGTTGAGAGAAGAGTACTGCAGATTGCAGAGTTGTCTGTTTGCAAATTTTAACTCTGAAAAAGTTTTTGGTACATAATGGTAAATCTTGGGGTTTTTCTGTGAATACCAAATCAGCATCATTGTAGGGGATAGAAAGTTGTCATAGAGAGTTAAAAGCTGTTTTTTCTTAAATATGTTGGTTTTCTGAGAGGTGGGATTTTAGTGCCAGAATACCTATGCTTCCCTCCCAACTCCAGAGTCTTATAATTAAATAGAGCCTTGGAATCTTTTATATTTAAGATATCCTTTCCAGACTCATTAAAGGAATTGTGTAGTTATAATTTGAAAATTGTTTGCACTAAGCAGACAAGAAACTCTGTCAAGTTTCATTACCAAGTAAGCCTATGAATAGTACAACTAGGAAAATTAGAAAGGAATAGGTTAATATAAACAACAGTTTAGGGTTTCTAGCTTTGCTAGATGCACCCTAGTACTGAAAAGGACGGTGAAAAACACTGCATTTTTATCTTGCCTCTTGGCATAGATATTAGTACTGTTCAAGCAATCCATTCCCTTCACTTGGACAAAAGGAACAGAAGTTTACTGAAATGCTCACTGGAAGGGTTATGAATGGCAGCACTTACTCCAAGCAGAGTTGTAAGGATGAATTAAACATCAGCCTTCTACACAGGTAGACTGTGATGAAAATTCTTTGTACCAAATTACTGCTTTTCCTTTGATTGGTATCAGGTATTTTCTTAGGAGTTAATCTGAGGTTTCCATTGATTACAGATTTGAACTAAAAAAGTTAAGATTTTGTGGACCAGACTTCTATTCATTGGCCTCTTAGAAAAGCGCTCTTGGTGGTGAGCTGCATATGAGTGCAGAAAAAACAAGAATTGAATGAAAAGCCTTATTTCAGTTCCTTAGTACCACAGGGAGCTGATGGCACAAGACTGACTGTGGCATTTAAAAGCAGTGGAAGATCTTGATGTGTGCTGTGCATTGTCCACCAGATGAACTCATTGACCAGAGTGATACACTTTGGGGGGTGGAAATCAGCTTCTGATTTACAGCAAATACTTTTCAGGTACTCAGGAATACACTGCTCCTACTGCAGTGCTTCACAGTACGTAGGCAACATGCATTCATCAGGCTGCTCTCGTGTAATGTGTTTGCTGGTGTGCAGCAAGGCCAGAGCATACGTTGTGTGTAACTGGATTGGCCACTCAGTGTGTGAGTCCTCCTAGAGGAAGCCCTCTGACATGAGAGAAATGTAACCGCTCAGGACAGAGTTCTCCTTTTGGTCCTCAAAGGTGGAAAAAATACAGGTCCTGCTTCAGACAGGGTGAACCTTTCAGAAAATGAGAGTTCTGGTATGTTGGAAGAAGAAGAAGAATATGAACAGAATTCTGAGTTTCAGGCTGTAGCAATTCCAGAGTCTCTTTCTGTCCTGAAAGTTGTTTATGCTTTTCCCTAAAGATATGTGGGGACATTCACATAGCACAGTCAAAGCAGCTAGATTTGGCTCTCTGTTCACCGAGTCTGAAAAGGAAGATTGTGCTGTTCTGCATTGAATTATGTCATCATCTACACATTTTCCTCTTCCCCATCTGAGTCTGATCTGTGTGTAAGCATAGTACTTGAGAACTTTGCAGCCCTAAAGCTGTCAATTACTTACATTCAGCTATGTATGTAGCTGTTTTCTGGAGGCACAGACAAAATACTAACATATTTTTAAGTAATTCAACTTAATTTACTGAATAACCAGTATATCTTTTGTTTCCTTGTCAAACAAAGTATATGAAAACATATCCAGATGTAAATTGTTACTGAGAGCATTGGCATGCAGCAGACTGTTAGATGGTGTTCTAAGATGCCAGTCATCATAAGCAGAAGAGGACATCAAAATAGAATTACTCCATTTTCTTCGCAAGTGGTGTGTGTTTAATAAGACACTTTATTCTTTAGATTCTGCTTTTTAATAGGGTGCTGCCTCACTTCACGAATGCTGCCATTTATAGAAACATGCACTTCAGTGAAGAAATTGCTTTAAATTCTTTCTGAATTGAGCAAGCGGAACAAAATGCAGTGCCTTTCAATGTTCAGAGCTTGGAGCTGACATACAGCTTTGAAAAAAGTTTGAAAAAAGATTTTTCTGAGTAAAAGTGTATCTGGGACACAAAATAATGGAGGGCTCTTTAGTGCTCTTACACATCTATGGATAAATGATAAATAGTGCATCTTGGAAAAAACAAATGTGCTGTGAATTTGAAGCAACAGATCAAGGAAACATGAAGGAAACAGATCAAGGAGAAAAGATAATCAATGAAAGGCAAAAAACTAAAAAGAGATAAAGATAATGCTGTTGCTTGTCATGCAGAGTTAGTTAGAAGAATTAACTGACATAGGTAACAGTTAGATAGGGTGGTAGATAAAATGTTGAGATTAGGTTAAAGAGGGAGGTTAGCTGTGAGCTCTTAAAGCTGCCAGTATCACTTAGCAAGATCTCAGCTTTCTCTGGCTTTCTGCCTTTCATGTACAGAAAATAGGTGCAAGCAATCTTTCTTGTCCTGCTCTGATACAATGCTTGATGTCAGAAATAGAGGTGTCAGAAAGGTTTATGTTGCATCCCACAATGTGGAGTTAGGGATACCTTGGAAGGCCACAACTTAGGAACTACTTTTCTGATAAAGCTAGTCATGTATGACAGCATTGAGTTACTCCCCAAATTCCTTTCTACATTTAGAAAGCTCCCCCGTCCTGTTAACCCCATCGGCTTTTACTGATGTAAGTTCTTCCCTCTGTTCCCCAGGTTGGCTGCTTTCATGTCAACCCTGCCTATCCCCTCCCCGTTACCTTGAGTTGTAAAAAGCCCCTGTTCCCCCCGGGGAGTCGGTTTTTGTCCCTGGACCCTTCATGGAATAAATCCTTGGAACCCACACAAAAACCCTCCTGCTTTCGCGTGGATTTATTTCTTTTACATCTGGTGGCGCGAGTTACACTGAGCTATCTCACCCTTCCTGAAGGCACTCCCCGGGAAGGCAGTAGCCAGGTCTTGGATACTGCAGGTTTAAATTTTAAATGTCCTGAATCTGCTACATTGGAAAGTAATCTGAGGATCTAGGTGCTCAGTTTGACATCTGACACTTCCATTAATCAGTGTAGCTGCCTTGAACAGGTCATTTTGTGTCAGGAGTCATGTCAGCAAAGCAGAGAAAAATATTAATGAACTGCAATATTCAAACTGTTCAAACTCAAAATATTAGTGCAACTCAGCCCAGTGAAGGGAAGTCTAAATTTAAAGCTCTACTAGGAAGTTCCTGTGTTTGAAAATCTGCACTGGCTTTCACAGATGAGAACCTAGTCTGTACTAAGGACGGCTTTTGATTTTTGCATGTCCACATTTTTAATACTAGAAAGCAGAACAGACAAATCTGCAGATGAAAAATCACTCTGATTTATAACTGAAGTGGGAAACTTCTGTAGGAGTTTCAAATTGGTCTTTATGAAAGCATTCTGGGTTCCATAACAGGGAAGAATCTAAATTAAAGTCTTGCTTACATTTTGCTAGATATGGTTAGTTACTTTCTAGGGATTTCTTGGTTAAATGGATTTCTCGTGTTCCACCCCCTCTTTTGTTAACCTTTAAATGGACAGGCTTTACTTTGCATGTTGAATAAATTTATCTGCAGGAACATCACGTTGCTCAGCTGAGGAGTACTAACATGTATATGTTGAATGTGCTTCTCCACTTTTTAAAGCAGGCTTTTTTCTCCTTACCAATAACAAATTATGTTAAACAGCTGACTTTCTCAGCACAGCAGGTTGCTGATGGTCACTATCTGAACTCTAGTGCAAAATACTACTTTAAAAAAACCCAGCCAACAAACATTCAAATAAAAAACCCACCACAAAGCTCTCAGTAGAGGTATAAGAAAAGAAAAAAATACTTGGGTTTCTTCTGAATACCTCTAGAGTTTCTTCCATCAGGTACTGTAACAAGGCTCCAAATAGAAGACAGAATCTTTTACAGTGTCTGATCACAGTTTAAAAACAGCATTTAAAATGTCTCCAGCTTTTCTGAATCATACCATCTGCTTCATGATAAATTTAAGCATATTTACACTTTATTTTTTTTTATCACAAACCTATATTAAAAAGTGGTCTCCTTTTTCTTTCTTTAATCATCGTATCTTGTGAATTCCAAGCATGCATTTAAATTTATGCAGTTCAGGATAAGCAAGCAGTATCAGAAGGGTGCTGAGTAATATGTCAAGTATAAAGGTTTTTCGATTAAAATTGAGTAGAATGAGCACACATGGTTGTTTTAGATCAGACCCTCTAAGAGGTGATTCAGTCCTCCTATCCACGCATTGTCTCCAGAATTTACAAGAAAGTAAAGTCTGGGCTAGCTGCAGCTCAGAAATATTAAATCCTAGCTTGTTGGCAAGATTTGTCAGCCTTTGTATGTCAGCTCTTGGTTAAGGTTTGAGATTCATTGCAAGCATAAGGTCTTAAAAAAAAAGATAGTGCACAATACTCTTAAGAGCAGAGAAACATAAAAGGCTTGAATCAATACTCTCGTCACACAGAGTTTAAGTGGAGCTAATGCCACATAGGAAGGAGAGATTAGTGGACAGAAAAATACCAGTTAATTAAATGTAAATGACAATCTTAAAAAATGTCAAAATTATTGTGGGTGATCTTACATAAAACCATAGTACAATGTAATCAAAAGACTGTGCTCCTTTCGAGAACTCTTGAGACATTGAAGTTTATTGGTGTGTCTGTTAGGCATGGTAGAAGAAAAAGGTGAGAGTTTGATAGCAAGGCAGTACAGATGCAAATTGTTATTTAGAGTTGAAGGTTTCTCTCTGGTAATTGTTTCCTTCATTAAGCCATGCAGATGAAAGGAGTACTGGATTATATAATTGAGCATCAGCACAAAGTCTGTCAAAGAGGATGAACTTTGGTTGCAACTACTGAAAATAAATCATTTTACCTTGACATGCTAATACTCTCCTTAAGAGTTACCAAGTGCGGCCTTCCTAAGAGCTTGTGGGCTACCAAGTTTTAGTGCCACCAGTAAGACAGTTTGCAGGGCAGGGGCAAAGCACACAGCAATTTCCAGCGGGAATCTTGGACCTTTTGTGTGGAGGAAACAAAGGAGAACTTGACTTTTACTTACCTTTTTTTTTATTTTATGATGTTGTCTTAGCTTGTTATTTATAGAACAGCAGCAAATAAGAGATTCAAAAAGTGTGTATTTCTGACATGAGGAGTGTCCTTGGTGGCATAGAGGCGTGTGGGAGTCAGCTCTGGAGCTGTCATCCTCAGCTGTGCTGTTGGGGCATACTGGGCAGCAGCAGGGACTTGTGCATCTGGTTTGTTTGAGGGCTGCAGTGAGATCCTTTATTTTATGAGTCCTGTGTAGGTACAGGAGTTTTGCCATGTTTGCATTTAGAAGGCAACTTTGAAAGTTACAGAGATGGCAGCTATTTTGGGCATTTTTTAAATTCTCTCAAGTCACCCTACTTCCTGACCCCTTCTCTAGTATTCAAGGTTGCTTTTGGAAAATGATAAAAGCAAATGGAGGCCACATTCTTACATTGTGTACAGACAGTTTAACAGTTTAATTTTGCTTCTCTATTTCAGCATTTGATCATACTCAGAATAAGGGTAGTGTGTATCGGACACAGTATATTTAAACTTTCCTTCATAGGTTGAATGAAAAATGTTTATATAAACACGTGTGCAAGCTTAGTGATTCGCTCATTCTTGCCTGTTATATATATAATGCTTGTGTTACAGTTTGAGTTCACTGACATGAGAAATTAATCCCCATGCATGTATTACTCCATTATTATTGCTGAATTGAACATTCAGTGACTACTTTTTAAATTTAGAACCTGGTAAGTTTACTTCTGCTTTTTTGGAAGGCAGCTATTTGATCATAAATCTTGACTGTAGATCCAGAGCTGGCTTGGGAAGGGATAGGATCTAACTTGAGTTAAAAACCTCTATTTTAAAATGTAATAGTATGCATGATAGCTTATGGAAGCTGTGCATGCTGAAAAATGAAGCCTATTAAATAATAGTCTTTTCAAATGAAGATCAGTGTATTCATCTTGGAGTATTTTTCTACAGGGACTTCTAAAGGGTTAGAGTTGGGCCACAGAAGTCAAATAAATATCTCTAATATTTTTCTGTCATTCTCACCAGGTTTCCAGAATAAAAATAGGGTTGCAATCCTGGCAGAACTAGACAAGGAGAAGAGAAAGTTACTTATGCAAAACCAGTCTTCCACAAATCACCCTGGAGCCAGGTATTTTATGTTCTTAGACCTGTTTGGACATCACTGATTACCTCAAGGGAAAAAGCCAAACAGCTAGTGAGCTGTAAACTTACAAATACTTAACAGAAGTGTTTTCTGACCATCTTCAATAACAAGGTGGAGGGACATTGCTCTTTAGGAGCATAGGAACATACTAGTATTTAAAATGGTTTACATAGCATTAATTTTGGCTTATATAATTTTCATTTGAGAATGAGAGAAACAGATATGCTTACTGAAGTGTATTAAATTTTACCATAAAAAAAAAATGAGGAAGCAGACACTGAGAAAACATTTCATTGTTAAGCTGAAATGCTCTGGGGAATGGAAGTAGCAGACCATTAAGTTCAGGATTCTGTGGGCTTAGAGAAGGGCAATTACAGCAGGAGTGAGAGTTATTCTTGAAACTCCCTATATGCAAGATGAAGCCAGTGTATGTTACTGCAGCTAATCCTGTAAAAGGTGCTGTGTTGTAGGGATGATTCTACACCATGAAGTGTAATAGCTGAAGGATGTTCCTGGGATTTCTCCCATTCAAGACAAGAAGATCAGATTTTTGCCATATATCAGTAACTAGAAAATCAGACAATAATTTATGTGGAGAAATTGAGATCCTTAAGCATTGGGATTAGTGTAAAGTGAGTGCAGTGCCACATTCTGCTTCACCCACACGTTCACCCACAACACCTGTACAAGAGTCATATGCTCTGATTATAGTCTGAGTGCTGTCCTTGTCTTTTCTTCAAAGAGATTCCATGGCACTTTTAATTCCTTCATAATGTTAAAAAACGTGCAGAATACTTGAAACTGCCTTATGTAGACTTCTGAGTGAGGTAAGAAGGTATTAATAATAACTTTATGTGGTTATTATTAGAGCAAAATTGTTGGAAAGAAAATCAGAATATCATACTGTTCTGTACAGCTCCTGACTCCTGGAAACAGTGTTTCTGTTCAGAAGTCTGACAGAGCTTCAGGGAGTGCTTGTTTACTCTCTCTTTTCTTTAAGGAAATATAACACTGTGTTCTAGTAAGCAGAATTAGAGTTTTCTGGTTTTGAAGTGGACATGGGTGGAACCTACAATGCAGCAGTCAGACTCTGCTGTGGTGTGGTGGGCTGATGTGTGATTTTTGAGAAGCTGGCAGCTTCTTTGAGATACTTTGATGTTGTGCCGAAGATCTTGGACCACAGAGTTGTCAGAATTGAGACCATAAAGATTGTGCAAACGTGACCAAAAGAGCTTGATGTATCTGAAGCACAACAGTGGCAAGGAGAGCATAAAGGTGAACGAGTTAATTGATTTCTCAACTTGGCATGTGAAAATCCTGTATCCAAGAACAGAAGACTTCTTTTGATGTGTCAGCTTATGGTGGAGCTTTGAACTTCTCTACAGAAATCATATTGAAAAGTTAGAGGGTACAGATTAAATGCAAATCAGTTACCTCCAAAATCACTGAAAATACTGTGTTTTAAATAAACTGAGTAGTACTCTTCTCCAGCAGTGAAACTTAGCTCAATACTTGCCATAAGCAAAAATTTGTTTGAATTGTTTAGTTTTTGTTACACATTTAGGCATAGATTTGGCTGCAGATTTTTTCATGAGCATGGCTGCTTCTCAAAAACTGATTTACTATGTCAGCTGTTGACATTGAAACTGCTGGTAAAATTCAGTTGATTAATTTGCTTGGAATCTTTGTCATTTGTACTTCTGTCTCTGTGATTGGTAAGAGCAGTGTTTTCAGCAGCAGTCTCTAGTGACAATTTCAGAGGTAGTTGAGAATTGTCTTGCAACACAGTTCTAATGGCAGCCCTCACCTGATTTCCATGTTACTTTATATATAGAGTTGGGGGTGCTTTTTATGTGTTCTTTTTGTTTTAAGAAGGAAGACAAGTCCTAAGGTATAAAAGACAAGAAAAAACATCAGTAAAAGTTTTAATTTGAAACCTCATGCTGCAGTGAAATAGATAAGCTAAATCAGTTTATAGGTACTCCAAGCTGTTCCCAAGGGATCATTATTTCAGTTAACATCAATAGGAAGCTCCTTTATCATAGGTAGTGAGTGAGCTGCTTCCCCCCCACCAAAGACCTGTGCTTATACTGAAGTCTGCAGAGCTCTTGCTAGTGCTTCTGTTTATCACAGTTGTTTAGAACAGTCACTGGGTGACTGAACCATGGTAAAAGCACAAAGCTGCTTGAGAAATTCCTTGCGTTGTCTAACACTTGCATCCCAGTGGTTTCTCTGATTTCAGTGGGACTCAACCCATGGGCAAAATCTACATTAGGCATCAGGTTTAGTTTGGCAGGAATTGCTTATGATGGCTCAAATTGTACAGCTGTGGTCTCTCCATCTACCCTCTTTTCTCTTATATTTACAAATAGTAATTCCAAGCAATTGTTAAGCCATGAGTGAAATGAGAGCTCAGGAAGTCACAGTATCCATGGCTAGAATGGAAGGAACACGTTTTGGCTGTAGTCTGTGTCATACCATCTTGTTCTTTCTTGCAGCATTGCACTTGCAAGATCACCTCTGAATAAGGATTTCCGTGATCATGCTGAGCAACAGCACATTGCAGCACAGCAGAAGGCTGCACTGCAGGTGAGCTGATACAGTCAGAGTTCAGCTTGGCTCTGTTTTAGATGTACAGTCCTTCAGAGAGCAGCCCTGCTCCTAGAGATATTGAAAAGCCCTTTTTAGTGATCAGGTATCTCTCATTTCTGTATTTGTCATAAGTGAAGTCTCTTTCGTTACGATGAAACGTGTCCCTGGTCACGGAGAGCTCCACCTAGCCCCACAGCCATGTCTCTGTTGAAGTCCCTGCCGTTTGTATCTCAGACTGAGCTCAGATAGCTCCCCTTGGCCTGTGGCCGTGCTGTTGCTGGTGCAGCTCACTGTGCCAGTTAGCCTTGATCACTCCAAGGGCACACTACAGGCTCAGGCTAAATTTGAGATCCAGCAGGGCTCTTCCCCGGTGGTGGAGGGAGGAGGATATTCAGAACATCTAACTTGCTGGAGTGCAGCCTTTGAACTGGGAAAGGGTATGTAGGATTTCACAAAGGTGTTCCAGAGCCATACAGCAGCTGCCTCCCTCAGGTGAAAAGCATGTATCTACATCACATGTACAGAATCCTGGTGTCCCATGTTTGGGATTGTGTCTGGTGGCACTCCATATAGGAGCTATCATAAACCCAGAATTACAAGCTGGTTTTGGAAGGGAGTGGAAGTGGAAACATGGGGTCTAGGCAAAGAAGAGCAGTCAGGGGTTGATTTGATCCACCTCCATGGGATTGGCTGAAAAGAGCAGAAGAGAATGTCCAGGTTAATTGTCTCGATGGGCCCTGTTCTGGTGTGGCTGATCTAAAATGCTGGGTTTGAGTTTGACTATCAGAATTAAGGAGCAAACTGGGAGAAATAAATTATATTAGTGCTTCAGGGAGTTATGCTTTAACAAATGCTTTTCTCTTTCCAGCACGCACATGCACACTCCTCAGGATACTTCATAACTCAAGACTCTGCATTTGGAAATCTTATTCTTCCTGTCTTACCTCGACTTGAGGCAGAATGAGGAATGTTGTTTGTCTCAGAAATTCAAGATCTGATTTTTGTCCATAGCAGGAGCTGTCTGATCTTTTAATTTCTTTATGTGTCTTAAAACCTACTTTTTTTCTGGGTTTTTGCAAATGCCATTCAGGAGTGTGAGCTCTAGTGATGGGGAAGTAATGTTGAAAATTTTTTATCCTGTATTTCTGTTCCTCTGTTGGGTCAAAGTCAAATGCAAGACTTCTCTTGGAGTTTGAAGTGCACAGGGTTTGCTCTTCCCTGTTTCAGTGCTTCCTTTAAATAAATATCCAAACCAGAGTCACCAAGAGATGCACAATCTGACAGCATTTGGGTTTCTTTTTATTATGTACAGGTATGATTTTTGTAATGAATAATGAAAATTATTTCTGTCCATCAAAACAGACACGAATTTGTCAAATGCATCAGCCAGTCTTCCTCCCCCACCCTCTCCTATGCAGGAACATTTCTACTGTATTGTTTACCATTGTAGCATCATCTGGTCTCAAGTCCTTAGTTACAGTGTGCCTGCCTCTTACCTTGTTTTGTGAAATATGAAAATGAATTAAAGTGGAAAAAAAAGCAAACGTTTCTAAAAGTCTTTTTACAGAAAAAAAGTCAAAAGTTCTCTGGACCTTTCAGATGGAAAGTGTTGTCTGCAAGGACAATTCCATTTAAAAGGCCAGATTTTTCTAGTCACACTTTTCTCAAGACTCAGTGTGTTTTATTTTTGTTCATGTTTTTCCTTGGTGTTTTTATCTGTGGTAAACAATTCCAGCTTCCCACTGAAAGAAAATCTGTTGATCTTAAGGTAAATTATTTTGGAACTGTCATTATGCTACCAGGATAAAATAACTTAGAGTGAAAAATAGTCCTTACATAGACTTTGTTATATCTCCACAGCTTTGCTTATACAGTTTTGCTACTACATTGATTGCATTGCCTATGGAGGCAAATTTTAGAAAACAGAAAAGAACTGGAAAACTTATGTAAAAACGATAAACCAGAAAGAATCGTTAAACAGGTGCCCATTTGAAGCAGCTCTGTCCTTTGCAGAAACTTAGCTGTTCCATGAAGTTTCCAGGGTTGTAGTTGGCATTTCCTTAGGGACATCTAGGGTATTCTGTTTCTGTATGCAGGGGATTGCCTGAACGCAAGAAGCACTGCTGAACTGTCTGTTCATATTTCACTGTTAATATTTGCTGTAATCATGAATACAGAACAATTACCAAGAGGTGCATGCAGGTATGAGGAAAATGTCACAGCTTTCATATACCTCATCTGAGTATAGACCTTTGCAGAAACTGGAGCATACTGAAACATTTTCAGGAAGGAGAATTTTCTGGACCCAGACTGATAGAGCTTAAAGATGTGCCATTTTAGCAAGAACTGTTCATACCATATGCTTTTTTTCCTGGGTTCTGATGTGATGAATCACAGTTTTTGTGGGCAGTGGAGAAAGAAGTCACTTCTATTTTCAGTGGTTGGCTCTTTGTAGCTTTTTCTTTTAAGTTACCAAGAGTTCATATGAAATTACCATATGAAATTGTCCTGACTATTCATTATTCTGCAGTGTGAGCTGCCTATTTTAGATGCTTTGAAGAAAAAGGTGTGCAAATCTCAGTGTAAAAGAGGCAGCTGTGAATCTGTCCAACCTGGAAACATACAAAGGCAAAGGTGTTAAAGCAGATGTAGCAGAAAGAATGGATTTTATATTTGAGTTGAATTTAACATTAAAGGAGCTCTGTGCTAAAAATTTTGAACTACAGGATCTTGTAGAATCACAGAATCTAGTGTCACTGTACAGACTGCAGATGATTCCAGCAAGGCAACAGTAAGCATCCTTCTCCCTTGGAAAGTTATAGTTGCTCCACTGAAGGAGTTAACACTTGTTGGCTGGGTTATTGCCTTGGGTATTGAAAGATCTGCTTTTGCAAATTCAGGGCCTGAGCTCAAGAATGCAGGTATTAGAATGGGGTGGGGTGGGGAAGGAACACAGCTGTTGTGATATTTTAAAGTTACAATGTCTCAAATTACTCCTTGCAATTGTAAGGGTCTTGGTGATGTGTGTAGGTAGGATTACGTATGAAATACACAAATTACTTATTTGGAAGCACCTATCTTAGAAATGACAGAGTCAAGCAATTACTGTCAAATGCCTCAGTTTGTCTTGCCACTCTTTCTTTCCTACTATTAATCAGTATTGGACACATTAATCTACCCCTGTGCAGTAACTTCAGCAAAACCCTTTCTCCTCTTGGAACCGCATGTTCAAATTCAAATTATTACCAGTTAGAACACATGCGAACCAGGAAGTGTCTGGGATGTCTTGCTTCTAGCAGTAACCACTAAGTTGATCACATGAAAACTGGAGGCTTGTAATATAGTGCTGGCCTGTGTACCTCAACACATGTGCCTCGAGTAATTTTATTTCATTTACTGCAATAGAAATTGGCCTTTCACTCACCACAGGTTGGTGTAGAGTCTGCCAGAGCTGAATGGTGGGGTGGCTAAAGCACCGTGAGATCAGATTTGCTAAATGATGGCAGAGTTGTAATCTCTCAAGAACAGATGAGGTAAAGGGGTCAAAGATGTACTAAAGCACTAAAAGAACTGAACCACACCTCGTTTCTTAGCTCTGTTATCTTTTTCTTCCACTAGACAAGTTTTCACATCTTTGTTTTCCAAAGTCACCCACCATTTCTCCACCATTATAGCCTCTGGAAAATGCTCTGGTTTAACTCAAGAAGCTTGGCCTGTAAAACCATCTGTGATTTACTGCCATGCATGCTTTTACTCTCCCTTTTTCCTTAGTATTTTCATTCTGCTGAACTCCTAGAGGCACTGGTATGAAACTGATCAATAATACCTGATGTTGTATTGGACTTTATATCAGAACACAAAATACTCCATGAAACATAGTAGTGGAAAGAAATTACACCCCCTGGCGTGGCTTGCCTAGATATTCCTAGTTGCTTTGATGTAGTCAGTCAGTTAAAATTTATAAATGCTGGTTTTGCCTTCATGTGCTTTCAGCAGTGGACAAGCCAGCTGTAATTTTCTAGTCCTGTGGACACAGCTGAGTAGCATTGTTCATGACAAGGATCCTTGTCCAAGGTACACACTTTGGATGGCTCTAGGCTTTTATTAAATCACCTTTCTAACTTAAAGGCTGGAGGTCACTTATTTTGCTGCATAGCAGAGAAGTTAGTGCTCCAACCCAAGCCTTGAAGAAATGCATGAAGAGGCTGGGCTTTTCCCAGTGAAAAAAGTTGGTGAAATTTATAGCAGTGACGATTCCTCCTGACAAATCAGCTCAAATACCAAGCCTTCTTGAAGGACAGTCCTTCTGCTGAAATTGTAGTTGATTCCCACGTTTTGGGGAACATACGGTAACCAAAAAGACACATGAATCCTAAGGGAAAAGTTAATAGAAGGCAGCTGGTCTGCTGGCTGGTCTGTGTGCACGGACACCGCTGAAGGAGGAGGTGGAGAATGAGGGAAGGATTGTCTGACACCCAGCTGGAAAAGTCCACCTGTCCAGAGTTCTGCATGGCTGATTTATGTTTTGCTAACACACAGGGAAAAATCTATAGCACCTGCCACTAACACCCTTGTGTCTGGAAAGCCCCTGGTAATCAGTGTATTGTGAAACACTTTTGGAGGGCTAAAACACAGGGCTTTCCGTAGTGAATGGTAACTTTGACAACTAGTCAGTGAAGTAGTTTTCACATGATGTAAGGTTAGTATCTTGCTCAGTGGGTTTCTGCATTTATTGGAAGTAGAGTGTGACCCAGATATTTTAGAACAGGACACCACCATCCTGTTTCCTAATTCTTCCTCTTCATAGAAGGAGCCAAATGATACATGTTTCTGGGGAAATTATCTTTACATTCCTTCCTTGAATACAGTTTTTTTAAATGACAAAGTTTAATGGATTAAATAGAGAAAGCTTGATTATTTCAGTAAGACATTATGAAAAATTACATTAAACTGTTGGTGAGGAAATTAGTTTCCTCAGCTATTCCACTCTGCCAGGTTCATTCAAGTATTGAATTGTGAAAGGTGGTGACGTAGTTCTCAATCCGTTCTCTTTAAGGCCCCTAATCTGGATACTTTGGTGTTAATGGTTGCTTCTTTTTTCATGAGGTTTTGTAGATAGGGTCTGAAAGTTGTTCAAAATCTGCCTGGAAAGTACAAATCACAAGCTTACATGCCACCTTCACTAGGCACATACGTTGCACATATTAGCATGTTATATAACTGGTTGGTGGTGCATAAAATTCAGTAGGGAAAGATGTCTCATTGTAAAAAATATGTGTAAATCTACAGACATCTTTAGATCTTCACAGGCTTTTTCAGTGTGTTGCTTGAATCCTCACATGAGGCAAACTAAGTTACTGTTACCTTCATTTTTGCAGATGGAGAAAATGGCTAAGGGTTCCAATGCCTGAAGGTACACAGAAAGCCAGTGGAATTGTCAGGATATCTCCTGGTCAGGATATCAGCAGCTGGTTCATCACCCCCTACTAGAAGGCACAGAACCCTTTGCTTTCTGGCTTGTCTTTGCTTTCATTAATAGCTACTGCTTTAGCTTTGGTTTGGTTTTCTTTTTCTAGATGGTGAAGACAGCAAAGTAAGTCAGAGTTCAGGCTTTTATGTTTAAAATTTTGAGTAGGAGAGATGGAAACCGAAAGAGAGCAATGTTATATATACTCTGTGTTTGGAAAGAGCTTTCTTTCTTTCTTGTGCTTTGTTCTTTGGCCAGATGAAGTTACCCATTATGCTGGGGTTTAGCCATCACTGCATGTCCTAAGTAGAGGTATGCTGAAGCATCTCTCTACCTGGTAGGTTTTCTCCATCTGTCAGTAAGTGGCCACTTGTGGAAATGGGAATGGCCAGCTGTGGGTCTAAGCCAAAGCTGCTGTCTCAATATTTCTCTGCCAGCAAGACTGTGCACAGCTAGCTGACAACAGGGATGGGTCAGAAGGACTGAGTGCTTACAGCCTGTCACAAGAGACACACCAAGAGTCATGTTCTCAGACTCTGCCCTCTGGCTTGTTTGTCAAGAGAAAGCAAAACGCTGTGCATTGGCCTGTGTAGAACTGACTGCCTTGCTAGCACCCTGGGGGGGATAAGGACCAGGGGGTTTATGTCCCATCCAAATGAAGGGTTGGTTTGAAGCTACTCCATTCTAAGCATAGCCTGCTTCCCTGGACTTTGAGGTTTGCAAAGGCTGACTTTTCCCTCAAAGGGCTCCTTTTCCCTTTTTGTGCCTGTGTATATGTCCCAGTCTCCCACTCACACACAGATTGGTTTTGTCAGATTCAGGCCTTTCAGCCTTTCACTTCCGTTTAATGCCTTGAACTGGTCAGTTTGCTCTGTCAGCAAACAAGCCTGCTTAACCTGTCTGGATAGACAGATAGTTTGGATAGACCATCTTTTTTTGATGGGTTTGCCCATCACCTGACACAGCAGCGTCCTGACATAAGACAGGTTCCTAAGCACAGGAAGTCATTAATAGGCACAAATAACTGCTGATTCAGCCTCTGGTACTGATCTTCCTTTCAGCTAAGCATTGCTAGAGCAATCACAAAAAACCATATTTCCGTTTATAGTAATATCCCCCATGCTCCTTTGTACCTTATTCCAGTGATAAACTCAGAGGCAGGGTTTCAGAGATGTTGGTATGATGTCCTGATCCCTGCAGTACATAAGAAGAAAGTGTGAGTCCAGCACCACTCACCACAGTTTTCTGGTGATGCAGACATATGTTAAGGATAGCTGGTGATATTCAACTAAGAGTGGAAAGTCTAAAACCTAGTAAATTATTGCTTATCCAAAACCCCACCTCAGAGATATCCTCCATGTCTTGCTTCCCTCAGCATGGCTGAAGACAACTCAGTACAGCAGCAGAGCCCTAAAGCAGACAGGAAACATGGCAATTCTTGTTTTTGTGATTATTACTTTTTAGCTTTTGCATACTAATGTGGTCTGTGATTCTAGCTGGCCTGTTTATTATACCCTTTTGGTCCCTTGTAAGTCTTGTCAGCATTTTCTTAAGACTTTCTATGGCTACCCCTGTCAGTTACCATTTTTTTCCTCTGCTAGTCACATTCATTTCTCTGAGTTACACTGTGTTGCTTCTCCAGCTCCATTTCTTCGTTCCGCCCATTGGTGTTTCTTCCTTGCAATATCCCTTACCTGAGCTACTTCGTTATGCCACAGCAAGTGTGCTTTAATGAAGGTGCAGTTACATTTTTTGGCAGATGCAAGCAAGACTAGGATCAGAAAGTTACTTTTGGGAACTCTATTGGATAGCTCAGCATCACCCTAAAGTACTTGGATTCATTGATGAGGAAGTTGGGGTTTTTTTGCAGCACTTAAACAGTTCTGTTATTATAGAAGAGTGAGAGAGATCGTGAAGAGTTTAGCAAGCTGAGTCAAATGAAGTGCTGGCTGACTCCAGCCTGAGCAGAAGCCTGATGACTTGAGTGAGGGATGCTGCCTGATTTTGGTGCAGACCAGGTAAGCAACAACAGCACCTGGTAAAGTGCACATCAAACCATCTCAGTCCAGAGCTCTCTAAGGGGACACATTAAAGCAAGGGGATGTAAGGCTCCCCTGCTCTAACCCCCAGAGACCACCTGCATCTCGCATCTGGTCAGTTTGCCACATCCTCAGGCTCTCACCCAGTGGGAGGCAATTAATTGGCACAGTCCTCCCAGAAACTTATTTTTGCCACCAGACTGTAAGGGTCAGAAAAAGAGGGTAAAGCAGATGAGTGATGACTGGAAAAAGGTTTTTGTTTGTGGGTCGTGACACTGCAAGATGAGATCCCAGTGCTGTCTTGGAACATGGGTTTGCACTGTGCATGTGGGAGCACCTCCATCCTTTCAGCTCTGGAGAGTTCTTGGTCTCTGCTCCTCTGAGACAGCCTCACACTCCAGCTCTATGCTGGGAAGTGCAAATGTCACTACAAGATCATAATTAGAGCCCAGTGAGGCTCTAGTTCTCACTTTCCAAGGAATGCTGTGGGACTTCAAAATAGTATAATTCTGTGCTGGTGCTTCTCAGACCATCTGAGTAGGCAACCAGAAACCCCAGAGGTAAGAGTTTACCACACAGGAGCAGTCTGTGTGCTGTTCTCTCCAGGCCTGGTATGTGAACCTGACCTCCCCAGCACAGGAAAGGCCCTGGATTCATGCTTGCAAAAGCAGTGCTCTTGGTCTGACTGGAGATCCTTCCGTTGGGATAGACTGTGAAAAAATAATTGGAACCCAAGCTGACCCACAGCTTCACACAGGCCAGATGAAAGCCTGACCCTCAAGGTAATAAGGCTGGTTTTGTCCAAACCAGTGAGTTCAATGTCTGTCTAAAAAGGATCAGTTCAAAGAGGGAGAAAGATGTGTCAGGAAAATGCTGTGCTAATGAAATTTTTTTGCATGGTCAGGACAAGTGTAATGCCAAACTGGGGGAGACTTTATCTCCTCTCAGTAGTTCAGATAGAATTCATACAGGACTTTTCCCTCACTCAGAGGACATAAATCTCCGTCAGACAGCAATTCACTGCCTCCCAGTTCTGCGATACGTGTTCAGTGTGCATTGTGCATTCCACATAAATATGCCATTATAGATTCATGTAGATACGTCACTGTAGATTTCTTCCTTGCTTTTGATACAGCAATGTAAGTCAGTGCTGGGTCTCCTTCCCCCTCCCTGACTTCTATCTATGTTTTTCTTTTCTGTCAGCTATTTCCTACAATATTGGTTTCAAGTGGCAGGAGATCTACCTATGAGATTTCCTAATGCATACACTATAGTGAAAATTACAGGCTTCTCTTTGACAATCAAATTGATTTCAGAAATATCCCCGTAAGTAATATTTACAGCAAGTAACAAAATACACCTTGCAGATCCCTATAAATATGACAGCTTTTCAAAACCAAGACCATTTTCATGAAGAACAAAGCAAAACACTGAATCACAGCTAGGGTTCTTACTGGTCTGACATGCAATGCATTATTTACCAGCAAGTGTTAGCTTTCCTGCATCTCATAATGTTGATAATTCACTTAATGGCTGGGAGTTGTGTACTTAACTATTTTGCATTTAGGGACTGGACTTGGAATTGAGAAAAATTCAAAATTCAGATGAAAGAGTATTGATCTTACTGATTCCAGTTGACTTATGGATTCCAGTTGCAAGTATATCTTGAAATATTTTCATCTCATTAGTAGTCAGATGGTGATCACCAATTATGCCATGGTGTTCTGCTTTATTCTGACATGCCAGGGGAGAGGTGTTTCACAGGACCAGAACAATCAATGTCTGAGTGGTGGGCATGGTAAACCTCACCAATCCTCACACAGTACTGCAATAGGGTAGATAATGACCCAGCCATACCTTTCCATTAGAACAGAAGCTGATTACACATCATCAAATATCGCTCCCCAGCTCTGTGCTAAGTCTTACAGCTCATCTTTCTTTGTGACTTAAAGGCTCGTCACAGCTCCAGCTGAAATGGAGTTTTCCTCTCAAGAGAAAGTCAACCAAGCCATAGCTGTGGAAGTCCAGGGCAATTATTTTTATACCTGATCACCAGTTTTTGAAAATTACATAATTTGGGTGTCAGACTGAGCATTTGACTTCTGATATAAGCTCCTTTAAAATGTCTCAAAACCTGGTCAGCCCCAAACTGCTGGGTTTTTTATTTAAGTGCTCACCATGACTGACTGAAAAGGCTTCCTTTGGGGATGCTTTTTTTTGTCTGCTATTAATTTGTTACGTAATTTCATATGTTTGTTTATTAATTGGTAAACCAGTAGTAGTTCATTGCAGTGCCTACAGATCTAGTGTAAATGATCAGGTAGTAAAAAACCTGTATTTACAATACACCAAACAAGTGTATTGTAAAAACTTGTACAAAGCTGTGAACCATTAAAAAATATGGTTCAGAAGAAAGTAATTTTTGTACAGTGGCTCTGAAAGCATAGGCATTTAAGCTTCTTGGTCCCCAAAACTCAGTCTCTCCTTTCTCCTAGCTATGCTTGCTAGGGAGGAAAATCCATCATATACATGTTACTGCCTGCAATGAGGAAAAAGCTCTCCACCAGCTCTTTTCTTGGAAGACCTGGTAGTGATGAAGGAGACCACTGCCACTGCTCCCCAGCTCTTCAGAACAAAGCAATATTCATCCCCAAAATGGGACCACAGCATGTTCCGCCTTCCTGTCCTGTCATTCCACTTTTTTCTCTTGTTTGAAAGCAGCTCAACTTGTTCACATCATCATAGAGACTTCTTAGGATGCTGGGTGCTGAGTGCAGAGAGAGGGCAGAGTTGCTCTGTCTTAGATGCTAAGATGGAAAAACCTCCTGGAAGCCTTTAGTGAAGGAGACAAAAGTGAAATTTTCACAGTGCCCCAGGTTTCTTCACCAGCTTGGGGATGACAGCTCTGAGGGAGCAGATCCCCACCCTTGGCTCCTTGTACCAGGCATTCCTCAAGCCTCTGACCTGCTGCCACACCACCGGGCAGAGAGGTGACCTGGCCTCCCTTGGTGTCAGGGCCCTTGCATGCCCATGTCCTTGTAGAGAGGCACTAGGGGCAGAGCTTGTGCTCGTGGGAGACCTGGCCATAACAGTCTTGTGTGTCCTGCCTGTTTTCCTGCTTCCTGCTACCATTCCGGCAAAAAATGACCTGTTCTGGGAGTCTCTGAGCAATTCAATGTCATCAAACTCTGTGCCTGCCTTGCAGGGTTTGCACGTTCAGGTACTGGCTGCAGCATTTCCCTGTGGAGAGCAGGGCTATGGGGCTGTCACCTCCCAGGCATCCCACCCTCCTCCATCCTCATCAACAAGGAAGAAGTAGACACTGTGAGAGCAGTCACCAGACATGCCAGCCTTGCTCCAGGCTTTAGGCTTATTCTTCAGCTTCCTCGTGGAAGACCTGAAGGTATTGCTGGTGGTGGAGAAAGCAGCCACGGGCATTCTCGAGGATCTGATCCAAGCCTTGATGGATAGTGCAGAGTGATGTGGCTACAAAGTCAGACCCATCTGTTTTCTTCATGGTGATGTAGAAGTCCTCCAGGGGTTCACTCACCTTCACTGCTGGGATCTGAAATAAGAGGAAGGGGAAAGATATGTCAAAGTATTTTTGGAAATGAAATGCATCACAGGTGGGGAAAACATATTTAGGGCTTCTCTGTGCTCTCTCTGAAGAGCCCTGCAACAGTTTCCATGCTTCCCCAGAAATTTGGTTCATGGCAGCATTAGAGTTTTGGGAAGAGGCTGCAGTGAAACGCTGTGGTGTAAAAGGAGTGTTCAAACAAATCATATGCATTTCGCTTGCTGGTGCCACTTTTGCACCAGCTGTAGAAATCCAGATTCAGAGCAAAGGAGCCAAATTCCTGGCTTTTTTTGGAGTGAATAAAGGTTCCAGTCGCACTGAAGTGTGACTGTGTGCAAGTGTGTGTGACCTACCACTTGGGTGTAATACTTTCACAGCAATGTGATACTTAGGGAAATGGATGCTTTTCAGGTGAAGAAGGAGAAGCAGGCGAAGGAGGAGTAAGAGGAGAAAAAGGAGAAGCAGTAGCACCTACTTATTTTAGCCGCGAGATGTCAGCATTGCAATCAGACTGTCACTGCTGCTTTTGCCTGCCAAAACCTTAGCTAAACCTAACTGAGAAATTCAGTTAAAAAAACGTGAGCAGGGTTTTTATGCTTTGTATCTTAGACAAAGTCCTTATTTTGGGGGTGATGTTTTTGATGTTTCTGGGAGTTCATTTTTGGAGAAAAGTTCTCGAGGTTACACTGGCTAGCTCTAGAAGCAGAAACCATACCTTAGGGTAACAGCAGGAAATTTTGTCACATAGAGCATGAATCTAAGGTTGTGCACAAGCATTGTGTATAAGGAAACCTGTAGCACTGCCCAGGGATTCAAAGCTACTGACTCAACCATGAAAGAAACAGAGTATAAATTAGAAAATGTTACAGTTTTATTGAGAGAAACTTGGAAAATCCCCCAGACCACAAGGACATAAAGAAGGCTGAAAATCCTTTTCTTTTAAACTTTATGGTAACTTCATTTCACCAGAAGGGCTGGCTCCCAGCACTGAAAAAACCAATATTGTGCTGAGTTTTCTGGCCTTAGTGATGTCCATGTAATCTCCAAGTCCTTTGGTCGTGCACCAGTATCTCCATACACTGAGAGCTCAGGGATAGCCTTGGTGGTGTTGGGGCTCACAGCACTGATATGCATGTACTTGAAGTCATCATCAGAATTAAATTGTTGAGCTTAGTTGAATATGCTAGAAAACAAATAAAGGAAGGGGATAAAAATAGCTTGTCCTAGTGACACGCTGCTACCACTGCTGAGTAGTAGGAATTTACGTGTTTTTCGCAAAATGTGAAGAATTTAAGAAAGATGATTTCTTTCTCACACAGAGCCAGTAATAGAGAGGGAGTAACACAGTGTCTTTTGCCTTGCTGTAGAAACTGTGGGAGGATGGTAAAGGCAAAGGTTTTTCCTTTTTTAATTGGTGCTGGCACCAGGGAAAATCTCTCTCTATTCCTCTACTGGCTGACACTGTGCTGCCAGTGCATCTCTCCACCAGAGATGTCTGGGCAAGCTGGACAGGCAATCCTAATCAAATAGCATTTTCCACCCATACACACTTTCTTCTCCCTATTAGTTAGGCACAACAAAACAAGACCCTGTTGCTTCAGTGGGCCAAAGGCAGGTGCATGGTGACGAATGCCAGGAGCTAAGTGAAGACAGGCAGTGTGTGTTTTATAAATGGAGAGCTGCAGCCCTATAGGCAGGAACTAAAAGCAGAGGATTGATGGAGAAATTTTTTATAGGTGTTCAGACACTTCATATCCTTTCTGAAAGAGTAATGCATTTTTATGGTACCACTATAATTTTATTATATCTACTATACTTTAAAGTCTACTTTTTATAGGACTGAAACTAATGGAATTTTGCAGCCCAATGAATTTAGCAGTGAGAGGTTGCTCTGAACGTCCATGCACTGTGATCCCCACAGTGACTATCTCAGTGTGGCAGGAAAAGAGGAAAGGTGGTACATTCAAGGTCAATGGGAAGGAGATGCTGGATTTCTCCTTCTAATCTTTGATTTTTTTTTGGCCCCTGCTGACTCTTACTGCAGCCCCAGAGGTGTAATGCTGCACACTGGGAAGATGTGATTTTTAAAAGAAGTTTATATTGTTGCAGATTTTGCTGTTAATGTAGTATATCAAAGGTAAAGGAACTGCATATACCCAGATGAAGAACCCACTACAAAAAAATCAAGCTGGAAAGCAAAACAGATGAGCCCTACACAGACTAACAATGCCAGCACATTCTCTAAGCCCCTGAGCTCTGGACTCTTCTGTAACAGGAGTCCTCAGTCTATGGTGTGCACATCCCTGACAGCTCAGAGTCTTGTCCTGAAGACACCAAGAGAGATTGCTGGAAAAAAAGCTACAGGGAGGGCAGATGTGATAAATGTACATTGCTGTGCAAGTCTGTCGAGGGACAGAAGTCTCATGAACTGCAGGGACCTGCCTCTTCCTCTGCACTCTGCCACTAGTCAGTGGACAAAACCAGGACTTCCTTCAGCCTCAAAGGTAGGCTGCAAGCATGTTTTCTAAACTAAGCTGTGCTTAAAGCCTTTGGTCATGGCAAGTGTTCCGCCTCTGCCTGTGTGCAGCCTGGCAGCTGCTTGATGGGCTGTGCACGGTGAGTTATTTATTAGGTGGACAGGTCTGCTGAGAGAGGCCAGAGTGCTCACAGAAATGATGAGCTGCTCTCACCACCAGTCTCCTTGTCAAAGGTTTGCCCTCTTGTGCCCTTGGGCCTTGCTACAACCTTCTGGCAGTGACTGTTCGGGCACTGCTTGCCCCCTACCCGTTCTCCCTGGAGTTTTGTACCTCCCCGGGTGTTTCTCTGCCCATGGATCAGTAACATTCAGTCCCACATTTCCCCACAACCTGCTTGCCATCTCATGAGTTGTGACTGGCACACAGTAGCTCATCCAAGGACTATTTCTGAGAGCACACAGAGAATTTTGGGAAACAGCCTGCTAAAATCAAGATCCTAAACATACACCACCAGTCGTCCTGAAACATAAAACAGCTCCAGCCTCGCCGATATTCTCGCACTGCAGTTAATCCCCCTGAATTAGTTTATGACAGGTCTTGGTGCAAAAGGTTGTTTCTTGAAACTGTTGAACTGCAACAGTTCAACAACTGAACTGTTCTTTGTTGAACTGCAACAAGACACATAGATTGCTTCTGGCCTCCCAAGGCAAAGTCTAGCATGTGCTAGGAAATGATGTCCTAGTTCCCACTTTTTCTGTATTCCAGATTTTCAGAAGCGGTGTGTCTGGTTTGAACTGAGCTCTGATAACTGATAGCCTGCAGTAACAGCTTCTAATTAGTGCCATTCACTCCTGAACAGGGAGAACAGGGTACATGGGTGGCCATTCAGGAATGCTTCATAGCACAGGCACAGTCATGGACATTAAAGTCGGTATCAGTTTTTCCTTTCCTTCCCTCTACACGCCTTTGTGGCAGGACATCCTGTGTCCCCCTCCCCAACACCTCAGCTGGTGCAAATGCCCCCCCCCCGGGGGTTATCTCTGGCACCAAGAGGGCTGAGAATAAACATCTTGGTCTGAGAGCAGATGTACAGGGAGATAAAAATTAAATGTCATTGACCGAAGGACACTGCTTTACAATATAAAAGCTACACAAATTTCCACAGAAACNTCTGTTAAAGTCTTATGTCTGTTAAATTTGTGTCTATCAAACAAATAATTAATTTTGTAATAGCTTTAATCAACCATTATTAAGAACTTGCAATGAGAGTGGGCTTTGGGGTGCTGGCCACCTCAGTAAAAGTACTGTCTAATGCCAGAGGGCTGGGAAAGACAGAAACTGGTTTAAAACTCCCCTCTTCATTCCTAACAACCTTGTCCTCATAAACAACAGAGCATGAATTAATCTAGGGCTTGGATGTGTAGCGAGATCAGAAAGTGACGGCTGCTGCAAGCACCGTGCAGCTCTAATGCTTGCAGAAAAGGAGCCTTAGCCTAACAAAATAAAACTGAAATAAAATTATGGTTTTGTGATGGCAAGCATGTATCAGCTACCATCTGTAAGGGTGTTCTATGATCAGAAGGCTGGAATAAGAATTATCCTGCTTTCAACTTCTCCAGGAAATATAGCATCCTTGCTTATGGGGTTTTGGGGTTTTTTTGTTTGTTTGTTTGCTTGTTGCTTTTTAAAAATTGGTATAAATTGCTTTTTTCTGTTCCCAAAGAAAACAATTTATCCCTTTCATTCTTGGACAGTGTGGAAGAGTCCTGAAAAGACTGGGATCTTGGTTCAATACCACACCAGGTCATGGGCTCTGTTTAAAGATAAGGATATTCCCACCCTGCCTTCATCACTGACTTCAGTGGCTGCCTATCAAACCTCAAAGCTCTTTGCCCAGCACTGCCTGTCAGGAGCCAGATGATGCTCCAAGCATTTGAAATTCTGTGTGAATACCTCGTGGAGTACTTGGAGTGCTGCTGGGCATCACCAGGACATACTAACAAAACTTACTAACAAACCCTTGCTGAGTGTACATAGGAGTTCTTACTGGGACCTGTCAGACAGAATTTGGAAAAGCATTAAGCAGCCAGGAACATGTGTCCTATAGCCAGAAGAACCATGCAATCACTGGTTCCCTGTGTTATAATCACATCAGCACAAGATGATTCTTGTCATCTTGTGGGACAGATCAAGTCCCACAAGACTGAATTTTTGTGTGTGACTGACAGGCTGCCTGGGCAAACTCAGTGGCACTGTAGGTACACAAGAAACTGATAAAGGAGGAGATATTGCAGCTAAATCTGAGTCCTGCTCCCTCGCCCCTAAAATGCCTTTTGTCTCCCTCTTCCTGGATCTTCCTGGAGCATTTATTTTGTAACCACACTTCAGGGGATACAGGGTCGCCATGTGAACAAGCAGCACCTGAGCTTTCTTACCTTTAGTAAGGCAGGTTCCTTTGGAAAAGTTATTTCTGTTTTTGGTTCAGCTGATGCCACACTCATGGCAGAAACCGTGCAAAATCACACACAATGCCATCTGTGCAGGCACAAGCCCTCTTGCCAAGCTTCTGTCACTGAGATGATACAGGAAGAAAACAGTTATATTTTCTTGCCAAAAGACGCACACACTGTACATCTATGCAGACAACTGTGCTATTATCTGATGGCTGGTGAGTGCTCCAGGCCAGACCATTTAAGTTGAAATGCACATGGTAAATGTCTGGCCAACTAATGCTCTGCTCTATGCTGATGCCAGGAGTCACACTGTGCATGTGTTTGGTGAGAGGAGAGTGGCCAGATGAGCTAATAAGGTGCTGTCAAAACTGGTTAGATCTCAGCTCTGGTGTATCTTTCCACCTCTGCATGCTTCTTCTAGAGCACAGGCAGTTCCTCATGCAGAGCCTCATTTCTGTTCCTAATGCAGAGCAGCAGTCACCTTCTCAGTGGCACTACATCAGAAAAACCAGCATCTGTATATATTCTCCCTCTATGGAGGTAAACATACTGATCTCCCCCCACAACTACTCTAAATAAAGATATCTGCAGTATCTGGAAGTTCCTAAAATCCACAGATTCTGCTCATCTTTAACTGTCTTTTACTAATTTTTGTGCTAGCACAAAAGCAGCAAAGACACTGACACACACCACAGGCTCCTGGCAGATTCCACTGCTGCCCAGAAAGAACAAGGATTTTGGATGCTCTTTAGAGGCCACCCAGCTCTCATTGGGTGAGCCAGGGCACACTTCCTGCTGGCCTGCAAGCATCAGGGCCTGATGCAGCACCAATATGGTCTGACCAATTTCTGGTCTGCTGAATAGTTTCATAACCAGTTTTTACAAATGTGTAAACAGACTTGTCTCCAGAAGGGGCTCCAGACCCAGGAGATTGAAGAACACAGATGCTATGGAGAGGTGACCCCCACAGCAGATGGCATTGCAGAGGAGGATACAGCTTAGCTCTCTGTTTTTGTAGCATGGGCAATGTTTGTCTGCTCAATCATTTCTTCATGCAACCCTTAGCATACAAGAACTTTTGACCACTCTGAGCCTTTAGGGACATTTCTGTGTCCCTCACCAAGCTCCACACACACAGAAATCGCCTTCCAACAGCAGATAAACGGCATCATCTTGTATGACAGAGTTAATACTTCCATGGCTAGTGGCATCCTGTCTCCTCAGCACTCAATGCTTCTACCTGCCTTTCCCTAGGTACACATTTAAAGCATGTTTTTTCTCCAGTCCCATTTCATTTGCTATTTTGCATGGAGTGGTGGTTTAAAAATAGCTTGGAATTAAACTCCAGACAAGCTGTTCCCATTCCCCCAACTCCTATTCCAGTGACAGAGGGACAAAGGTTGAGATAACAATTTACTGAAAACAAACAGCAACGAAATAAGAAACACAGAAAAACAGCACAATACTAATAATAGAAGTATGCCAGACAGATGCTTTACACACAAAAAGTGTTTGCTGCCTCCACCTCAGTGTGCTTGGCTGCTGAGATAAAGACAAGATGGCAGATGCTCTCCCCAGACGGCATTCTCAGTCCCCAAGCACAAGACAGTGAAAAAAAAAGGTGGACAAACCTCTCAGAAGAATAGTCTGTTGATTACTAGTCTGTTGGAATAGTCTGTATTGATTCACCTGATTTCAACTGCTGGGCTTGGCTGGGCTCGGCTTTGGTTAGTAGCATAAGCTAGGCTCAGGTCTTCTCTGCTAGGCTTGGCTTGGCTGGGCTCAGGCTCAGGCTCGCCTCCATTTCCCATGGCTCTTCCTGCGCTGTCGCCATGGTGCTCTGCTGGGGCCAGCTGTGCTTGCTGCTGGGAGTTGCATTCTTCCTGAGAGAGGGGAAGGAACAGGCAGTGGCAGGAGAGGGACAGAGTCTGCAGTGCTGATCCCAGAAACTTCCCCGAGGAAGAAACAGAGCAGTGCTGCTTCTGCAGTGCGTTCACTTTTTGTGCCACCGAAGCCGCAGCCCAGCGATGATGGGGATGGTGTGGAAGAGCAGCCCAGCTGTGCCTGCACGGCCTGCACAGCTCCATCCCTTCTCAGCCCCCACAGGCAAAACTAGGAGACATGGCTACAAGGATAACAAAGTTACTGCTAGTACATTAGGAATTTTGAGGTGAATGATCATGGTCATAGGAATGTTTGGGTCGGAAGGGACCTTAGAGATCATCTGGTTCCAACTCTCTGCCATGAACAGGGGCACCTTCCACTGGACCAGGTTGCTCAAAGCCCCATCCAACCTGGCCTTGGACTCTTCCAGGGATGGGTCATCCACACCTTCTATGTGCACCCTGTGTCAGTGCCTCACCACCCTCACAGCAAAGGATTTCTTCCTAATATCTAAACTAAACCTACCCCATTTGCTTTAAAGGCATTCCCCTTACGCTG
>VWZP01000398.1:56574-125110 GCA_013396995.1 Dicaeum eximium | reverse complement strand
CAGAGCAGAGCAGAGCAGAGCAGAGCAGAGCAGAGCAGAGCAGAGCAGAGCAGAGCAGAACAGAGGAGCAGAATCCCCTCCCTCCCCTGCTGCCCACGCTGCTCTGGATGCAGCCCAGGACATGTTTGGCTTTCTGGGCTGGGAGTGCTCATGGCTGGGTCATGTCCAGCTTCTCACCCTCAGTCCTTCTCACAGGGTTGCTCTCAATCCATTTTCTTCCCAGCCTGTGTTTGTCNGAACAGCCCCAACCATCTCAGCCTGTCCTTGTAGAAAGGTGCTCCAGCCCTCTGCTCATTGTCACGGCTCTTCTCCGGACTTGCTCCATCAGGTCCACATCTTTCTTATGTTGGGGGCCCAGAGCTGGATGCTGGGTTCCAGGTGTGGTCTCACCAGAGCAGAGCAGAGCAGAGCAGAGCAGAGCAGAGCAGAGCAGAGCAGAGCAGAGCAGAGCAGAACAGAGGAGCAGAATCCCCTCCCTCCCCTGCTGCCCACGCTGCTCTGGATGCAGCCCAGGACATGTTTGGCTTTCTGGGCTGGGAGTGCTCATGGCTGGGTCATGTCCAGCTTCTCACCCTCAGTCCTTCTCACAGGGTTGCTCTCAATCCATTTTCTTCCCAGCCTGTGTTTGTCCTTGGGATTGCCCCAGCCCAGGTGCAGCACCTTGCACTTGGCTTTCTTTAACTTCATGCATCAGCCCACCTCTCAAGTACCCCTTCCCTCCCGAGTGTCAATTGCACTATGCAGCTTAATGTTGTCAGCAAACTTGCTGCAGGTTCTCTCAATCCCATGTCCACTTCACTGACAAAAATGTTAAACTGCATTGGTCAAAATACCTGTCCCTGAGAAACTCCACTCACATCATGCTACAAGCAGGATGTTGTCTTAAAGCACACCTCCAGGTGTCATTTCCTTATAGTTTTTTAGAGAAGTAGCGATAAGCATCTCATGTGCTACCAGTCTTGTGTGTGTATTCTCTTCCTGTAGGAATTTGGACCCTGGAACAAAGTGTCCATACACAAATAGCCACATTTTCTTATACATAGCCATCTTACTTAGCCTTCTTTTTTTGTTTGTTTCTTTCTAATTAGTCTTCTTGAAAGATACCAGTAGTGAAGGTTGTAACACAGTAAGCCATCAGGCTACACCACAAAGAAATATTATGAATCCTTTCAGGAAGAGCTGCCTTTTTGCCTTTCACTTTGGTGCATACTGCCAAGCAAGCCACCAGTGAATTACAGACCCCACTTTGCCACCCTCAGAGTTTAAGAGGCAACATGCCAGAGTGTCCCTCAGCAACTTCTGCATCAATTGCAGTCATGATACCCTTCAGCAATGACGTGAGCACAATGTTCAGATATATTTAGCCACAACTGAGCTCAGAAGATTATATCACTTTTGTGAGACCATCCTGGGGAAGCACTCTGGATTGCCTGAGCCAGATTCCTCAGTGCTGCTTCCCCCGCTACACTGAAGGCCTGCATAGAGCAAGACTGCACCCAGCATGTGCACACTGCTGCTGGTTTTCCAGCCATTCCACTGGCTGTGGGAGCATGGCAGTTCTTAAAGTGGCAATCTAAGTTAATCACTATACAAAGGGAAAAGGGAAAGTAGCTGAGTTAGCAGAAATTTGCCAATTTGCTTTTAATTTGCATTAAACATTTCAACAATTAACCACCCCTGTATACTCACTTTTAGACCAACAGAAGCTCATTAACTTCAGCCTCTGTGAAGACAGTTTAATCCAAGCTATAAAGTTTAATCCAAGAGGTTTACTGTGCATGTGTAACAAACAGACAGTGAAAGCAGCTGGTAGCCCCTGGCCATTACCTGTCCTCACCTCACCTCCCTGTCTCCTCATCCAAAGGCCTTCCACTCTTCCACTTATCACTGGGACAACAGCATGTTTCATGTCTCATGAGCGCAGTCCAGCTGCTAGCACCAAGCATCAAGAAGGGATTTTTTTCAGTATAATTTGCCAGGTGATGGAAATGCATTCCCAGAATACTGGTAATAAGCATGTTCCTCTATACCTCACCCATGATGCCACTTTTCTCTTACTGTCCTGCACTATCCTGCATTGATGTCCTAAAAACAACACACATTGCCATTCTCTTGATACCGCTTTTCAGGGGGATTTGGCTTTTTCCTTTTTCTCATGTTCCTTTGGCAGAACTCAAGACACTCTGACCTTCTTCAATTAGGATGTTTCACTTTCATAATATAGGGGCTTTATTAGCTTTAGTTTCTAGTCCTTCCATTTAAAAACCTCTTGAACAGAAACACTTCATATCTGGCAAGCCTGTCTTAAAAGACAAATATTCTTGGATTCATACTTTATTCTATATGTACTTTAAAACAAAACAGTGGGGAAAACAGACCTTACTGCTGAAATTCTGCATGCAAAATAAATAACTTTAGGCCAAACTGTGCTTTGCAATTGAGGTTCAGGAAAATTACTTCCACAAGGCTCTCCAAAATCGCTCTAAGAATGTAGGCTTTCAGTTCTACTGTATTGAGATTAAATGAGCACATGGTTCAAGTCAAGCTTGCTTTTAAGTACATTCCTGAGCAGGGAAGGACTTACTTAAGCAATTGTTTAAATGTTTTCCTGAAATGCAACCCCAGAAGTTAGGAGGGTATGGCAGCAACTATTTCTTGGTCAGCCAATTTGTACTCTGCGAATCAAAATCCAGCACAGGCGCGTGGGAACTCCCTTCTCTGCAGATACTCACTCTTAAAAACATGAGACACAGCTTGTGGTTTTTTAAATACAACATGTTTTGAAATGCCACATAAATTGTTTTCACTCAATTAAAGAAGAGAGTCAACTTTGCAGAAAACAATTTATTAAATACATGAGACTTGGTTGCTACACCTAATTACAGATAACATACTGTGAATAAAGCATGCACTTACCACAGACATCAATGACTATTTTGATTTATTTAAAATGGTCTTTATTTCTGTAAGTTAAGGCTGTACCAATACAAATTTTAAAAATCAAAAATACAAAGTCACACTACAATAGTAGCAAACATGGTACAGACACTGAAACCAATCTCTAATGCAGCAGAACCAGACTTCTTAAAGATTATCATAAGAGAATAAAAATGGAGGTGAAGTGCAATAAAGATCAGAATATCTCTGGAATTTACAGACCAGTAACAGTGAATGTCATACTCCAGTTAGCACAAATTGAATCCATTATTTTCAAAAGCCTAATTATCTGACAACTAAGCAAGGGAGAGAACTCATAAATACCACTTTAAAAAAACCCTCTTGGTGTCTTTATTTTCTTCTTATGGAGAGCACTTCTGTAGTCAAATATTAAAGAACGTTTAAAGAATGTTTTTAAAAAAGACATTGTGGCAGACAACAGTACAACACACATTTGTTTATCCCCATTAAAAGACAGTGGAGTGTCTTGAAGAAGAAAAATGCATCACAACAAAAAAACCCCAGTTTTTAACTGACACAAGTGACAGACAACTTTGTTGACCATATTGGTCTTCACCAGTAAAGGACCTTACCCTGTATGAAGTTTGCTTCTTAAAAATACACTGCAGACATGGCAATGTGACATTCACATGGGTCAAAATTTATCCAGCTGATGACTAAAAAAATTCTCAGCCCTGGAAACACCACCAGGGATCTGAGGCTCAGAGTAGGTTATGAAATCCTTCTTCATTTACAGCCACAAAGCCTTTTTGCTTGTTTTTCTCCTGGTGCTGTGCAAGTACAGAAATAGGGTAATTTGAGGACAATGAGGTCAAACAGTTAACTGAAAATGGACTAGTTGACACTACTGCTCACATTTTCAGAAAATGATCCAGTAATCTCCCCTTTCCCCCCAGATTTCTAGATTTGCAGAGCTTAATGCACTAAAATGCATCAAAATATCACTTCTCCATAGTAGACTGATGTTTAGATAATCCCCCAAATGCAGGAGCAAGAGATCTGTGTAAGAAGGTACCCTGTGTACAGGCAACTGCATTTGGAGTGGAAGATACGTAGCACTCCTCACACTAAAATCTGTGCCTTAAATAGCTGATTACAGCTGGGGCTTGCAAGGGGGTCTAAAAAAAGCTAGATCCCAAATTCCACTGGGGTTTGGATAGATAATTCTTTCCTGGATCTTTTCAGCAGCATAGGCTGAGCTATATCTAAAAGGAAAAAGGAAAATTGGTCCTGCAATGCAATGCACATCAGACAAAATGCAATTACAGGACTTATAAGGAATCACTGTGATTAGAAGGTGGTATCTAAATCAGCACACCATTCATCTCATCTAGTTTGCATCTTGGGACTGATGAATTGTGGTGAAAAGCAAACAAATTCAACTAGAGACTGACATGCCACAGGCAGCAGGCTAGGTCAGGTCTGCACCTATAGAACCATTACTGCATTTCCAGCATGTGAAGTGGGAATAAAGGATGTTGATGTCTTTCCTGACTCGAATCTAAGCTGGAGATAATACAGATATACCTAGCTTCACAATGGGGAAGAAGAAGATGGGGAAAAAATAGGTGCTGTGTTGCAGGAATCTGACTCTGTTTTTTTGGCAAATTAGGCCAACACAAAGAAGTTAGAAAGACAAAGTGGAAAGACAATTAGTGCAATGGTGAGACCACTAAGACTCTGATCTACTCAGAAATAGAATGTAGGATATAAGACCATGCCTTGAATATTTAATGTTAGGGCCACATAGGCAGGAGTTCTGTGGAGTGAAAACTCTCCACTCATACTAGTGGAAGCACATGTTCATGAGTACGTGGCTACTAGACAACCAAAACCACACTGTAACTGGCCCCAGCTGGCTCCTCGTCTGGTAAAGCAAGTCTGAAGAAGCTTCCAGTTTGTAAAGTACAGTTACAGGACCTAACATTTCTGAAGAGAGCCCTATTACCTCCACCTGATAGGAACTGAGATGCTGCAAAAGACTTCTCAATATTCTATCACTTGTGGAAGGTTTTAATCTTCAACTGGGGTTTTTAAATTCATCAGGTTTTGGGGGACCAGCTTGCAACCTACTACACAGGATAATTTTCAGTGTGTTCTGTATGCTTCCTTTAATATCGCTTTTTGTAAATGTCCTGCATATCACTAAAAGGAACAACTACATTTAAATTTTTGGCATAAACCTTATCTTTTGTAAGTGTTTTACATCACAAGGGCTGTCAATTTTCCTGCTTGGAGACAGAGATGACTTCAGACCAATACTTCTATGGATTAATTCAATGTATTCTTATTTTCCCTAATCACACCGTTTTTCTCACAACTTGTTATTTTGATTTGAAAAGTCATTTCAAGATGGCTTTCATGTCTCAACAGAGATGGAAAACTGATGGCCAGTATCTTCTTTTTTCCATACAAATACTATCTTAAAGACCAGCCTAGGCACAGTGAACCATACCTCGTGTCTGGGAAATCCATCAGAGGTGAGTATCTCACATTTCCCTCTTGCCTGTTGTTGTATGAGTACATTATGATGCAATTTCAGCCTGTCAGAATCTTACAAAGATCAAAATGAATGCATATGCTTGTGTGCATTTGCAATACTGCCAGATTTTAGGCAGAGGGTCGAAGGGGAACTGAAAATGCAATGTCAGAATTTTGATAAACAGGGCTTGTCTGCCATGGGAGCAGTTGGAAAGAAAGAGACCAAAAATCTTGGGCTTGACTTTCATCCAAGTCTCATTTGGCAGCAATGTGTGGCAGCAATGTGTGGAGGCAGAGCAGAGGCTGGAATCTACCACTTGACCAGGCTGACACTTGTTTACAGGAGCCAGCTCACAGCTGCTGTGAGAGCTAACAGTTTCTTATGGAAATTGGAGGACTGCTTTAATTAAATGGCATTTTAGCATGCTCCAAAATTACTTGAGCAGGCCTGGCTATTCATTACATCCATTACCAATGGGGACATTTCGGTGCTACACATTCCCTCATTCCCCTCACAGTTGGTAAAACGCTGCTGCAGGAGGTGTGCCAGAAGAAGATGGCTTCTTTTCAGCTCTATTAAAGGTTTTCCAAATTAAAATCAATGAGAAGACACTTTAAAGAAAGATGAAGAGTTAAATATTCTTTTTTTCCTGTTACTTTTTTTTTAAGCTTCAAGCTGGTAAGTGATAATCTGTGCAGACAAGATATTAGAAATTTGGCACATCCCATCTACCACAACATATTGATTCCTTCTACAGAAGGCATTAAATACTGGCATAAACCAAGAAATGATCAGCAGAATGCAGTTTTAGTTTGATACACAAATATCCTGCTAACTGGCATAGCTTCATAGTACAATTTTCACTTACCTAAAATGGTGGTGATTATAGCAGCAATGGTTAGGATTTTTACAAGTACCACATAAACATACAGATGTCAGAACATCTAGAAAACATGCACAATTTCAAGAGTAACATCACCGAATCACACAATTAAGATAATTATTATTGTTCTTATTATTATTATTTATTATTATGCAAGACAGTGTAATCTTTTTAATAAACAAAATTTTTTTAAAAACCTACAAACAGTTTTACAAACTGTTCTTAAAAAAAGGTTGTTAAAGTCAGTGAGTGAGTGTTAGCCTTTTAGAGGTTTAACTCTAAGAATTAATTGGTCATTATGGAAAATTCACAGTTAGGTGGAAATTTAGTTACACTTAAGCAAAATATGTTTGTCAACTGCTGTTTTGGAAAAACTGTGCTAATCTTGTCAATTTACAAAATGGCAAAAAATACATTCACATTAAAAGATTAGAAAGATTAAACATTGCATGCAGGGAAAGACAAAATCCTTGTGTTAGCTGTTTCTCCTAGCACTGCTCACCATGAGACCAAGGGTTGTCATAGCAAAAATGCTTTTCAAAGGCAGAGTTAAGCCTGCAGATAATTAAAACAAATAGAAAAGATTTTCTAATTCTGGTGTAAAACAAAGTAGGATATTAAAGGATAAGGATTACTCTTGCCTTCTTTAGAAAAAAGGACAAAAAACTCCCATTGTGTTTGCCAGGCTTTTCCACTGTCTTTCCACTGCCCTTCGTTGCACTTGGATATTCTGCCACTTCTTTTTCTTCCAGTATTGAGCAGTGGGTCTGCCCGGAGAGGTCTCGAGATGAACCCCGAGAGGGATGGGCCACATGGACAAAAACAAGCACTGGCAACGCGTCTGTGGCCAAGCGATGTCCCCCCCTGCACACTCAGACTCATTTCCAGTGGGGCCAGCCAAGGGCTTGGGGGGGAAGTGCAGGAACAGCCCGAGCTTGGTGGAAGCAGAGGCACAGGCATGCACTTCCCGCAGCACTCTGCAGAAGTGGCACCAAATTCCCTCTGGCAGCAGCACCACCTGGTCTGCAGGTACTGCCATAGACAGGTGCAAAATCAGGCTCTCACCATTTCCTCCCCTGACAGCTTTCAGATTTCATTAAGACATTTAATTTCACATTTTGTCTGCACATCTCTGAATGCCTTGGATACTTCTGCACCTGCATTTCATCATCCATGCACCCAGCCTTGTGAAGAGGAACCCAGGCTTTCAAGCTGCTCACAGAGAAAGCTCCTGAAGAAGGCAAAGCTTCCAAGATCTGAATCATAAAGCACCAGGCAGAAAACAAAGGTCTCCACAAAGCGACTGACACTGCAGTTATTGTTCAGTGCACCTTTAGCCTTAGAGACACTAGGATATTTGTCTCCATACACAAAAATTACCAAAATCAATTTGAAGCTTCTATATCCACCACTGAAGATAGTGAGGCATCTGTTTGTTTTCAGGCTGGAAATTTACACATAGTAAGTGAATTAAATGTGTGATAGCAGAAGAGGAATCCCAGCAGGAGCAATGTGGAGCAGACCATAAAACTACACATGATCTAGGCCAGCTGAGAGCATGCTATAATGGTAACAAGGGCAATCTCAACAAGAGAACAACTTTCAGAAAGCAGATCAAATTCTAGGCATGAGGAATGTCAGAGAGTTTTATTTGTTAGTTAAAAAAAGAATAAATAAAAAAGAAAAAGAAGAAAAAGAAAAAGAAAAAGAAAAAGAAAAAGAAAAAGAAAAAGAAAAAGAAAAAAAGAAAAAGAAAAAGAAAAAGAAAAAGAAAAAGAAAAAGAAAGAAAAAGAAAAAGAAAAAGAAAAAGAAAAAGAAGCAGCCAAAGTGGCAAAAATAGTATCTGTTTAATTAATTAACTAATTAATTAATTTTGAGCATTTAATCTTCTATTTTTTTCCTAAACATTTTGCATTTTTTGGATGTTTTCCCCTTCACTAGACTGCTATGTTATTTTCTTGACACTTACAGACTGTATCAAACAGTAGTAACCAAAAAGGACTCACTAATGGATTCCTACAGCTTTGTTTAAAAGAGGTAAACACCTCTTCTCATTCCAACTGAAAGTACCCCAGTGAATTTCAAAGATAGCACCTACCTTACCAATACCTTAAATGCTGTGAAAGAAACCTCTTTTAATTACAAAAGATCAGATTGAAATCTGAAATGGTACTGGTTTTTTCAGATAATGATAAATGCTGTTGAATGAATGCTGAGCACAAGAATAAAAGATTAGCCAAAAGCATCCTAATATCTTTGAAACAGTAAATCCATTTTTTAATGCACAGACAACTCATTTAGTGGCATTTGTACAATAAAATAAATGGAGTTTTGTTTGGGTTACCAACTGCCATTACACAACTGAGTGAGAAAACAGAGGAAGTAAATTGATTTCTTGAGACAGAGATCCACCAGTTCATGTAACAAGAAAATTTTGTGGCAAACTCATCTTTTCCCACATCAGTTTAGGAATTAAAGCTTTAGACATTGCCACTGCTTCAAATATGTTCCACTTGAGAGGATAGTGTCAAACTTTTGAACAAACTCAGAGGTGTCTCTGGGCTGGGGGGCTTCACAGCTCTGCAGGATTTTGCCACTGTAAATGCCTCTCTGCTGCTCCCAGGAAGAGTCAAGGTGCTGGAGAACAATGGCAACAGGGCTTTGCAGGGCATCAGCCGCAGTGCAGTGGGGAGGAACAGGCTGGAACCTGGTTTGCAGGAATGCAGCTGGAAGCAGTGGAACCACGCAACGCACCGGGGGCTCAGAGAACGTGACCTTGTCCTCAGCAGGGCCACTCCCTCGCCGGCTGTAGTTACGCTCCTCTGAAAGATGGCCCTGGGGGCCTTTGGCTTTCCAAAACCCTTGAATAGATCAAGCACAGCCTCATGTGTTTTTCATATGCTGTCCTTTGGAAAGTATCATCATTTAGTTGGACTTAAGGCCTTCTCCCTTCTTGGCTTGCAGATGCCCAGCTAAAGGGGTGTCCTTGAAAAGCTGCCCTTGGTCTCTCTGTTTTTGGAGAATCGTGCTGCAACCTTCATGCTGGCTCTGCACAGAGCAGACAGCTGGGAGACACCAGCTATCATGGTGTCCACAACCACCAAGACATGGCCCAGCACATGGGGACCATCACCAGAAAGCACAGCTCCAAGTTTCTGGCTCGGAATATAGCCATACTTTACAATGGATGGTCTCCTCTCTCCGCTGTTCCTCAACACTGAGTGCAGATTCAGCACACATTGGAAAGCAGAGAAGTAAGAGAAAATACATCCTGCCTCTTAAGAACAAGGACAGCAAAGTAGCCACCTCTTCATGGTGACAGTTAGCAAAGAACCCCCATTTCCTGCCATGTTTCATAGAGAGAAGTCCTTCTCTATCCTAACCCAGAGGGATGAACTGGCTCATTTCAGGCAAATAAAATGACAAATCTGCATTCTGTAGGTTCTCTTTTTTAACACATGTTCACACTGCCTCTGAAAGTTCAGGGAGCTGGATGGGTCCCAATGATCTGTTCTCCGCACCATGAGCTGAACTCGTCTCCATGACAGAGGGAACCCAAAAGTTGCATACTGTTGAGGACCAGTCATCTCAGTCCTATTTGTCAGTCCATTATGGCAGTGGAGGGCCACAAAGCACACAGACGTGGGCCTGGTCCTCCACACAGCAGTAACTTGATCTCATTTCATGACTTGAAAGCCCCTCACAAAAACCAGAAGAGGCAAGGAGAGTGCTTCCAGCATAAGAGATGCGAGCCTCCAGAGTGCTCACACATGGCATCCCACAACCCCACATATCCCGTGCGAGCTGGTCCGCTCTGAGTGTTATCCCCAAAGCACAAGGTCACTTGATGGGCAGGGCTCCCAGCCAAGAGCAGCCCTGCACAAAGCGGTCCTCCTGCCCCACAGTGCAGACACCAGGAAGGAGGAATATTTGAGGATCAGGAATGGTGAGAGGAGTGGAGCTGTTGGGGCTGGGGAAGATCAGCCAACCACAATTGTTTGCAGTTAATTGCCCGACGGAATGATCAGCCCATGCATCACATGTGCTAGCCAGGTCAGCCAATGCATTTATGGGATGTACACAGACATGATGACAAGAAAGGGTAAAATATGACCTGAACAGGAGGAAACCTAGTGCAACAGGAATCTCAGTTTCCTTTAAGGCTGTCTCAGTCCTTAGGGCAGCCTGGACTCTAGAGTGACACAGCACCTGCTCTTTCTGATCCCCATCTTACCACCCCACATCACTTGCACAAACAGCAGAACAAGGTTCAGTCACAAACATCTAAGACACAAACACACAACAGTACAACATTGCTTGTGTGTCATTCTCTACACAGCGTTCTAAGAGGGTAACAACATTGTAGAGACTATCAATCCATAGCAGCTTCTAAAAAGAGCTTGAAATTGTTGATATTCTTCATAAAGGAGAATGTGCAACAGGGACACAGATTCCATTGTTAGATTATCCTCTATGTCAGCAGCCCTGATACTGCTATCATAGAATTATTGCATTATGCAAGTGAACAAGGTATGTGCTGTAATTTTAGATATCCCTTGGAATTTAGTTTCCAGTGTAGTTCATGACAGTATTCCATTCTCCTGCACTTAAAAATACATTTTGTTGCATAAATACATTTTTGAAAATAAAACAGGCCGTTTGTGACACCTGGGCATCACAGACTTCAGTTCCAACTAACTGCATGAAGACATGTAACATTGTGCAAAACCACACATCATAAATACATCATAAATACATGCATGGATGACTAAAAAGACAGAGCTTACACCATCCACAGTGTCCACAGCTCTGCCCATCTACATGTGCAATCATGTGAACAGATCCAAATGCATGTATTGTGCACAGCTGCATCCAGATCAGTCCAGTGACATCCACATATTAATCCCCATGTTTGATTCTTATTGTGGTGTCCTGAGAAGGCCACGTGGGAAAGTCAGCACTAACATTAGTGCAGACCCCTTTGCACTGTGTAGGCCTGTGCTTTGGCACTCAGCCTCCTACCTTAAGTTCAAGGCCAAATTTTGCTCTTGGTAGCACTGGGCAGATCACCCAAAAGCCAGTAGATAATTCTGAAGGCATCCAATACATCAACAAATGATCTGGAAGGGTCTCAATCTGCATTATCCTTTTGAGGGGTTTCTAATGGGATGCAGTAGCTGAGCCACGCTAATGACTCTAGATGCTGGTAGACGAACACCATCCTCTGTCTCCCCAACCAGGTCTGCACCTCAATTTTTTATTCAGAGATTCAGCTCAGCATGTTGGCAGAAAATTATATGACTTCCCCCTTTTTTTTGCCATGTTTTCTGCTGGGGAGCTGAGTTGAAATCACTCACTGACGAAGTCTAACATCAAGTCAAAGAAAGGTGAGTGGCAGGAAAAAAAGGAAGGAAAAAGAAAGGAGAAAAGCATGCCCCATTTTGGAGCCAGCTATCCTCATCTTGAGGAAATCACAGCCTCACTATGGGGCAAAAGCTCAGCTTTTACATGAGGGTATGATGTAGTCAGGAGTGCAGCCACCCACCTCCAGTGTAGCCTCTGCACCCAACCACCATCATACAGCCTGTGCTGGACAGGAGCAGGACAGTGTTTTGCCAGCTCCCTTGATTTCATGGTAAGAGGTGCTCAGTAACAAGAGCCAAGGCTGGAGACCACAGTTCTTCGTTTAGGCAGAGGGACAGGATGGTAGGACTTGGCACCACCAGCCCCTGGCCACACTGCTGTGTCTTAGCAGGAGGGAAGCTGCACACCATTGCTGTGAGCTTGCAACTTGCTGCCAAAGCAGGTGTGATACCCTCAGTCAAAATTGCAAATAACTGAGTTGTCCTCTCTCACCTAAAATAAAGAGATTAGGACACCTACTCTCCTACCAGTATTAGACAAAACCACAAGTGCAGTTTAAATCCAAGGTCTCCCTGCCAGACAGTTAATAGCTTTACACAGCCTTAATACAAATGGCAATTAGATAAACTGTGGTCACTCAATTCCTTTAACTGTCCACAAGTAAAGACTGAATAATAGGTTGTATTAAATGCCCTTCAAAACTAGTAAATTTATTTTTGTGCTATGATATTACTTGGGTATCATATTCTGTCCATATGTGTTTAACTTCTTCAACAGGTAGTCTGTGTGGGGCTGCCCCACCAGAACTCACCTGGCAATCTGCCATCAGCACTGCTGGAATTACAGATATCACAAAGCAGAACAAAACTATTCCTATACTCACAGAATCAGAGTATGGGTAAGGTTGGAAGGAACCACAGTGTGTCCCGTTTCAAGTGTGGGTCATCCTAAAGCACATGGCACAGGATTGTTCCCAGATGATCCTTGAGTATCTCCAGTGAGAGTGAGTCTTCTCTGGGCAATCTGTTCCTGTGTGTGGTTAGAGAGATGTCCCAGTGCCTTAATCATCTTCATTGCCCTCCACTGGACCTGCTCCAGAGCTCCATGTCTCTCTTTTGTACTGAGGAGCCCAGAACTGGACACAGCATTCCAGGAGAGGCCTCACCAGGGCTGAGTAGAGGGGCAGGGTCACCTCACTCAACCTGCTGGCCGTGTTCTCCCTAACACACTCCAGGATGTCACTGGCCTTGGCCACCAGGGCACACTGCTGGCTCATGGAGACCTCGTTGTCCACCAGAACCCCCAGCTCCTTCTCCACTGAGCTGCTTCCCAGCAGGTCAGCCCCAGCCTGTGCTGGTGCCTGGGGTTGCTCCTCCCCACGTGCAGGACCCTGCATTTGCCTTTGCTGAATTTCAGAAGGTTCCTCTCTGCCCATCTCTCCAGGCTCTCGAGGTCCTTCTGAAGGGCTGCAGAGCCCTCTGGGCTATCGGCCACTCCTCCCAGCTGGGTGCAGTCAGTGAAATTGCTGAGCAGGCCCCTGCCCCTTCACCCAAGTCACTGATGGATGAGTTAAACAAGACTGGGCACACTACTGAACCTTGGGGAACACCACGAGTGACAGGTCTCCAGCTAGAGCCTGTGCCACTGACTATGACTCTGGGATTTGCTGTTCAGCCAGTTCTCAATCCACCTCCCTCGCCCCCCCACGCTCCTGAGTTTGCCTGTGAGAGACAGTGTCAAAAGCCTCACTGAAGTTGAGGTAAACAAGATTGCTGCTTTCTCCTCATCCATCCATGTAGTTATTTAATTGTAAAAGGCAAATCAGGTTGGCATGATTTACTTATAGTGAATCCATGCTGACTATCCTGATCACCTTCTTCTGTGGATAGAGGTGGTCTCCAGAATGAGGCACTTCCTCATCTTTCCAGGGATTGGGATATGGCTAACAGGCCAGTAATTTCCTGGGCTCTTTTTCTTTCCTTTTGAACACTGGGGTGACATTTACTTTCTTCAATCTGCAGGCACCTCTCCACAACCTTCAAAGGTGATCATTATCAGCCTCAGCTATGGTGTCCACTAAGCCTCCTAGCACTTGTGGATGCATCCCGTCAGGGTCCATGGACTTGTGGACGTCTAGGTGTTCTCCAACACTTTTCCATCCTTGACCAAGGGAAAGTCTCCCTTCCAACATTCCTCTACCCTGGTCTCCTGGCTCAGAGATCCCTGAGGGCTGGCGTTGCCAGTGATGACCATTGCAAAGGCAGTGTTCAGTAACTCTGCCTTCTCTACATCCTCTGTCACCAGGGTCCCTCCTTCATCCCATTCCTTCATATTATCCTTCCTTTATTTGCAGACATCCTTCTTGTTGTCCTTGATGTCCTTGGCCAGATTTAATTCCAGCTGAGCCCTGGCCTCCCTTGTGATAATACTGCAGTTATCACAATAAGCACACACACTCCAGTGCTTATCCCCTAACCAGACGAGCAAAGGTTGCTCATGTGCCCCGCAAAGTCAAGGGTATCAGAGATGTTGCCTCACTGCTGCTGGATAACAGCACAAACCATGCTAATAATGTGGTAATCAACAATTTAATCACCATGTAGAGTCAAAAAGTCATGGGAAATGCTTCTTTTGACCTCTCAGTTCAAAACCCAAGAGTGCCAGTCTTCTTTCTTCTGAGGTCTGTGTTGAGGCTGAATTACAGCACTGGTGTGAAGCAACACTTCACAGAGCTGCCTGCAGCACAGCACATGTACAGCCAGTGACCAGCCTCCTCAGAGCAAAGGGGTGGGCTGGGCAGGGGAGGAGAGGTGGGAAACAGAGATCTGCTGCCCCACAAAGGCCAGCTGATACCCATCCCCTCACTGCAGAACAGGAAAGGAAATGTAGGGACCTATGTCAGATACTGCAATAGCTATCACTGGGAAGTGTTGAGATGAGTACCAGTGGGGGAGAAACAGCAACTAGACTGCCCTAGAGGTCAGCTCCATGGCTGAGCTCTCACCTGGCACTTTCAGAGAGGGCCTTGGCACAGAATCCTCATATTCCAGCACATACTAAGCACTGCTGCATGAGTCCTCAGTGGAAAACAGTAAAGAAATCCCAGAGCAGCACTGGCCTTGCAAAACCATTTTTCACTGTATCACACTAAAAGCACTGCTGTGAAAAGGCAAGGCAGTGCAAGCAGCAATCAGATGCCTGCCCTCATCTGGAAACTGGGCAGCTGTCTTTCTGCCTCACCTGAAATCTCTCTGTGCTTCTGTCTCCTTCACCTACAAGTCAGATATGCCATGGCACTGAAAGTCACAGACACAGCTTGCAGTCACTTCAGCAGAGTCATAATTTGGCCTCAAGTCCCAAAGCCAAGCTACAAAAGGAGGGCTTTATAATACGAAAAACTGCTTGTGCCCCCAATCCACTGCCTACCCTGAGAGACAGTGGATGGTAAATGGAAGACTGTAGAACTCATGGTTACATACCAAGGCGTGTCAGACACAGGAAACCAGACTTTGTACCAGCCTTGCTACATGTGGAAAAACCAGAGATCACAGCCAGGTTGTGTCACCTGCATAAAGCTTCCTGGGAGGACAGATATTTTTTATAGTGGAAATCTCTGCCCTTAAACTTTTCAGTGGCACATCTGCTATCTATTTCATCCCCAAACATAACTTCAGTAAGGCTTAAGTGAGGTGCAGACACTCTGCCACCTCCTTCTCACACAGGAACATTTCATCCTAGGAACACAGGGAAAAAAGGTTATAGGTGTAGGTGGCTTACTTCTATTTCTATTTGCTACCTTTCTTACACCTCTTCTTTGGAATTAGTGATTATTAAAGTCATTGCACAGTTGCAGATCTAAAGTATTTGAAGGATATGCAGGAATGTGAAGAAATACAGACAAACAAGCATAAAGAAACACAGCAATTAAAAATTGCAAAACAAGAAAGCCTCTCCAAAGGCTGTTTGGTCCAATACCCATCAGAAGTCAGCCAAGGTTGTCTCTTTCATTGACTTCAACAGGCACTTGATTACCCCAGCAGACTTGTCTAAAGCCTCACCACAGCCCTAGCACATCCTTCTGGAACTTAAACTAAGTTTAATTACTTGAAAAGTACTGTTTCTAATTTTAAGTGTCAAGAATTATAATTGTTCACTGAAATAGTAAATTTGTTAGTGTTTTTCCCATACTTGTAGAACAACTTCATTACAAAGTAAAACAGCAGAACTTGTTATTTCAAGGTTTTAAGGTCCAAATTCTGCCTTCAGATTCACATGCACATTTTCCATTGTCTGCAAGGGAAACAGATGATGTGTAGCTAAGTTGAATTTGTATTCCAGCCATTAAAACTATCCAGCTTTTTACCTTTCTGTAGAATTCCTTTTAAAATTTCTGTAGGAATATTATTACGTTCTCTATTGTTTTGTGGATTTCAAATGATGGCTTAAGACATAGTTGATGCCATTTTTCTGTACAGCTGGGATAAGACTGAAGATTTTTCTGTACTGTTGGTTTTCCCAGAATACTGAAAGAGTTCTCTATGTCAATAGATTTCACATTACATATACACACTGATAAAATCCTAACAACCTATGCTTAAAGAGGTAAAATTACGTGTGACAATGGTTTTGCTATTATACTTTTGCATATTGTTGAGAACAATACTTTCTAGCCTAAACACCAGCAACATTTTGATCCCAGAAAATCAACATACACAAAAGTTAAAAATGGTATTTAGCTGACTTCAGGATTTTTGTAGCGTAAATGAACCTCAGGAAACATAATAAAAACACACAAAAAAATTTCTGTAAATGGTTTTGTGAACTTACATTGATGTATTTCTTATTTCTTGGTCTTGCTGATCAAGAATAAGCTAGCAGGTAAGAAGCAGCAGCCAATGCTAAGTTCGTCTCCTCCACTGTGGGAGGTCATGTTAAAATACTAAGTTGAAAAAATGCTTTAGAACAGAATTGCTACGTAAGCTGCCCTGGGGATTTACACTCATTAATGTGTGCATGTTAAAAATGGTATTTTCAGTCTATCTTGTGTTGCCTGAGAACCATTTTTATCCTTTTAAAATCTGCATTCGTATTATAACCCATAAGTACCTTTCATTTTTGCATTAACACTATAAATACTGTTAGTAATACTAAACTATTTCTGTTGACTTATTTGTAAAAAGAAAAATATATTATATGTTAATATATTCTTATAAAGTGAATTAACACTGGAGAGAGGGCTGCAAGGGGGAATAGTGTACAATCACAGCTGATGTGTATTATTGAGCACAAATTCAATATGCTTGAAACAAAAAGGGGAAGACAAAAGTGTTTGCTGTTTTTTCAAGCCGTGTCAGATGAAGAGTCATAGGATGCTGACACTATGAAGTTGCNTGGTTGCTCTGAGCTTCCGAGAGGGTGCTGCAGCTCTGGTAGACGCTGAAGTTGGTCTTGCGGCCAGGGATGTTGCCTTTCTCACACATCGTCTTCACCATCTTGGCAAGCTTGTTTTTCCCCAGGGCTTGGCAATTGTACCAGTGAAGCGCAGCCAAGTTGACGACGGGTTTGATGGACAGGTAGAAAGGCGCATCCTCGTAGCGCATGGCTGGCGGGCGCCGCTGGGCGTACTCCTTGTAGTCCTGCACGGGGCAGGTCTGCGGGGAGTGCTGCGTGGCGTACACCCGCGAGTCCGTCCCGCCTCTCTTGCTCTTGGCGCTCGCATCCCCGCTGTCCGGCCCCATCCACTCCAGGTACTCCAACCCGGTCTCTGTCACCCGCAGCCGGATGTCTCCCCACTTGAGGGTGGACCCATGGAAACCCGTGCAGTGTCCGAACGCCTTCGTGTTGTTCAGCCACACGAGGTTCAGAAGCCCTTCAGGGTTGTACCTGCTCAATAAGCCTCTTTTGCGCAGGATAAGCTCATCAGCAAAGGTGAGCTTCATGGATTTGTGTGGCTTGTTTCCTTTGCCTTTACACCTCAGCTCTATCTGCTTTTGCTTTAGAGCTTCCTGGGACCTCTTGAACTCCTTATCCCTTGTAATACTGTATCCATACCTGTGCTCTTTGAGATACCGCTCCAGTCCACACTGATAGTTGGCCAGACTGTTTGGCTCATATTCAGACCCATCTTTTTGTCTGGCATCCACAAAAAAGGATGCGAGATAGGCATCAAGCTCTTTGCAGGGGATGACATAGATCTCACGAGTCTCAGAGGGGTACTTGGAAATGAGGAATTCTCGGAAATTGCGGAGAGCCGTCTGCGTGCTGCGAATGGTCTTCTCATTCTGCTCCCTGCTGAGCTCTGCTGCTCTCTCATCCTGGTCTGGAAGAGGAAGAATGGGACAGAAAAGAGAAAGTAGAAGCAGTGAGTTTATGTGATCCACTTTTTCCTAAAACAAATTTCCTCAAAAAGGAAAGAACTTAAAATCAAGTCACAAAGAGCACTGGTAAACATCTTTACATACCTGTCACACGACTGAAAAGCAAACTTCAGTTTAACAAATTACATACTACATGATACAAAACTAAGTGAGCTCTTCATGACATTGGGGCACAGTTTTGTGCATGGAGATTTGTGCAAAGCATTGAGATTAAAGGCAATAGACTTTTTACAACAAAGGCAAGGTATGAGGATTTTCTGTGGATCCCAATGTTGTATGCAAGGCCAAAATTCAGGAAAAACCCCACTCTGAATTGTTTCATTATGAAACCAGAGTTTGTACTGGTTACATTTTTTTCCTATTAAAAAAAAAACTAAAGCATCATATTTATGACAGTAATAATGACAGTAATATTTATCTTTAATCAGACACTTTTTAAAAGAGTGAAATAAATATAGTCAGAAGGTACAGTACAAAATAAGGCAGCACATCCTACAGAAATGACAGGTAAAATTACTACAGAGCAATGTACAATTTACAAATGTACAAAAAATAAAGGAAATCTAGTCATTATGTTCACATCAGAAAACAAAGAAAAAACCCCCATGATTATACAACCTCTCTATGTCATCAAACTGTACCTTGACAGAACAAGTACAATTGTCTTTTCATTTTGCAGAAAAATCAAATTCTAGAAACAATTTTATATTTAACAGGCTATCCTCATAGATCCTTACAATCAATGACATGTCAAAACACAATATTCAGATGCTGCCACTATGATAGCTGTTAGTGACAGCTGATTTTCTGGCTGATGATAAGAGAAGCACAGAAAGGAAAAGCTTTATAAGCTATGTGTGTTTTTAAGGACTGTTTTCTTGGCATGTGCAAACTATCTGTTTGAACAAGAATGCAGCTTAAAGCATATATGTGGAACTGTCATTCTGAATGTGATAAATCTTAATAGCTTTAGAAAATAAAAAAACAAATGCAAAGAAGGAAAAAGTCAATTATTTAACTATTGTCTGGAATTGTATGTGGAATACTTTTTGTCTCTTTTCCACTTAAGCAGAAGAGGGGAGAAAACCCCAAGTTCTTTTCTATTTGGCCTTATTGCAAACCCCACACATTCTGGCATCCTTCTAGCAGTGCCATAGCAACCCTCGCTGGGTGTCTCCCACCCGAGATACACACACAAGGTGATTTGAGACCAGGTGAAGTTCCCATTGCCTCTCTGCCAATCAGGTCAAGCTTATGTCAGGCTGTGTAGCACACCCATGGCTTTGCACCAGTGTTCAGACACTTGCTCTCCTCTTCCCTGCAAGCCTATTAGCAGGGGAGAAGGCAGCAGGGAAAGGAAGGCAGCCTCTCCTTCCCTACCCCACCTGCAGTGTTCCATGTGGTGCAGAAACACTGGTGCAGAGCTGGGCAGCTTCTCCTTCCACCAATCTACAGAGTGCCTCTCAAGAAAGGTCATCCCATCACCTCTCTATTCTTCACCCATACCACATCTGCAGACAGAGGCACAGGGAAAGACTTGCCCTAGGACTTTCCAGCAGGACAGAAGCAGGACTGAGTTTATAACCCTCATGACCAGATCCTGTGTCTTCAGAGAGAGGCATCCTGCATCCACACCACTCACCCTTTCAGAGGGGTTTCTCAAATCCTCTGCAAAGCACAGAGAAGTGGGCATCTGCAATTGAGGCCTTTGGGTGCTTCTGTAGGCAGGAAAAAATGCTGCTATAAAGGACTGAGGTTTGCTTGAACTGTGCTCCAGGGAAAAAAGAAAGGTCACCTGCCTGATTCAGAAACTCATTTTAATACTGATGTCAGAACTAAAGAGCTCCTAGCAGCCTGCAGTGAAGTCTCATGCTCTAGGCAATGTACATAATAGATCCTTTCAGTGTGGATAGATGCAGGCTGGAAACAAAGAGACAGCCCTGTTCAAAACTCCAAAACAAACACTTACTCTGGTATTTTGTTCACTGCACACACCACCACTTATTATAGAACTGTGTAAGTTATCATTGCTTTGACTGACAGCCCACATCCTAAGTTCTATTTCAATATAAACAGCACATATAATGGCTCCATTTTATAAATGTCATCAATCACTTCTTCTTAGAGGATAGCCTGTCACAACACAGCAGTGACACCCAGTCAGTCATTTCTGTTACAGCATCTTTCCTTAATCTGCAAAGGAAATTGCCCTATCTGCAGCTAACAGTTATAAAACCCATGCAGAATTAAAGATTCTCTCGACCTACCTTACCAAAACAGTACCCCAGAAACACTGCATTCCTGCACTGGTGTGTTGTGTGTTACTTCACAAGGCAGGTGGGACACATTAAAAAAGAACGGGTCAGGTTTCCTGCAGCCACATCAGGAGAGCTACCTCTACTTTGGCTTTGAATCCAGGCTGAAGCAGTAGTAATGGATTATTTTCTTCGTATGAGACCATTCAAATATTGGTGATGTATCATGTAGCATGGCATAAGTGCGGGGAGTTTCCCATGTAACAGTTCCCAGATGTTTGCTTTGTCTCACTTTGCTGATCGTGCTGAATAGAGACCAAAGCGCTCTTTAATGTTCTGTGGAGCTGGTGGAAACTACTGGAAACACAGGTGGGGATCTACATTAGTTCCTTGACTACTGCAAACATAAACTTATTTGCTCTTGAACCTCCACTAATCAGTGTATCATCAACTCTTCAGTGTGCATGAGTTCCAAAACTGGGTAAAAAAACACAGAAAAAAGCGCCACCAAATGCTCCTAGAGAACATCTCTGTATCAGAATGTCCAAGCTGGGATAGCAGAATGGGGACATGCTATACATGCTTCCACCTTTCTTACAGTCTTCCGTAAGTCTCAGTTGTTAGACTTGAGGAATACAAATACTCTTGTGTTAAAGTCTATATTCTCTCAGCTGGTTGGTCAGAACCAATCAACCAAAAATTATTGTCATCATTGATCTATGAAGCCAAGCTATTCTTTGTGTCTTTTCCGTGCCATAATGCAGTCTTTGGAACTAGTAGTGCTGCTACCCCTGTTTTACAGACTACAAGCAGAAGCATTAAAAAATGAATTGGAAATATATTTCCTGAGGTCCTACCCCCTCAGCTGCATCACTGCACAAAGGACCTGGTTTTAGCTCTTGTGTTTCTTATCATACCCCACACCACAGTTTCATTTCCAAGAAGACCAGAGTGTGGCAGAAAAAGACAGTAAAAACCACTTTAGTGGGGTGTCTGGGGTAAACTCCCAACTAAGAATTTGAAGAAGTGACGAGTACTTAAGATGTTCTAGTTCAAATGCAGTGAAAAGAGATAAAATGACCAGGCAGAGATTAAACAGACAACCTAGTGGGAGTGGATGTCCCAGGCTAGCCCACAACCATCAGATGATCTCTCCCACAGAGGAGCAGCTGTTTTCTGATCTTTTAATAATCTGATCTTAACACAGCCAAGACTTAATATTATCAGCGGAGTTATCAAACTCAGGCTTGTTTTCATTTCAGCTCACACACATACACACACTTGGACTCCCCAAAAAGGACATAACCTCTGTAATTACATATGGCAGGAGGAAAGGCACTTGCTTTCATGACAGACAGATACAGATTGTTAATGTTCAGAGAGCATTTGTACACCAGTGGGAGTCACAAACCTGAGTTATTATTGCAAACAGTCAAAAACTCTGCATATGGTAAGTAGTGAGATCTCACAGATGTACATTGAAAGTAAGGTGGGTTTTCCTGGTGATAATCAGAACACCAGCTGAAATCTTCTCTGCCAAATTTTTGTCCTGCCTAGGAAAACGCCTCTGCAGCAGGCCTGCTCCCACCAATATGCCTTCCTTCAAGTGAAAAAGCCTAGTTAACAACATACAAAGCACCACATATCTCTATTCCAGAGGTAAGTGCCCTCTCTCGCTCCCCAGCACCTTGTAGGTTGGCTGTCGCCCCTGTTTTGCAGTTAGTGATGAGCAGTGATATCCAACCTTTGGGCTGAGGCAATATGCAGCCCATTAAAACCGTTCAAGTAAACCACAGCTGGCTCCTACCTTTTTCTCCTGTCCCCTCCTGTTTCAAGAAGGTATCTATAGGCAAACAACACTCAGAAATCTACATTCTCAGTGAGCAGAGGTCACGCTGTTGTGCGAGGGAGTTATGGCCAAGTCACAACGGGGAAGGGCTGCATGAGCCTCTGACAAATGTGCCCCTCTGGAAGCCGTGCTGTTGCCTCCCTGTCAGAACCAGCTGAACACCACTGTCGTACCACGGCATCCCGGAATATCAGTGCTTCTTCTGCACACCAAACTTAGAAAGCTGACAGCTGTTTTTCACCATATCACAAGAATAAACCAGTGAATACCATTGTCATGTCCTGCTGCCAAAAGTGAGGGTGAGGGTAAGAGCAGAAGGTGTCCACAGCAGAAGTGCCTCTAAACATTTGCAGAAACATCCTGATATTAAGTAGAAGAAATTGCTTTTGTATTTTTTCTTGAATTTCTGCCCTACCCCTCTGATGTTGTTGCTAAATTAGATTTAACAGTTAAAATTCCCCGTTTCCACTATATTAAGTTAAACTCTAGTTTAATATTTTCAGAAAAGGCTTTCATTAGCATGTAAAATCTGTAGTATTAGAGAATTAATTAATATCCACTTATGAAAGACACTATGTTTTTGGCAAAAAAATTATACTTCTATTCAGTTAGCCTCCTCCAATGAAATTATCTGCAAAATGTTTTATGATTCTAAAATTAAAAAGCTTTAGATTATATCAAAGGAAGAAGGACATACACTGCAAACAAATTAATATGGAAATATTTATTCATGGTATCCCCATGAAAAAGTCACTAAAATAGACTTTAGTCACCTGTACATTTTTTGCAAGGTATAGAATGGCCTGATCATGACTGCTCACTCAGATACTAGCACTGATTTCCAGCTTGAGTTCTCTTTCACTACTTTCTCCCAACAGCTTCAGAAGATTTGAGAGTTTGATTGCTGGCAGTCTGATGGCTGGCAAAGCCAACAACAAAATACAAATCAATATTAATAGGACTTCTGCACAATCGTTACATGTCAAAAAATCTGTAGCTATGTCAAGGGGTTGAGAAGTTATGTTCTCCTATGACTGACCATGTCACCATGTCACTGTTTTCTTTGCAGTGCATACTAGCAATTGCTAATGAACAGTGCAAAACAGCAGCACCCTGGGAACTCCAATTTTTACAAGGCCACCTTCCTTCTCTACCTGATGCATGTGTCATTTGAGCCATTTCAGCACAAAGGTTCTAAAAATGCATTTTCTAAATTAAAAATGTTCCTATTGGGTCACTTCATCTAGTTGTCTGGTTTTGGTTTCATCACGGTAGTGGAAAAGAGAAGTGCTGCATTCCAGTTTTACCTTGCATTTCCCTTCTTCCACTGAACACTGGTATTTCTGTGGTATGAGGTCATACAGTTCCCTATCTCCTTTTGAAGCTGGCATGAACTGCTGCAATACAAAATGGGATGCATTTCCTCTGTACCCACAGTGGGATATGCACCCAGATTCAACCTCCATTTGACAGGAAGAAGTATACCAACTCCAGCTCTCCCAGGCTTGCACAACACTGCAACAATGCATGGCAGGATGCTATAGCTTGGACACAACATGGACAACAGCAGAAATAAGAGCAGAAACAAAATATTTTGAGGAACCTGTATATCTGGTATTTAGGTGATGTACAGGCAAAATATACTCAGCTGCCAGCTGGAGTGGAATCTGCTATTTTATCTGGCCCATTCCAAGTCAGTCATCTGGACTGTAACTAACCCTGCAACCATCTCCAGGTCTACCTGCCATGCCTCATCCCACTTTTATTTCCATAGCTATTATCTTTACAGGAGGTATAGAAAAATAAATTATTTGGACCCTTATATAATTGACATTCAGGGACTCAACTGTTCATAGAGGTGGAGGGTATAAAAGCCACACTTAGAGTCTTCTATACTACAAACCCAAAACCATTGGAAGACTTTTTAAAAAATGTGAAACTCCATTCCTTTCAAAATAACTGACTAAACTTCCTTCAACAATGTCCAGTTCTAAGATCTAACTTCTATTCTTTCAGAGCTCAGGTTAAACAAATCAAGTAGTATGGTGAAATTTGAGAGCTCCTGGATTTGGTAAGTGGAAAACATTACCTATAATGTGAAGCTAAGGTCAGCTGTATGTTGAGCATGCATCTTTGTATTCAGCCATATAATATTCTAATAATTTCCAAATAGCTAGTGCCTAACACCATTAGAAAACTCCAGGTACTGGTTTCAGTTTGGAGCTAAAGAAAAGAGACACTTTTTGACAATATTTTCTTCAGATTAAATATGTAATTCTGGAAAACCAAATATTTTTTCTTTTTTGTTTTTTTACCCAGGACTTCTTAGCAACATAAAGAGAAGTTTCCCTTTCAAAGTATGTTTGTTAGTTAATGCTTTGTGGCAGAAGGAATTAAAAGAATGATTGTAATACTGTACACTACCCTGAGAACTGGAAGCTGGGTGATGCACAGCAAAAGGGATGAACTCGTTTTAAAGGAGAGGAAAGAAAACAAGAAGAAAAATCAAAACTGAGGACAGAAAAACTGTAAAGAACTGAGACATGCCTCCTTTATTGAATTAAGTTTATTGTTTGAAAATTATACAATTCTCATGGCGAAAAATTAATTTCTTGCATAACAAAGCCAAGAGTCTACATTTTTGGAAAGTTTTCCACCTTTCCATGCTCCTACAGAGAAAGCCAGATTTATAGATGTATAAGCAGATCTAAGAAGCAGTGATTGCTCAGCCAGAAATTTAACTACTGGGCTGGTTTGCACAAAATCACAGGTAAAAATTTATATAGCATTTTGGAATATTTGGCATACTAGTTTTTTGTGCCTCTCTGCAGTTGAAAGCCCTGTGGAATAAGAATGAGAAACAGGGCCCTTTCAGTTCAGCCTTCTCTAAGAAGAATTTTAATGTAAAACATGTAGAACATGCCACCTCACATCACCAGAGGCTTAGCATGTTCTCAGCTACAGTGTACCACCAGTTTTAATGTCATCACATTTAAGAAAAACCTTTAATAAGCATAGGTGAGAAAGCAATGCAAGAGGTTTGGAAGGGATGAGCCAGGGCTATGAAGTTTGCCTGCTTTTGGTTCACTCTAGACAGCAGCTGAGAAGTAAAACTGGGAGATATGGGAGAGAAATAAAGATGAGGGGGAGAGAAGAGAGAGTAAGAACAAAGGATATGAAAAAAAATAACACCAAAGAGAGAGATTAAAACCAGATGAGAATCCTCATCATCTGAAATCTAATTTATATCAGTGTTTCAAAATGAGTCAGTCTAACTGGGGCAGCAAGCAGAGAAACAAAGAAAAGGAGAATGTAATAAATATTTTATTACATTAATCATAATAAGCTGCACTTTAAGTCTTGGCCAAAGCATATTCTTAAATCAAGCTGAGAATGTGAGCAGTTTCAGACTTAAGAGCATGAGGCCCACATGACTGTAATTAACATAATAAATCATACTGCGAAACTCTACACAGGCTGACAGCACTTAGTTGATATATTGCTTATTAAAGACTGCAGACATTTTTCCTCTATTTTATTAAAGTGCCATTGGTAGTGAATAAAAAAGTACCCTTTTCTATTCTGCCTGAGCTATCTGCTAGTTCAGCCAAAGGAAATGTGTTGGCAGGTCATGCCATTTACTTCTGGTAATACAGACTGCAGCACATGCACCTCAAAGAACTGCATTTCAGTATCTTTTCACTTACCATCTTTAACTTAGTAAAGTACTCCAGCTGCCTCTTACAGATCTTGATGTATCTTTTCTGAAATTATCTGTTGGTGATTTTGCCCAGCCAGACCAATTTGTTTTTACCTTTCACTGTATATTGTCCAGTAGGATGAAGCAAGCTACAAAGAGCATAAACTCTGTGAAGAGCTCACAATTTACAAACCTGTATAAGGAATTTCTGTGCACACTTTTAACACACATATTTCTTTTGCCTTCACTGGCTCAGAAAGCAGTATTTGAGGAGCAGCCTTTTACACAGTTCCCCAGAGAGAATGAAGTCTAACACTTCAAGTGACACAGCTTTTAAGGTGGATTTTTAGCCTGCTTTTCTGTTTTGTGCCGAGTACTCTCCTCACACTCAAGAAAAAATGACAACTGAGCTTTATTTTAACCTTTACAAACACAACTCTTATCACATTAAAGGGATGGAAGTTTAAAATGCAAAGGTCCTACAAGACTGGGGAAGACTCAAAGCTGGGCAGAGGGCAGAGACACGAATACATCCCAGCTTTGGGAAGGAGGACAGCCCTCAAGTGTTAGATACTGTGATAGGCAGCTGCTCACACACCCTGGCTGACCAAAGACCACTTTATTCTAGACCAGACTGGCATGCCCAGGCATTTGCCAAGACAAAGACTCCCAGGAGGTGCAGGAGCAGCTGGAAATTTTGCACAGTGAGGAGACAAACCTGCAAGAGAAGCATATTCATCAACAGCCGGACTATTGTTCAGGGCACAATTAATTTCTTTCTGTCCTTGAATATGTGTTTAAACCTCATTTATCATAGTTTGACTGAGTAAATATTTAGTCACATTTTGCAGCTCTACTTGAGTAAATACTCCTTAAGTAAAATGAGGAGTTTCAGATGTTTTCTAGCTATGTACATACTCAGGAGAGTATGTACAAATGACATACCCCTCTGCTGCTCAGAATATTGTTGTTATTATTTCTATTCTGTATTTACATTGTCAAAATTTTCCTGTCAGGACTGTTTTGTTATTTCCATTAAAATAATTTGTTCTTCTATATAGGATATGAACAATCAGTTTCCCTGCTACTGAATGAGTTCATACCAAAACTGACACAAACCAATTAATATAAGCAGTGACATGGGGTATAGTTTAATGGATATAATTGCGGATGTGTTATACACATACATGGCTATTTTAACAACAGTCTGATGTATTTAACAATTCTGTAACGTGGGNGCATAAAGCCAATTCTTTATACAGAGAGAAAAAATAAAATCTGTTAGCAAAAAACCAAAATGTCTCTCAGCATATAGGCATGAATGAATACTGTTCTGTAATGCTAGGAATAGTGTTCCTGTCTGTTATTTTGTTTCCTTGGATTTATAATCAGAAGAGAAATGAATTCCCAAACAAATGTCAACGCTCCATCTGCCAAGAGCAAAGGACAGAAAGAAACTCCATAAGCTGGTATGTCAACATGACTGAAGGACAGAGACAGAGCCCATAACAATCAGGAGAATGCTCCAAGTTGTGGACAAAATTAAACTGCTCCCATACAAAACCATCAATGCTTCTCTGGCTCACTCATACTGCTATGCTTGACCAGTCAGTGTAGGAAAGCAGAGATTAGGCACATACCCAGTGAAAAGAGAAATGAGTGTAAACAGAAAATCAAAACAAGCTATTCAAGGATCAGAGATCCAAACATCCTCATTTTTCACAAGCTTGATCTTTGGACACAGGTTTCCTGAGTGAAATAATATAGTAATACAGCACATTCAGCTGTTGCACTGGGGTAATGTGACCTGGGGTAGAATAGCTCAGAATACATTTTTTACTTCTCTGAACAAAACAGAAGATCAGCTTTTTTCTTTCATTTTTTCCTTCCCAAGTACAAAGCAGAAAGCAATTGATTAAATATTATTAATCCACTGTTGTATGGTTTCAAGTGATGTTTCCGTCACGAAGAGCTATGAAGTTAATGAAAAGCTACAACAGACAGCAGTGTCACTGTGATAGTCACCTGCACTTTAATCAACAGGAGCACATGCAGAATTTCTGTGTGTGTGCATTTACTGTTCAATTAGAATTAAAGGGATTAACAGGTATATATTAGAAGTAAGATGCAGCCAATGCACTTAATGATCAATGTATAATTAAGCAAAGTTTTAATAACACAAAGTTCTAATCAGACTCAGCAAGGTCCTCAGCAGCGCTGTTTAAAAGACATATACAGGAAGCCCTGCCCCCACTCCCACCACAGGCAGGATTCAGTGGGAACCATGACCTGGGAATTGCTGTGTCTAACACAACATTTGTGTGATCAGCAGCATCCTTCCATTTTTAAAGGGCAGCATTGCTGGGCTCCAGACAAAAGTAGACTTATTTGGGAAGTGAAAACACAGCTCTACCCAACCGTCCCACAGAGGCCACCAGGCACATTCACGCTGTTCATAACAGTGCTGAAAGCAGCTTTTCTGTGACCATTTTGTGGAGTGCCCCAGCAAGAAAGAATCATCAGGGAAAGCAGCTGTTCCAGTTTCTCTCTCCTGAGGCTTTGATTTTAATAGCCTGTTTCAACACTTCCTGGAATGGGCATATGCTTCATTTAAGCATATTTTATCAAAGAAAGATAGATTTCATCATGTTTCAGTGCTTCCAGGACCTGAATGTTTTAGCAAGCACTGCTCTGTGCTGTGCCAGCCATGATAAAATACCTAAAATAGCATCATGCTTCTGTTTTCTTTTCTGGAAAAACTCAAACAAGGATTTCTGTATTCCAAATTTTTATCTTGCTTAGAGAGATAGAAAATACACTCAGATATTTTTACTGATCTGTTTCATGCTCAAGCAGATTCTAGGTTCACTGCAAGCACAAAAAAAAAGATGATATGAAGAGGAAGACTCACTAAGAGAGATATAATTTAGGTATGAAGAAAATGGGAGAAATGAGTAGTCACTTTGTGCTGGCTTCACAGAATAGCTTATGCAAAAATGCCACATTCCCATCACTGAGACAGGTGAAAACAGCTCTCTCCAAGGTCTACCGATGTTAAAACCTTAGATCTTGAATACAAATGTGAAGTAGTCCTTCTGTAGGTATAGAATCATTGAATCATAAAATTGTTAAGGTTGGAAAAGACCTTTCAGATATCAAGACCAGCCACCCACCTAGTACAATCACCATGTTCACCACTAAACCATGTCCTCAAGCACCATATCCACATGGTTTTTGAACAGTTTTGCAGGCATGATGATTCTACCACTTTCCTGGGCAACCTGTTCCAATACTTTACAACCCTTTTGATGATTAAATTTTCCCTAATATTCAACCATAACCTCCCCTTGTGCAGCTTGAGGCCATTTCCTCACATCCTGTCACTTGCCTAGGAGAAGAGACCAACACCTACCTGGCTGCCCAGGCTAAACAATCCCAGTTCCTTCAGCTGCTCCTCATCAGACTTGTGTTCCAGATCCTTTCCCAGATTTGCTGCCCTTCTCTGGACATGTTCCAGCACCTCAATGTCTTTCTTGGAGTGAGGAGCCCAAAACTGAGCATAGCATTTGAGGTATGGTCTCACCACTACCCAAAACAGGGGAACGATCACTTTGTAGGCCCTTTTTAGTGAAGTGCCAGCCTCACACAAAGCAGAAAATCACTCTCAGAAAGTGTCCTGATTTAAACATAAAGCCCTGTGTTCCCTTTTTCTCCCAGCATCCCATCTGAAGTGCAAAAGTAAAGTGAGTGTCTGTCTGAAGCCTTTCCAGGGTCAGCATCTCTCTTGGCTCCTGTCTGCATCTCCTCTGCAGATCCAAATCTGACCCTACCTTTTTTCTCTTTTCTTAAAGACTCAAAAATCATAAGCTGAAAATAGCTCCAAAACAAAACAATTGCAGCGATCACACAAAGGAACTGATCTCTGATCAAAAGCACCATGTTAAATAATCTATTTCCTAAAATTAAAGTGACGTTCAGTACAGATGTGTCCAATTTTTTTTGTTTTGTTTTTTTTTTTCCCATATGTTTTCAGGACAGCTGGAACCAGCAGAGGCATTATTTTCTTCTTCTTTTATATACCAGTATCACAAAACAGAGCACTTTGCACAAAAAGTTTCCTATTTAAGATACCCTAGAGAAAGGGAGAACATAGCATCTCAATTATGTTGGTTTGCAAAAATGATTGTTTTCTACTTTTTACTTGTGCATCCTAGTTTTTGCTTTTCTGAGTTTCATGTTAGGGTAATGGGGGACAGGGTATATTTCTAGATCTGAAATGAACAGTGATGCTCCAGAACACAACTGTTCATTGAAATGGGCAGTTTGTCTTCTGGTATGACACACCATCTTCCTTAATACTATTTGTGCTATGGTGCTTAGAATGAAAAATATATATTTAAATGAAGAGTCAACAATTGTCAGTGATGCAATTCCTCTGTTCAGAACTCCAGTGAATATTCTCAACTGTTTGTCAGCTGAACTTCACAAAATTCATCCTTAAAAACTGCTGGGGCCTGGCTGCATTAGTCCTTTTCTTCCCTTCCTAGGTGCAGTCAAATAACTTTCACAGATTGCATTGAAATGATCATTCTTTCACCTTCCTCCATTATAGAGGATCAACAGGCCTATGCACCTTTTATTGAAGGAATTCAACTGAAAGCCCATCCCCAAACATCTCCCACACCAATCTACTTTCAGTATGAATACTCATGAATGGTTTCCTCCAAGAAGGGTATATATCTGTATCTATATCTATATATCTATCTATGTCTATATCTATCTATATCTATTTCTCCAGCTAACACTGCTGCCAGGAGATGTCTCTTTGTGCTGCAGGTAGTTCCACTCAGAGGAGCTCCATGCTGAAAAGAAGAAACAAGCCCTGGCATCAAGGAAAGCAGCATCCTAATCTTTTGTATGCATAGCTCTTGTGATAAGCACTTAATGTTTAGGACAACCTCCATGTGACAAAGTCCATTGCTGATAATACAAAAAGGCTGACATGAGCTTTCTGTGTCTGAAAGGAATTTGCACTAAAGAAAATACATGAAGTCTTGAAAGGTAATAGGTACATTAAGCACAGTGAAAATCTAAAGATATTGTAATAATTGGTGAGTTTTCATTTCTGTGTTCTCCTGCAAACAGAACAGCTTTAGGAACAGCTGCATAAACAACTCTTGTATTAGAGTTGTTAGTACTATGGGTTCATTTATTTTTTAAAAGTTTGTTTGTCATGCTGCACACCCAGATGATAAAAGCAATTACACAACTACTCTGTCAAGGCTAAACTTGTCCTCTTTATCCTACTGTCCTGCTTTTAAACAGAACTCCCCAGTAATATTATAAAGATAAGTAATCATTACCTAGACTTCTAGAATAAAGACGTCTAGCTAGACTTCTAGAATACGGCCCCCAAAACATTAGATTAGAATTTAATAGCATTTGGATGAAGATAATTGAAGGCAGGAGTGGGCTGGCAAATCACTGCTGCAAGATCAGGTGATTAATCAAGTCAATAGCTTCCTTTTTCTGATATTTAAAACTATAATGATGTAAATTTAGTCTTCTAAATAAGCCAGGCCCTAGCAACTTTAAAAAAAAAAAGGGCTGTAGTTTTTGTAATTATGTATCTCAGCACTTATTCTTTTTAGTCAATCGACTAGAGCAGCAATAGATATCAATTATGGGACCTAAAGAGTCACCAGTGGACTCTGAACTCTTCAGTACAACACAGACACTGTCTCAGCCCTACATACATTTAAGTGTTCACTTGACCACATTCAGCAACATATGTCCCTGCAGATAGGCTTCAAGCAGGCACTTAAGCCAAAACTCATCAATCTTTGTATGTAAATCACTAATACAGAGACCGATCAGCAGTTATTTGAGTGTTCTTGGAAGAACTTTATTTAAATAAGGGTTTTGTAACTTTCTTTTGATGTGATTATTTTTCTTGTGCTACTTTCATTCTTGGCACAGTTCCACTGGGCTTGAAATAATTACAACAAGGATTAATTTTGCCTTTCTGTATGCTTTTTATACACCCCCAAAAAGGCATTATTTTTTCTTGTTTGCACTTCTTCAGAATGTGTGAGGCTGACACTTTTTTTTTAGATAAACAGTGATTTAGAAGTTAGAGCTAAATCTAGTCAAAACTGTCAGTTCATAAGGTGTGAAGAGACTCCTTTCACCTTGAAGTTTTGTAACACTTTGATGCTCATCCAACAGCTTCTAATACACTAATCTTATATGAGGATCTTGGCTCCCATTTAATTTAAACTCACAGCATTGCAGACATTGCACACAGAAAGAAGGGGGGAAAGGGAGAGGTCCTACTTCTTCTGATTACAGAGAAATACTTGAAATATTCCACTAAGAGCTCTACTCCAATATCCAACAAGCCCCCAGTGCACTTCATTTTATAATGGTCATGTTCAGACAGAGACTTACATGAACATCTGTAACCTACAGGCATGTCCACACTGAGAGCAGCACAAGAGTCAACCCATGCTAGGTCCCAACTGTGAAAGTCTGCAATCCTGTTTACACCCTGTCCCGTGACACCTTCCTGAGCACAGGAACAGAACTACATCTTTGCCTGGGTTACCAGGCTCAGCCGACTACCCAGTGCTGAGCTGGTCTGGCATACCAGTTAGAGAAAAAGAAAATAATTGAGAGGATCTCAGAGCAGGGGCATCAGAGCCAGGAAGGCTAAGCACTGCCCCCAGCACACTGCCCCCAGCATCCACCACAGTGCACATTCAAACACAGGTACTGTTTGATAACCACAGTGCCAGGACAGTGAGCAGCACGGACTGTGAGAGGAGAGGTGCTTGTGGACCAAGTCTTTCCCTTCCAAGCTCTGAAAATGCCTGGACACGTAAAACAAGCAGTCAGGCGAGTTCAGTGATGGATGCACACAAAGGCATTGTGATGGCACACACAGAATACAGTCTGCCACATCTCTGACAGAAGCAACAAACCCAGTCAATACATTTAGATGACTTTTTATTTTGCATTTCTGCTTACTACTCTGCATTCAGCACAGCTTGTACGTAGGGGTTGGATATTTTTTTTTATCATGGGACATTTTGTTCCTGTATTTATAGTGATGCACTAGTGTTGAATCAAAATGTCCTGCTGCACTGTCTTGTTAATACAAAACACATCTTCAGCCTCAGTCTTCAAGTGGAAATTGATTATTCTTCATAAAGTCTTCAGCAATTCTGTTTATAAAGTAAATCCTATGGCTCTCAGAATGAAAACTTGTATTCATTCAAAATAAGCTCTGTCCTCTGAGCCACCACAGTCTCCCTCCAGAGTCTTCTGCAATAACACCAAATCATTTCCCTTCCTGGTTTCAGTCACTAATTGCTCTAAGCTGTATGTACTCTAACCTAAAGCATCATGTTTCTTACTCATCTTCCATCTTCATTGATGAGATCTACCTTGTCCTTGCTGGTTCTTGAACATTAAAACCAGCCCAAGTATTAGCAAAAACATAGGACAGAAGAGGTGGTTTGAAAAGTAGAAATTGCAGAAATTCCCTGTTCTCCACCATTGCAAAAATTCCTCTCCTAACACACACAGGTCCTCTCAGTTTTTCCAGAATTAAAAAATGACTAAATAATACCTACATGCATGCTTGAAGGCTTTGCTGTTAGAATGGTAAAGTAAAATCTGAAAACTCACAGATGAATGTCCAGTTATTAGTGCTAAAATTAAACAAAAAACAATTCCATATATTCCACAGTGCTTAGATGGACACCAAAACACAAAAACCAGTGTCTAACCTAACCAAATCTTCATTGGGATGCCACTTCTCTTTTGAAACATGAAAATATCTTTGTAAGGTCCCTGCTTACACATTCAGTTGCCACAGCTTAATCAAAGAGAGTAAATTAGTTAAAAAAAAAAAAAAAGTTTGAAAGAGAGACTAGTCCAAAAGCATAATGTGGCTTAAACTGGCCTAAGCTAACATATATCGTCAAGATTTTTAATTTCATGAATAATCTCACTCAGACTTTTATGATCAATGGGATCACCATGCATGGAAACTATCAGCTGTGTCTGGTACAAATGCAAGGATATATCACTTCAGCTAAAGCTCAAGTAGTTATTTCTTGTGGGTTAGATTGCAGCCTTTAATCATAACTTCAATAAGGCCTTAGTCCTGTAGACCTTAGACCTTACACCACCAGTTCTAATGGGACCAAGAGCAAGGCTTCAAATATTGGAGAGGACAAGGCAGAATTTAAATCCCCTGCTCACTTTCAACTAAACCTTTGTTTAGTCAAGCAGGCACTGAGGCTATAAATCAATAAAAGCTCAAGGTTTTTTGATATAATTAGTTCCTGCCTTTTTCTTTATATCAGAATGTAAAAGATTCACATCTGTCTGTTTAGGACAGAAAAATATTTACAAAGGATAGACAAATATCCTCTTGTAGTTCAATATTGCTCAAATATTATGTATCATGTACCAGTTTCAGAACATCACTCTTTGTTAGGAGACAATCTAACAAAATCACTGTACATGAGCAACCATCCTAATCTAGTCTTTAATCAAACCTCCACATTTTACCTGCAAGAATCTGCTGAGCATCTGTAATAAATTTGGTTTCCAACATCGCCCACCTTTTTTGCAACTTGAAGATTTAATAATGCCAGCACTTCTTTCCCAAAGGAGAAGGGTCTATGGAAATGGGGAACTTTACTCATGTATCAAGTTTTAGTCACATGTCAATCACTTTATGTTCATTAAAATGCCACTACCTCTGAGTAAAATAGCAGCGTGCAACACTGTACCAGTCTGAGGAAAGGAGTATAATGCTTTTTTGGAACAGCACAAGAAATTTAACCACTGAGAACGTATGTGAATAAACTGGAATTTGGACAGCACTCTGAGAACCCCATCACTGCCTATGCAAAAAGCAAAGCACTTGGATGTTCTGAGGGTTGATTTAGGCAGTGGGTGTAATTCAGGTGCAATCCCATTTTGCCCTCAAAGTGAGACACTAGACATAGACCAATCCTGTTTTTGAAACTATATATGCAAAAATGCTGTGCTGCATCCATTTTTGTAAGGTTTAACCCTAAGCAGTAACAGCTGCTGACCTCGTTTGGCTTCTGAGGACCTGGAAAAACAGTTGAAAGGAGCTTGGATTTTTTAATGGATCTGTTGAAAGCAATACACTCTGCAAGATAACACACACCTAACATGGAAAACTTCTGCTTAGGTTTGTCTTCCATTGTCCCAAATTGCAAGTTTGAGACTGAGCAAGTTGCAGAGGCCGGTTGGTAGAAACCAGGCCTACATATAGCAGTGATAGGTTATAAACCAAGGAAGGCAGAACAAGTACATTTAACACACAATTTGGCTTGAGTGGCATCAGGCATCCTGCCTTTCTCATAGTTAGCAGAGCAGAGCTGGTTCTAAACCAGACGGAGTTTTGCAAGATAATTTCCATGAGGGATGTTATGTGACAAGACTACTGCAAAATAACACCTCAGAGATGCAGTCATGCAAGCAATGGGTCCCAAAGAAGAATTTACTTTGCTATAACTATAAGACAATTATCATCCTTCCAAATTTCTAATGCTTAGTAGGGTTTTACTTTGTAAAACTGTGTATTTAACTTTGTCTGTTGTTTTACCTGGCAAGAAGATCTGCAGGCTCTTGCCAGGTGTTGGATTTACTAGAGTTCAATCAGATTTCAGGATGTTCAAGCTGAAGTCATGGGTTTTAGCTCTTACAGTACCTGCCACAAGGACTGCATGCAGGCACTTTTTAGCCCTTTCACTGTTTCTCTGTACTCTGATCAGGCAGTCCAAGGCTGAACTGGCAATGGAGCAGATACAGAACTTGCTTTTGCCTCATCACCTCCTGGGATAGCACCGCTAAAGAAGAAGCTGGAAGAGTGAGAACGATCTGTGCTCAGGTCTTGTTAGCTCACAGAGAGCTAACAAGTCTGCTCAAGAAACAGATTTCCACCTCCTTTCTGAAGACCTGTGGCTAATAATTATTCTCCACATGGGGTAATCCATCAGCAGAAGTCAGCTGTTTAACATGCTCTTTATCCAATAATGTTGATCTGTTTGTGCCAATTCTATGTGCAGGAGACAAGAAAAATTATGGACATGGTGTATGACAACTTTCACTGGGAAAATGGAAAAAAAAATTTTATTATGGATTAAAGTCTTATCAATTTCATGGTTAAAGTTGTACTGATACTTCTTGTGTCCACAGACTGCTCTGATTTACAGGTAACAATTTATAGAAGCAAAAACCTCTCTCCTAATACTCTCCTTTGCCTTTCCAGGTCCAAGAGTACTCATCTGACAAGGTGAAGGCAACACCAAACTCCAACTCTAGGCTACGCTGGCTGGACTTCAAACTTACAAACCAGAACTTATTTCTGGTTCATCAAGAGTGCACAGCCCAGTTCATGTCCTCCCATGCATACAGCAAGGTCACGGCATGCTCTTTCCCATGACACAACTGTACCCAAAATGGACCTTAAAAACCATTTTTCCTATGGCTGCAGTATACTTTCTCACGTGCAGATGCTTAGTTCAGGTTTTCTGAATCCTCTCCAAGATGCATGTGGCTTCCATACCTACTGACTTATGCACCAACAGGACACTGATGCAACGCAGCATATACATCCCGGCTGTACCCTCACTGAGCCAGGCCTGGGGGCCACCCCCAAAATGCCACCACCCCTCCACTCCCACCCAATGTCCTACCTGGCATCAGCTGCGCTGCTGCCTCAGGGGTGGTGGTGGGTGCGGCATGGGGCTGCTGCTGGCTGGAGCTGACCTCAGGCTCGGTGCTCACTGAGGGCGAGCCAGCCACCACCTCACCGCCCGGGGCCATCTGTGGGATGGACGGCAGGGTCTCCTCAGCAGCCGCCGGTGGCTCCTCCTGACCAGGCAGCTGCAGGGCTGAGAGGGGGATGCTGATGGGCTTCCCAGCAGTGGTGATGGCATTGGAGCTGGTGGCTGGCACCTGCAGGGCAGCCACAGGGCCACCGCCTGCCCCCCGCGCCGGAGAGGCCAGGGGTCCCCGGGGTGGCCGCTGCGTGGCCATGCGGGGTGGGCCAGGTGGGGAGGCGCAGGGACGCTGCGGGTCGGGGTCAGGGCCTGTGGCCGGCTGGGGCATGGTTCTGGTGGGTCCCAGGCAGGAGGGCCCAGCCGGGGGCTGCGGCTTGGGCTTGGACATCTGCGTCAGGGCCAGGGCCGGCCCATCGGCGCCAGCCGTCAGCTCCGCATTGGCCACTATATAGTAGTCCTCTGGGAGCTCCTGCTTGATCTTCTTGAGGAGCACGTCACCGCCGCCCTCATCTGCGGGCTGCGCCTGGGCCTGGGCAGCGGCGGCCGGCCGCTTGCGGGGGCCGGTGGGAGCACGGTGTGGGTGTGGCTCAAAGTCACTGTCCTCGTCGGTGACAGAGGACTCACAGACCATGTCGAAGAGAGTGGCCTCATCCTCGTACTCCTCCACAGGCTCGCCCAGCTCTGATGGCTCACTGCAGTAGGAGAAGTCGCAGGAGTCACGAGTGCGGGTGCAATCCAGCTTGGCCTTCCCCGGCCGGCCTGGGTAGCGCTCCAGGGGGCTGGCCTGAGCCTCTGATGGCACCCCCAGCATGCTGGGGCTGTCCGAGTTGAAGCTGCGGCTGTCCTGGAAGCAGACACGCTCCTGGGAGCCGGCCCGGCAAGTGGCGGCCAGGGGCCAGTGGTAGGCATGCCCAGCACTACAGCCCCACATGGCTGTCAGGTTGCCGTGGGCCCCCTCGGAAAGCAGGTGCTTGAGGTTGGGGATGAGGCTGCAGATGGTCCCATGGCTGTGGGCCCAGCTCACCAGCTTGGAGAGATTTTCGGAGGAGGTGTGAAGGCAGTCCTCCATGGTGCCGGATCAACAGTGCCTGGCTGCTGGGAAGTCAGCTGAAGACACAGTTCAGATCACAGGGTCCTGGCACTGATGGTCGTGTGTTGCCAAGCTCATATTTACTTCTCACCTGCAGAGAGACAGAGCAAAACCTCACTCTTCAGCACTCCCAAAGCATGACCACATTTGCATGGGAAAATGAAACATTTGTACACTCAGCTAAACCCATTTCACTCTTATCTCGTGCCCTTCAAAACATGCCTCAAAACTACGCCTGGTTTTAAGCAGCTTCATTCTTCATTCGCAGAACATCCCCGCAATATACAACTGAAGAGAAAACTGCTTTTCAAACAAGCCAATTCAGTATCAGTGGCAAAATGATTAGGATCTTAAATCTCTGACAAAATATAAAAGCAGCCCAAAAGATGGTGATTGTGTTCATACCCAGAAAATGAAAATTAAATGAAATCTTGAAACATACAAATAATCTTGAACACCAGGGTGGCAATCAAGCACCAACTGGATCTCAAGAAACGATGAAGTTTTACATAATTTATGCACATTTCACAACTGAATCAAATATCTCCTTTTCTACTGAATTTAAGAGGTATCAAAAGGAAGGCTCGAAACTTGAGTTTTCAATACAAGGAATAAGCAAACGAGCTCATTTTTCACTGTTCTATACTCATAGTCATCATTGCTCAAAGGCTTAAGAGACACCTAAAGGGCCCGCAAAAGCCAGAACCTTCCTTTAACTTTGAGACTTAACATTTTGCTTTTTTTCATATTGTCTGTTTTCCAACATCTAAATCATGATTCAGTTCAAGAAAAACTTTTGCCATTTTCATCAAAACTATTTAGAAATTTGCAGTACAAGATGACAGCAAAGTCTTTGTGTCTCTCTTTGTATACAGCTAATGACAGAGAAGTCATCTACAGTGACCTCAGACAGCTAAAGTACCTGTGAACTTCTTGTTTCTTCAGGTCTCTTTGGAGGCTCTCCCTAACCCTCTCTCTGCTGTGCTTTGTGAACATGACCTGCAAGTCTTAGAGTTCCTGTTGTTCTCATTTCACTTTTGTTTTCATATAGGCAGAAAAGCCCATTACATTTTTCCCAGATGAAATGCAGCATTCATGGCAACGTTACACCTCATTTTATTCCTTGTCCTCTTCTACACACACATTTTTAGATGCAAAATGAACTGCATCAAGGCTCAAAAAGGCAGCCACAGGGTGGCTAACTGCCCCTGGGGAATGATTTCCCTAAAATCAACACAAATTACTACTTGCCTGCCTTTTGCTCCTCAGTGTCACCTGTCACCAGTTAGCCGCAAATATCTGTGTTTGCTCTGTGCCAAGGGAGATGAAGAGGCTGTGTTTCAATGATTTTGCAGCTTGCACATCCCTGCCCACTCACTCTCATTCACCACGCAAGGGTTAGTCTGTGGAAACCAAAACTGGAAATAAAACAGACAAGTACTGCCTATGATTTTCCCCACAAGGTTTGTTCCACTCCACTCACTGTGAGTCTTTGGTGGGGACAAGAATGGAGCCAGCATGGGAATTTCTAGAAACTTTGCAAATTTCTAGGTATTTTTCCAACATCTTTGAAATTAAGCATGGAGGAAACAAATGAACAGGAAGAAGCACATCATTAGGAAACAAAATGGTGTAAAATTCAAGCTTGTTTTTGCAGTAGCTCAAGCCAGAGTGCATGTACAGAGAACATTACTACAATAACTTGAATTCTAGCCCTCATGCAAACAGAGACCTCAGAGCATCACCTGCAACACAAAGCTCTTTGCATGACCAGGGCATCTGTGAAGTGTGGTGATTATGATTTTGGGTTTTCTGAATTTCCTAGCAGCACACCTGCTAGGTTCTTCTTTGCAAGGGAAAAGATCATTTTCCCACCAGCAGTTCTATAACCATTTTCTGTATTCTCAAAATAACACCTGCTGTTTTCTACTCTGTTCCCACAACATGGGAAATACAGGTTTCTCTAACAATGGTAAGAGGGAGCTGGTCTTGGTTACCAGCCCATGAACTCAGTATGATAAGGGGCATTCTGGTACTAAATACTAAGAAGAAAGCATTGTACTGAGATTGCACCAAAGCTTTGTAAAGAAGCATTGCAGGCTGCATTGTACGAGGCATTAAGCCTCAGGAACATGGAGCCGATCATGAATAAACTATCTTAAGCCTTCTGATACATGGAGTCAAAGTCCTTATGCACGAGGGGAAACACCACCACAACTGGTAACCCCTTGTGCAGAGAACAACAACAGTGAAGTATAATAAATGCTGAAGGTCCTTAATTTGCAAATCTTCTAGGCAGTGGAGAAGTCCTTTTTCAAACATATGACTTTTAAATATCTAAAACTTTGGTTTTGTTATATTTTGTTATTTGTTTTAAAGCTTTTAAAGATCACTCTTAACAGGGGTCAAAAACCCTGGGGCATCCATGTTTCTTCTAAGAAAAATATTCAAAGATATGTACTTACAACGTTCCCTGCCACAGGAGGAAGATATTCCCAAAACACAGGAGGAGGAACACCATGCCCGTATCAAGGCAAAGAAGACAATCTGGAAAGTGAACAGGGGAAAGGAGGGAGAGCTGAAGTCAGCATACAGTTAGAAGCTGCATCAGTGTAAATCTTGTGTGGCATCATGGAGCTGCTCAGCTGCCACACAACCAGGAATGTATCTTGGGGAGACAGAAAGCTCCTTTTGGCTGAAGGACCGCTCTTCCCCTTAGGAAATTATATAAGGTCTGCCACAGTCTGACTGCTGTGGTCAAGATTGTTTGTGAAGTTACTCAGAAGCACTGCATCTTCAGTTTGCCAAGGGCAACAGAAGTTGCAAATGGCACTTTGGGAGCGAGGGACTCATGCTGTAGAAAGCACAGCAAATGCATCATTACATCCCTGGTTTTCTGAAGAGTACCTTGTCTGCTCAGTCAGACAGCAGGATCCTGGCTGACAATCTGCTCTTGTTCTCTAAATCACATTTTAGAGATTACGTAAGTTCTTAATTCAGACTGGCAAGATCTGATAAGATGACTCATGCTTAATAACCTGATAACATGATAACTCTGAAATCATACTGTAACTAGCAAAATCATGATGTAGTTTCAATGCGATCTACACTGGTATTTTAACTGCATTACAGACGCCTTAATCTTCCACAGCATTTTTCTGCAGTTCAGAGCCTACAAATACCTAATTCAGAGTGAAGTATATCTGGGTGCTGGAAACTCACTGCAGCTACCTGGACCCTCAAGGAAGAGTCGAATTTTAAGGCTTTTTTAGATTTTACAACCTCATTTAAGAACATACCACTATAATGACTAATGTGGACAGAATGTTTGCCATGCAAGAAAGTGGTATTATTGCAAAACCATGCCTTGAGATCTGTTATTGCATCAAGTGGAACACCATTTGATTTAGGAAAGGCAGTATTTTCTGTATCCAGAACCAGAGTTTTCCCATAGTAGATCTATTTGATGACCAAAGGGCAATGAAAAATAGCAACATTTAAGAGTAGCCCTCCTTCATGTTGTAAGATGGGACTTGGCTTAGCTACTTTAATACAGACAAAATTCTTTCTGATTTTGCACAGAGCAGTAGCAAGAGGCCCTTTGTTATGATGCAAAGGAGATGCACCAGGAAAGTCCCAGGAGCAATAGCAGCTGGTAGCTGTCCAACATGAACCCTTTCCTTTATCCCATGAAAAGAATGAACAAACACCATTGGGGAGCAGAGATCTGGCTACTCAACTACATTTTCTCTTTTGGCTCCTTGCACGTGAAAGGGATAGAGTGGAGTTTTGGTTAGGACCTTATGGAAGGTTCCTCAGAGTAAAAAGGAATTCTGTGATATGGCTCCTTCAGAAAGGAGGCAACAGAGGTGAGGGTCCTGTGAAGGAACTGAATGCAAAAAAATGGGTTGATGCAGAGGTGTGGAGTGGGAAGTGGCTGTCCTCCAGCAGTGTCTGTACAGTGGAACATGCATTTGGTGGACCGATAGCTCAGAGAGGGTGATGGGTGCATTTTGTTGTAAAGAAGGAAAAAAAATCATGTTGGGATTCTGTCCTCTCACAGAACCCCAGGTAGCAATGGATTGCCTTCCCAGGGTAATCTTAGATAAGTCGATTCACACTAGCTTACATCACACATATCTGTGTTTGAAAATCTGTTACCATTACTGATTATTAGTAGGTCCATGATGATTTTTTTCAAGGGAACCAATATAGCCAGGACTACATTAACAGTCTTCTTGGGACAGTATGCTAAGGCTGATACTACTGAAAATGTTCTAAAAATTCAAGATTCACAAGTAAGAATACAATGCAAAATTTACTTCTTTTAATAATGAAAAATAATTCTTGTAATCAGACAGCTGTATAAAAACGAAAACCTAATCCTGAAACATTAAAAGACAGGTGTAAAAAACCTGAATTTACTTGTTTTACATAGCATGGATTTCAAACTAATCTTATAGCAGTTGAAACCTGACTTTCAAATGGCTTTTTTGAAGAAGCAAGGTTTTGTCAGCTTCTACATTAAAAAAAAAAAACAAAACTTTGAAAGCTCAGAATATTTTAAATCCTCTCTATTTTCAGTCTCTCTGCCCTGTACAAACTTACTAGGCTATTACTCCATCCCCATTTGAAGGGAAAGCATTGCTTCATTTATTGAAAAACCTATCTTTCTATACTTAAAAGCACTGTGTATTAAAGGTTTGGCCACCATAGTGTAAGTATCTATCTAATTCAAGATTTTAGCTAATGGACAATATTGGGGCTTCTCTTATTACTAGAATTTCTTAAGCCAAATGTCTAGCATTGATAAATGGCTGATGTCAATAACAGCAGAAATCCAAGTGTAAATTCACGCACAAAAGCAGAGTAGTACTGAAGTCCCCACAAAGGCCTGCTGCAGTCCCACAGGCCCTGCTAGCCATCAATCCATGATCACTTGTATATTTCTCTTTCACAAAGTAAGATGCTGAAGCAAACTCAGCAGGAGCTGCAGCCTTGCCCAGATAGCACCTGCAAATGCTGGGGACCCCAGCCACACAACAGAGCACCCAAAATCACGCCACTGCTAATCACCTTCTCTGCTATCTCCTATAAGAGGACTCCTGCTAATAGTGGAGTTAAAGCCTCTTTGACCCAGGGTTTTGATTTCTTCACTGATATTGCTAAGGAGGTCATCAAGATGACAAAGGACCAGGACAGACAACCAAAACAGACCAGCAAACTGGAAAGAATGGGAATAGGTGAGTGTATTTTCTCTGATTTTTGGTTTCTGGAGTACAAAACTTCCATGTCAATTCAAATAGTATTGAATTTACTTTCTGCTTGAAAAAAAGGCTATGAATCAAGAAGAAACAGAGAGAGAGAGAGAAAAAGAATGTAGAAAGCAAAGGCATCTTACAGGCAAGGTATGAATCAAGTAGTTTACCCAGTTAACTGTGGGGGAAGAGGTTGACTTCTACCTCCGATACAAACTGTATATGATTCCTTTTATTTAGGAAGATGTGGTTTTGATTGAGTGTCTCTTCATGAAAAAAAAGGGCATATATTAAAGAGGAAAGGCTCACAAATCCTGGCAAGTTCTGCAAGCCTGTGAAGTAGTTTGGCAATGTCATGTATTCTTAAGCTAGTGAGTAATTTCTCCAGCTATGCTCATTTGTCACTTAACACAGTCTCTAGATGGTGTCTTCAAGGGAAAAAGAACCTCTCACCTCAACAAAATCACTATTTTCAACTTATGTAAGCTTATGCTGTTTGTCTATAATTTCAGCTCTGTAAGAAATAATTTAGAAATAAATAGGGATACACAGTAGGAACAAAACAAAACCTTCATGCTAATTTTCCACCCCCACAAGTCTAGGATCCCAAATTTTACATAAATTCAGTCATTTATGTGTAGCAAGTGCCTTCCCTCTTGTGGGTCTCAGAGATTTTGTGCTTATATTTTGGGCTTTCTGAAATCAGTAGGAGCCCTGCTGCTGAATAAGCAGGCTTTACTCTCAATGAACTCACAATTACAATTCCGATCAATAACAAGCAGCACCAAGAATGCTTTCTTGAGAGAGGGGCTCAGAGGGTAGTAGGAAGAGAAAATAATACATTTGTTTCTGGACAAGTAATGCTGTACTCCATTCATAAAAATGCCATGGCTGTCTGTCACATTTACTCCACAAGGCTGCAACTCCTTCTAAGCTGATGGTTAGTCTTCAGGATGCTTTCCTTGCCAAGTGGGGCACGCCTTCAGCTGCAGCTGTCATCGTGGCAAGCCAGAGCAAAGCAGCAAAACCTGTTTGCTCGAGAAACTCCTTCAGCTGGCTGGGGTAACGTTTGTGGGTTTCCTCATCTTTTCACATGGAAGACTATCCAGGATATGATAGGAGGATTAAGAGCCTCCCAAGGGCCTGCCTCATTCACAAAATAAAAAGATTCACCCATTGACAGCAGAATTGACTGAAGAACAGTTTGGAGGCTCAATCCTTAACGTGAATGTAATGCACCATTACAATAAAAACACCACTGCTTCTATTTTTTGTAATCTTTTTCCTCAGCACCTACTAAACAGGATCAATGTGAGCCCTGCTCTTGCACAGTGTGGCTGAAGGGTCACAGAGAGACCAAAAGAGCATAAGGAGAAGCAGGTAAAAAGGGAACAGAACAGATGTTGCAGGAAACCTGATCAATGTGAGCAAGATCTTGTAAATAAGAACCTCTCCTATTATCTACATGCCAAAGTCTCAATTAAGCTTCCTGAGACTGACCTATTTCTCACTCTTTTTTCCCCAGCTCATTGTGATTATTTTGACAATTCCTCAGACATGTTAAATCCTTATCATGAATCCCTGACCAAGCCACTCCCTGTGCTGATGCTTCGCTGTCCTGAATTTCAGTCCTCAGGAATATAGGCCTGATTTAGTTGTTCTCATTTGCAGGATGTAGAATCATCAGAGAATGGTACAGAAATGAACAGGACAGCTTTTTCTTGCTGAGGGAGGTTCTTCCTTTCAAGGACCATGTCTGAAAGGGAAGTGACCTTTCTACAGGTCATGAATGTACCTGCAAATTTGCTGAGTACCTGCAGCTCCAGAGAAGTCAAAGCATTTAGCAGAGCTATGCTTCATCTTTTTTATCCTATATCTTCCTTACGCATCCTATAAAGGACATGTTCTGCCATGCTCTTCACAGAAGCTCTGTAGCACTAATTTAGTCCTGTAAAATATCAAGACTCCATACTACTTACAACTGAGAAGTGTACTGCTGAACCTAGAAAAGATTTTAGGATTTTGAAAGCACCAAATCCTGCTTGTTCAATTCAGCGTTTAGCAAGTGCACCCCTGAAACTTTCTCTCAAAGCCTCAATGAAACATATCTCATTTTGTTAACAAAGGTACTTCCCACTGTGATCCGCAACAAGACCTGAGAGACAACATGGATTCTGTGGCCTAGCTTAAAAAAACTGTGTTCCTTCAAACTGACAAATGAAAGGGAGTTTTAGGACTAGCAGTTCTGCAGACTTACACACTGTTAGATGAATGGTCCAATGACCATTATGTACCCCTGGGTTAGTGAGCAGAGAAATGGGTGGCAAGAGCAAATATTTTCAGTTGTACTTACGTCTTTCTCCACTAGCAGCAATGGAGGTGATGTAGCAAGGATGATATCAGTGCAAAATCCATCCTGGATTTCCAAGCACTTGGAAAACTGTGTAATTGCGTTTTGTGTGAATTTGGCTCTACCTTCCAATGAGGTTATAATGGGTCTGACACTGAACTTTTCCACATCTTCAGGCAAAACCCATCCTTTTCATAAAGTATCTTTCAACAGCAAAGGCAACATGCATGTTTCCACCTCTAACATTTTTACTGTTGCACTGTTCCTCATTCCTTGAATACAGGTAGGACCACTGTTGCACAGAAAGAAACAGCTGTTGTGGTGCAACCAAGATATCCACCATCAAATTTGCTTAGAAGAGCTTAATATCCACTGAGGTGAAGACTCCATTTGAGTGCAGTGGCCATTGAACTAGGTCCTAAATGTCTTATCTGTGAGGCTGGCCTTGCCCAAGGAATAATGTCACTGCAGTCACTTCCCCTGATGGATGCATTTGGACAGGCTAGAAAGACGGGCTGAGGCCAGTTGTATCAGGTTCAGCTAGACCAAGTGCCGAGTCCTGCACTTTGGCCACAACAACTCCACATAGTGCTACAGGCTGGGGGCAGAGTGGCTGGAAATCTACCCAGGGGAGAAGGATCCAAGAATGTTGGTCAACAGTGGCTGAACATGGGGCAAAATATGCCTAGGTGGCCAAGAAGGCCAGTGGCATCCTGGCCTGTGTCATCAGTAGTGTGGCCAGCAGGACCAGGGCAGTCCCTCTGTACTTGGCACTGGTGAGGCTGCACCTCACGTGCTGTGTTCAGTTTTGGGTCCCTTACTACAAAAAAGGCTGGAGTGTGTCCAAAGAAGGGCAAAGGAGCTGGGAAAGGGTCTGGAGCACAGGTCTGATGAGCAGCAGCTGAGGGAGCTGGGGCTGTTTAATGTGGAGAAAAGGTAGCTTAGAGGAGACCTTATCACTACAACTCTGCAACTCTGAAAGGAGGGTGTAGCCAGGTGTGTTTGGTCTCTTCTTCCAGACAACTAGTGAAAAAATAAGAGGACATAGCCTCAAGGGGTTCAGGTTGGACATTAAGAATTTCTTCACAGAAAGGGGGACTAAACATTGGAATGGGCTGCCCTGGGAGGTGAAGGAGTCAACATCCCTGGAGGCGTTTAAAAAAAGATTGGATGTGGCACTTAGTGCCACAAGTATTGTACTTGATGGCATCAGAGATCTTTTTCCACCTAACTGATTCTGTGATTCAGTCATTTTGATTTCTGTTTTTTGAAAAGCCCAAACTGATGAAAATATGCCTTTACACTCACATAATTCTTTCATCATTGCTCTTGATAACATTTTTTACCTCAGTCACCGGTACTTAATCCCTTTAGTAATCCAGATTCTCTTGCTTTGAATTTACATTTTGTCTACCAAAACATAAAAATCCAAAAATAAGACCTCTTGCTCCATTTTTCTCAATCCAGTATCTCTTGTAAGTGTTAGAAATTCTTGCCTCCACTTTTGAAGACTCCAGCCTGTGTTTTATACACCATCACTCAGTGCAAGCTGACCAGGGTGCTGAGGTAATACAATTTCGCAGAGGAAAAAAAATGGCCCTGGTTTTGCTTTTGCCAAAAGTGGGTCTTGCAATAACCAAGCAGGGACTCTCCGGTACAGTACTCAATGCCGAACCTCTGAGGTGAAACCTCTCTGAGAAGAGACAAAAATTATAGTGACAGGGAACTCTGCATCCAGTCAACACATTAATAGTTAAACAGCTCTGCTGCAGCAGTGGCAGGGTGAAAACCTGGCACACTGCCTCCACGAGCTTTGTCAATATGAGTGTCAAAGGCAACATCAGCATAAATGTGATGGTGACAACAATGCACATTGCTACACCATGCAACCAGTGCTACAACACAGAGGAGTATTTGAGAAGATGCCTGTAACAGCAGGATTAGTGTAACATAGCAGGGAGTTCTATTGTAGCCTCAGGTCAATCTTGGCTATCTCTCGTATTTTATTATCTACATATTCAGCAAAGACATTTTTAAAGAAAGAACAAATCTTCTGGGAAAGCATTTCTGAAAAGTATATAAATGATGAGATTTTAAGGTCCTGAGCACTTGAAAAAAATAGTCTATATTTTACTGAAGTTACCAGGGAGCTTTTCTATCATGGATTGGTTATTTTGTGTTGTTTATTAAAATTTGTCCCAGAATTGCATCTGCCTTCACACTATGTTTCATGATGCCCTGAGATTAAAACTGCATTATACCAAAGACACTAGGACTTGTCTCAGCTTGCAGCTCAGAATCATTCTTTAATGGAGAAATCACACCCCATGTTTGGAAAATGTTTAAAATATATCCTTTCCTGAGTTTACAACAAAGTGCGTGTAGCCTCTCTAACTTTAGAACTACAATGAGAAGAATCAAGCACACAAAGCCTGAAGGCAAGATGTTTTCCCTGGCTCTTCATTTTCCTAGAAATTACATTAAGAGAAAGTCTGCACATGATTTACTGAAAAGAAAACAGAAATGTAAACACTGACTTGCACAAAAATTATGAACACCAAACTTCCCTATCTTCTTAGAGGGAAACCAATGCCTTCAGTTCCAGCCCAAACAACTTAACTATTCCATGCTATTCCTTACAAGCAAACAAACAAGCAAACAAGCAGCTTCTGTGGATGAAAGGCTTTACTGTGCTGGATTTGATTTGTAATTTTCATTTGTAGGATTTCTTTCATTTCAGAGCTTTTCTAAACCAGTTGAAAACTGGAATAGTGCTACTTTAGCAATGTTAACATGTGTTACTTGGCTAAAAAGTGCCAGTGAAACAATACTATTAACCATCTATGAAAAACGGAGGTTGTTTCTACAGAAACTAGAAAAATTGTAGAAAGTCAGGATTTCTGTGTAAGGATGAAACTTCACTTCCTTTACTAGAATTTAAGCGTTTAGGTTTTCCCTTTTTTTAACACAGAGGTAGTTTTGGATGTTAAATGATTCCCCAAGGACTTAATTCTCAGCAAGAAAAACATTCTGAACTGTCTTTACAGTGTGCTTTTTGAAGTATCAACAATTATTGTTATCATTGAACAATTGGCATCACTCTGAGGTCCTGTCCTGCAGCTGCTTTTTAAAATCTTTTAAAAAACCCCACAGTCTCAGAGAAAAGAGTTGTTCTTGGCAAACAATTTTGAAAAAAATACAAGAAACTTAAAGATAGCAGATTATTCCACAAACAGGCTCGTATCCAACTGTGTGTAACAGATCACATGCAACTGAGTCCCTAACAGAAGTTCCTAGACCTGACTTTGACATGATATAGAAAAACCAGTGATATAAAAGCTGTCCTAGAAATGAGCCAGCAAGGATTTGTATTCAAATGTAAGCCAGACAAAAGTACAGCGTAACATCCTGTAGCTGACAGCCAGAGGACAAAAAGATTAGAAATGCTTCACTCAACTAAGTACCAAGTTTCCTTTTATCCCTAGAAACATATCTAGCTGTGCGTCTCTACTATAATATCACTGATCAACTGAGATTAAAATGAAAATTAAACCAAGGTTTAAAACAGATTATATTTTAAGATTACTGAGATGAGTTCCCTGAAAGCATGCAGAGATCAATGCCTCATGATGTTTATCCACATACAGGTGAGGTGAGAGTGGTGGCAATCCCACAGGAGAAGCAGCCTGACCCACTGTTCTCTTGATGAAGAAGATGGGGAATGGCACATCCAGAGACCTTAGAGACTGAGCCCACCCAGGCCACTCTGCGTGCCACCACAAAAGCTTGCAGGTCTGAGTTCAGTGGGGCTGGAGCTACGGAGGCTTCAACAGCTGTACATGTACAGCCCTTTGACATTGGCTGGCTCAGCCAACCCAGAGTCAACCCAGGCCTCAGCTCTTACAAGCACTTATGTAATCAAAAGCACTGAATGGCATGTTCAGAGGTCTAGGTAAACTAAACATCTATAAAATCTATAAAATCTGACCCTGAGGATCTGAAAATCTGACAAAGCTCTAACTAGGCAAGTACTGGAGCTTTGGCCAAAAGAACTAAATGCATGTTCTCAAGAAAGCACAGCTCTTATTAACTTCGGTGCAGGATTTGGCACGTACAACATGTAGATTTAGGGAAGGTGCGTGATTAAGAAAGAGAGAAACTCCAGAATATTCAACTGGCATGCAAAAGACTTTGGAAGAAGAGCTTTACCTATTATGGAGGACTCTCAAGTCTTACAAACTCCCACTTACTTCCTCTTAGAGATTCAAAACCTGAACTGTAGCCTTTGGACAACTGAAGTTCAAAACAACATGCTACATACACTGGTGAATGTTTGGCAAAGTAAGTGAAAACAAGACTGAATAAATCACAGGACCAGTAAAATGGAAGCAGGTGTGTAAGAAAAAAAGTTCATATATGGTTGAATGTGTTGTTACATGGTTGCATCACATCTCTTCATTATCTTGTGGATGCCCATTCCTGGAAGTGTTCAAGGTCAGGTGGGATGGGGCTCTGAGGAACCTGATCTAGTGAGTGGCATCTCCGTCTATGGCAGAGGGCGTTTGAACTGGATCTTTAAGTCCCTTCCAACCCAAACCATTCCATGATTCTGTGATTCATTAAAGACTGTTCTTGTTATGCTTTAGTAGTACTGGACTTATTGCACAAAAATAGATGAGGAAATTGCTTCCAAAATTACCCATTTCTGTTTAGACTGATTTATTTAATTAGAGTGAAAAAATGGCCCTAGACAAAATGCGTGCTAGTATAAACAGCTAAATAAAACTAATTACAAGCAGGATAGGAATTTATTGTAAGGTACACACCTTCAAAGCAAACCTTTAACTTCCAATAAATGCATCCTGATAAACTTCTTANCTCCTCGAGTCTCCTCTCCTCGAGTCTCCTCCCCTCCCCTCTCCTCGAGTCTCCTCGAGTCTCCTCGAGTCTCCTCTCCTCTCCTCGAGTCTCCTTCTCTTGAGTCTCCTCTCCTCTCCCCAATTAAATACTGGGGAGATCAACCAAATCAACCAAAATATTTCTTAAAATACAATAGGTTTCAAAGAAAGCAGTAGGTGTTTTACTATACCAACCTGACCATGTTTCTAATTCTTTCTTGTAATTTCATTTAGTCCAGCCTTTAACTAGAATTATAGAAAATACACAGCCTTTCCTCATTAAAAAAAAAGAAAAAAGAAAAGGAAAAAACCCAATACACCTTTATCCCACAAACACACAAACACAAGCTGAAGTGTCATATTGTATAGGCATTCCAGGGACGTTGATATCAATATCTAACTTCTTCTAACTCTCTCTAGATATGAATAACCTATAATCAATGACAAACACTGAAAAATACGCCAAGAATAACTAAGGATCACACTGTGGGTAACACAGAGTTTTCTAACATGGTAATTATTAATCTAATATTTGAAAACATTTTCTGCAAGGACATGCACAGATTTGATACTCATTCTTTCAACTGTGTCATGGAGTATATTTGCATTTAAAACCAGTCAGATCTCTTGCACACAGCAGACATCTGGACATTTCTTCTTTGAAGAAATAAAACAGAACCCAGAAGAGCTATTTTGGAATTATAGTGAGGAATGACGCAGGGTCTTATTTAGAAATTAGACAATCCCCAAAATAAAAAGGAAAAAGGGTGGAAAAGAACATGCTGACATTTATACAGGATGTAAGTGTACTGAACTGCCCTGGCCAATTTTCTTTAATTTCTGCTGATATTTTTCCAATTTGATTTCACTGGCAGTGCATTAGACAGTTTCATCTCCTCTCAGAAAGAGTTGTTTCAGTCAAAGCTCCTGATTATTTACTAGTACGTTGAGTCCAAAACAGAAAAATCTGTACTGCGAATTCTTGTGTTGATGCTTCGCACCACTCAAAACAGGGCTGGTTCTTTCCAGTTGCAAAGTGTTACCATTAAGATACAGTTGTGTGCCAGCAGTGAAAATTACTACCACCAAACTCAGCAGTGATGATGTTGTCACATCTCTCTAGATAGCAGCACTTCTGAATTTGCCAAGGCGAGACATCCTCTAACCCTTCTGCAAATTGTCAACACTGAAGCAACCTGAGAAAGAAGCCAGAGGAATAATTACCCCTTGCCTTAAACCATATCTGTGTCTTGAGCTGAATTTCACCTTGTTTTGCACTGACAGTATTTCACCTTTACCTGCAGGCATCTCAGCAGTCACTGTGGTACATACAAGGCAGGAGGAAACCAAATCCTCCAGATGTGAATGGCAGCTCCTCTCATAAGTTCACACACATACTTCCACCTGCCCAACTGCAAGTAAAAGGTGCATGTTGACACCAAATAGAAAGATAGAAGTGCTGATTAATTATTACCACTGAAAAATGTCCCTGCTATGTTCAACCCTCAAACTCGTCTGATGCTGTCAGTGCAGTCTAAGGTTTCAACAGCTTCTGTATAAGACTACATTGAAGGGTCAGAGCAAGCTGTCATCTCCAGCCACAGTCCCATATTCTGTGCAAAGCCAAAGATGATGCTGTGAACCAACACTTAGCAAAGCAGCCCCCTATGTGGGGACTTTGCTGATGTTCCAAATGGAAAGGCATATTTCACTTACTGTCCTGGGAGGCTCAACATGCCCTTGTCCTGGCTAGTCAGAATTTATGACCCACGCTTTCTTGCAGCAACAGAAAAATAAATTCTGCCACACACAACAGGTGAACGCACTTAAGTCTTGTAGGACAGACAAACATGTTGCTCTTTGTGTCATCTACACTATGGACAAGATGATCTTTCTACAACTGCCTTTAAAAATGTAACCATTCCATTAGAGCAGAAATGCAAGTACTGAAATGTTGTTTCTGATGAGGTATGAACGCCGGCACTTCTGTAACTGTTCCTCTTTGTAGCCATGTAACTGCCCGTGTCCACAGGAAAAAAGGCACAGAAACGAAGCACTCAAAGGCTTTACAAAACACAGGATGTCTGAGAAGTCTGAGCAACCCAAATTACATTGGGCAAGGACAAGGTCTACAGTTTTGTAAGGTCCAGCAGCAGCATGAGACAAAATCGAACAGCTCTGTTTCCCCTTTAAATGTCTCTTATGAAATTGCTTTTAGACCAGTTAAAAACATGAAGTAGGTCCTTCCATTTGGCCCTCAGAGACGGAAGTGTGTCCACCTTTGTTAAAACCAGGTTTCATTTCAAGCTGCACCACATCACACTACAGAGGAGTCTATTCCTGTGGTTGCTAAAGCAAGCAAAATGCTGAGGGATATGAAGAGAAATTCAGCCTACTTGCTGTCTGCCAGACTGGAACAAATAGACTTAGGAATACTTCTTAAAGAGATGCAAACAAAAATAAAGCCTCTTACAGCATTTTAAAAGGCCTGTGTTTAGAATAGCTGTGCAATACAAGGATAAATCTGCCAAAGACAAAAAGGGAAGAAATTAAAATCTCTTGGCTGTACAGTTTTGGAAGATGATAGATAGGGGAAAGGCAGTCAAAAGATTTCTCTCTCTGTAGCACAACTGTGCAAGTTAAGCATTTCATAGCTAAGAGAACTGTATTTGGTAACTAGCCATTAACTTTTTTTTTTTAAACATAAAGCTTCTGGTTGTTCTCATCCAGAGTCCAGTCCCATGGACTAGGCAAGATGGACAGTGTGGGGCAAGGGGAAGGAGAGCAGCTTCTGGGACAAATACACCATCTGGCAGGCAGGATTGGTTCTGTGCCAGTAATTAGAAGTGATATTTAAGCCAACCATATTAAGATACAAGACATGCAGAAGAAACCCACTCTGGCATTGCTCTCCAGTGCATGGAGATCACTTAGGCCAGTGGCAAGAGGTGAGAGCATTGGAAACTACCTTGCCACTAGGCAGATGGTGCTTGGTGAGACTGACCTGCTCACCTGGGTGGCTGCAAATGCTTATCACTCAAACATGGTGCAAATCTGAACCAGAGCCACCACTGGGCAGCATCCAGTGATGGGGCTGTATTTATTAGCTTTATGCTTTTCAATCAACCAGTTCACTTCCTTTACCTATGGAATATTTGTGAAGCCAGTAATGTACAAAGTCTATGGCACCAGCACTTAACATTAGGAAAAGACTAATTTAAGGAATGAATGTAAACAAAAGGCAACCAAAATCCCCAAAGCAGAGATATAAATTTAAACAAATGTCCATAAAGAAGACAAGTGGTAATGTCTCAACCACTGCACTTAGCTTCTCAGTGAAACAGAGCAGCACTGTCACCTGCCTCTGCTTTAACAAGTGCTTCCACAGAAAGTCAGTCTTCAACTTTAAAAATTCCTGTTAAGAAATACACTCTTAACTTAGATGTTTAAATCAAATACTCACTGCCAGTTTCAGCAAAGGTCACATGTGCCTGTAACTTTCTTAATTCTTCCTCATAGCATCTGACAGCTATGATTTATAGTCAACATTTGTAGTACTTTTACCATTCGGCATAAAAGCATGCAGAAATATGTGAGCCATCTAGATCCATGCAGAGGGACTGGCAGAAGGTATTGTGAAGGCTTCCAGCATGGTTTGATTTCAGCAGCTTCCTTCAGCCCCTGCATTTTCACTGCACATGCTGCTGCCATGCATGCCACTGCCAAGTGGCATTCCCAGTTGACAGTCATATGCCAGGTCCTGAGTGATTCACAGTGAGGGCATTCACTTGATCTTCCTTGTACCTTCCCATTAATGGCAACTTGAATTCCTTTGCCACTAAGGTTAACAACCAAGATGTAACTCACTAGTGTGGTAGTCTGCACAGTCTTGAAAGCAGAGGAGATTTTGGTTAGGTGCAAGAGCTGAAGCAGCATGTGTTCTTCTTGCCGTGCAGCATAGAGGGAGAGTTAGGAGCTGTCTTGGTTACCCTGGCATGCATAGATGCCTGCAAAATTAAATTCACAATATTTTTAAACCTTTCCAAACCACTCTTATGACAGAAAAATCAAAATTTCCCTTTATGGCAGTTTCTAGAAAACATTCTCTGTTAACTGTGACACATAAGCTGGCAACCAGACAAGCCAAGGGTTTTATTTACAGCAGCAGTTCCTGAAAAACTGTTCTCTCCAGTGGGAAGTCTCAGACTTCCCACTCAAAGCCCACTCAATTCCCAGCATGCACATCAGCAACCTTTACGAACACAAAACAAAACAGAATAAAACATGATTTTGTCGGAACAAATACTGTCTTGCCATAACTGTCCACCCAGTTACTCTGTACTCCTCTACCATAACAAGCAAATGCATCCACAAGAAAGAGCAAAATAACTTTCTGCCAGCAAAATGAAGGCATATTGCTTTGCATGGACAAACCTGGTGGCTTGCATGCTGCAAGTACATTAGTGCGCATATGGTTCACGTGCACTGCACACATCAACTGCATTTCCTGACAAGAATGAGCCAGCACCAGGTAGCCCTTGCATTACCCATTTTTAATTTTTGCTGTTTAGCTGTAGCCCCTTTCTCCTCAAGGTATCACTAAGACACCAGCCTCAAACTGTTGAATATTGTTCTCTCCTCTTACTAGGAAAATATTCTTTAACCCTGTGTGTGGAGAAGGATTTTTTGTGTCTCATTTCCACCACAGGGGTAGCTGGATGGACAGTGAACAGAATCAAGACAGACTATTGCAAACTGCACCATTCCAGAGGGAACTGTAGTCTCCTGTCCAGAGAACCTGATTCAAATTTTGGTTTTCTCTTGAGAGATTTATACCAAAATACACTAAGCTCCTTCAGGAAGCACCAGTCCTGAGCCACATGGCTTTTGAGGAAAACTCCGTTTTAAGTTCCACGTCATCCTCCTACCTAAGCACCACAGTGGCATGTAATCACCTGATTATCTGGTGCACTGGGTAGTTTCTTTCATCAGATTATCTCCAACTTGAGGGGCTGGAAACTTCTTTGTATTTTTTGAGTTGTTTTTATCCTTCTCTCATTCTTTTTCCTTTTACCTATTCTTCAGAGTTCTCAAGCAAAGTAGATTTTCAAAACTTGAGGCTTTTTTCCCCTCCACAGTATATTCTGATAATGAACTACCCCAAAATTTGAGTGAGCAGTGCCCTGGCAGCCAGGAGGGCCAACCCTGGCCTGGAGGGGACATCAGGCACAGCATCACCAGCCAGGCAAGGGAGGGGATTGTCCTGCTCTGCTCTGCACTGGGACAGCCCCACCTCGAGTGCTGGGGGCAGTTTTGGGTGCCATAATGCAATTAAGATACAAAGGTAATATAGAGCATCCAAAGAAGGCCATGAGGATGGTGAAGGGTTTAGAGTGAAAGCCACATGAGGAATGGCTGAGGTTACTCAGTCTGTTCAGCCTGGAGGAGTCTGAGGGGAGACCTTACTGCACTTAAAACTTCCTCATGAAAGGAAACAGAGGGGCAAGTAGTGATTTCTTCTCTGTGGTGATCAGTGACTGGACTCGAGGAAAAAAACATGAAGCTGAGTCACGGGAGATTTAGGTTGCATATTAGAAAAAAGGTTCTTCACCCAGAGGGTGGTTGGGCACTGGAAGAGGCTCCCCAGGGAAGTGGTCATAGCACCAAACTTGACAGAGGTCAAGAAGTGTTTGGACAATGCTCAAGCACATGGTGTGACTCCTGGGGTGTCTCGCACAGGGCCAGGAGTCAGACTCAATTATCCTTGAGGGTCCCTGCAAACCCTACATATTCTATGATTCTGTCAGTTTGTGAAAACTGTCTTCCTGCAGTTGCCTGCCCTCAGAGCACAGAAATACTAGTTTCTTAGAGCAGCTCATCATAACTGCTGCTTTTCACTGTCTTGATATAAAATACTGGGACCATTGCACACTGCAGTCAACTACTAAATGCCAGCCTTGGTTTTTAATGCCAGAACTATAAACTTAGCAGAGAAAGCAAATTATCCACAAAAACACAAGCAAAGGAGTGGTTTACAAAATAAAAGCTTTTCTCAGGCAGCTCCTATACAGGAAGACCAGACAGCACCTCCCTGCTCTTCTGATACCAGGCAAATAGTGTGAGTATCAGGTGGCTGCTCTACACTTCTATCAGATACAATAAATAATACACAACTCATGCAGAATATCAGTTTCATTCTGTTCCTACTTACCTAAGACTGCACTGCATGCATTACCTTATCTCTAGCTGAATGCAAAACATCTGCCCAAACCCATCACTGGAGACTGAATTAAATTTCCATGGCAGTAATATTATTATATATGCAGCAGTATACCTAGTGCTGTCCTTTCTATTTTCTATCTTAAGCATCTTGGAAATGTAAAAATAATTCAATTTGTCGCCTACTCAAATACTTTCTACCAAATAATCTAATGGGTCAAACCATGTGAAAAATGGTAATGTCTCTTTCTTTTGTCAGTCCTCTGACAGAAACCAGGAAAAAAAAATACATCCCACACAACAAAACCAAGGGATTGTTTCTCACATAGCATGTCGCATTAGCAGAAATTTTACTTTGACATCCTCCTGAATTCTAAATTCCTTATAGTATAATTATGCATTCAGCAAAAGCGATACACTTCTATTATTTTTGAGAAAGTATCTTGCACAAGCAAACTAAAATTAAAAGCAGTGCAGCATTTAACACAAATGAAACCAGAAAGGATCACACTCGAACAACAGTCACAAGGGAAAACTGCCGGAGTGCTGATGGCTGTGAGAGTCTTTCAAAGTGGTCATTAAGTAGAGATGAAAGGTGAATCAAGTAGATGAAAATGACCCATATAACTTAATTTACTTGACTTTCAATAAAACTTCAACAATATACCTCATGCCTTGGGAAGAAGGCATTAATTCTCACAAAAACATTATGCAATGGGAACAGCAGACCTTCCTGATGCATGAGCAGGACCTTCCTGACAGAGGGCTCTGGCATAAGTCATGGGGCCTGTGCTGGTTTTGGGCCAGGTAGAGTTAATCTTCTTCACAGTGGCTGGTAAGGGGCTGTCTTCTGGATCTGTGCTGAACACAGGGTTGATAACATAGAGATAGTTTTGTTATTGTGAAGAACTGAGTTCTAAACAACAGGCCCTAAGCCAAAGCTGACCTCTAGATGAACCTTGCAACCAAATGTTATATGATATTTGTATCCGCTCATTAGCAAAATATGCATGATCATCAGCATTATGATATTTGTATCCCCTCATAAGTGGAATATGTCGTGTGATAAGAATGAATTTATCTTTCTGTGTTTAGAGGCTGGACAAGGCCATGAAATCATACATCTGGCTTTATTTGGAAGTATATGGTCAAAGCAAACTCTCTTGGCTCCCCCTTGAGCCCTGGCAAGGCTTCCGGTANGAAGGTCACTGAAGGAAGGGATGGGAGGACACATTTCATGGTAATATTCAGGCTGTGTCTTTGAGGTGGTTTTGGTAGTGAGAGAGTTAATTTTCTTCACAGTAGCTTTTATGGGGTTGCTTGCATTGTGCTGAAAATAGTGTTGATATGACAGGGATGTTTTAGTTACTGTTGAGCAGTTCTAGCACAGAGTCCAGGCCTTTACTGAACTGGGGAAGAAGGAGGAAGGGGGAAGCATTTGGAGTGATAGAATTTGTCTTCCCAAATCAATACTGCACCTGGTGGGGATGGCTGAACCCTGCCTGCCCATGGGAAGTGGGAATGAATTTCCTGCTTTTCTTTGCTGGCATGTGTGGCTTTGCCTGCGAGTCTCCCATGAGTTTCCTCACTTTTACACTTCTTATTCTCTCCTCCTTCCAGCCAGGGGAGAGTGAGCAAGTGGCTGTGTGAAGGTTGGCTGCTGGCTGGGCTGAAATCATGACAAGGGCCTGGGTCCAGCTCTCTCAATTGCTGGTTGGCTGTGAGGAGGCTTTTACACCAACCAATACTGCAGACTTCTGCTCAACCCAGTACCAGAAACACTTTTCCTGGGATACCAGCCCTGGACAAAAAGTGCAAGACCACAGGAAATTCATTGCACCTACAAACTGCAGTGCATAAATCTGACAAGCCACAAAAACTCCAGATAAATGTTCGGCTCCTCCACACAAAAGCCCTGGTCCCTCTGCACAGCCAGGATGTTCCCACCTATTACCCCCCACTCTCTATTAAGGCTACCAAAGGCTGCCCTAATTATATGAAAATATTTGTATGGTACCATCAAGGCAACCCTGTGTATCCTGAAAGCCTTCCTACTGACTTGCCAAGCCAGTCCCCAAACCTTAGTAATGACATCTGTGGGGGCCAGGGCAGAGTTTCATTTAAGCAAAGACCCCAGTTCCTTCCTCCTCACAGGAATCTCAAGACCCACATGCAGATGCTCCTCTGTCTTACTGAGAAGTCCCTTCTGAAGAATGATGGGTACAATGGTCACCCTGGTTTTTTTCTGAAGAGCTACAGTCTCCAAAAAGTAAACAAATGAACAACACACAAACAAACCCCAGCTCAAGTGAGAAAAAAAAACCACTGGCAACTCCCTTGGAACACATTAATGAAGATCACTGCCCAGTGGCTATTAGTTGTGGAATAAAGGGCATTTGATGTAAAGGACAGACAAAACCTAACATTAGAAATTTGCCCCACCTATGCTAGAGAGAACAAGCAAACTTATCTTCCAATGTAGCATAATGTAGGCAAGTAGAGAAATTCACAGGTGGAGGTAGACAAGGAAAGAGACCAAACAACTGTCGTCTACATGTGCTCACTCTTTCGCTTTTCTTTGTGCTTTCTGCTTTTTCATTGTACTGGGACAGTGGTAGTGCATCAGCAGTACTGAAGGAAAACACAGTGCCATTTTCTTTGCTCTTACCTTGTTGAAAGGCATATTCCTCATGCTCCATGTGGATCTCACAGCTGCAGAGGGCAGAGCCACAAGGGGAACTGCTGCAATAAGGGAAACCAATGCCTTCCACTGAAGGAGCAACTCCTCCTCCACAGGGAAAAAAAAAATCATTGTTCCCACAGGGCCAGTCCTGAGACTTTAAAATACACACCTACACGATGGATTCATACCTCTTTGTTTCATAAAGCCTGATGAAGTGGTTCCAGATTTTCACCTCCCGCATCTTTACAGTATTATCCCATATAAATACTCCTGCACCAGTTAAATGGTGTGTAAACTAAGCTAATCAAACACAACCAAACTGTTTAATCAGTATCTAGGAGGTCAGCAGAGGTGACAGTTTTAGAGATGCCTCACTGGAAAGAGGTCACTTAGCTTTAGAGAGTTAATTATCCAACAGGAAAGCACTGAATGTTAACAAACACAAAATGCAAGGGTTAATCATGCATATCTTTGATATATGGATCTGAGCTGCTATTTTTCTTTGACTCCTGGCTAGACCAAAACAAATTTTGGCCATCTTTATGAGACTGTTCAAATGCATACAGCAAACACAGCATGGTAAAGCAGATGCAGCTTATTGAAGAGAGCTCAAATTAAGTGCAGAATGTTACTTGCAAATAAGAGGCTGGGTGAATAACCAACCTCCATATAAATTGCCTTCTGCTGTATTTCAGTAATGCTCCACAATATCACGGAGCTGTTCCAAAACATGACTTACTTGCGATGCTCAGTGTAATGTATTCACTTGTGGTCAAAAACAAATGGTAAATCCAAATTTACAATTTTTTTTTTCCTCTGCCAGGCCACCTTTTTACTTCCATACATGTGAACACCTTGCTAAGAAAGGCTCCTGTACATTGCTATACTGAAATCAGTCTCATTATTTCCAAATAGATTATTGAACTAGAGGAAAAAAGCTAACTGAAGGATAGACTATTTGGGGGANAAAAAAAAAAAAAACCAACCAAAAAACCACACAGAAAAAAAATGCTTAGAACTTAATTATCTAGTAAAACTTGCAAGCATTAAATCACTAGTGCTTCGGTTTCTAAGAGGTTAACTCACCTGCATTTTGCTGTATAGTACCATAATGTCTAATACTACAGGAATGAGTCCTTAGACCATTTATGGTGAGACAAAGGGGAAAAAAAAAATCTACCTTCTGTGTGTTTATGCATATTGTATATATAATTTTCTGGCCTTCTTCACTCACCCCCACAATAAGTAACTTCTGTTCCTCAAATCAAGACAAATTTAAATTTGTGAAAACAGAATATCTGACCCAGCTCTGCCTACCCAAAAAATCTTTGTCATCAATATTTCAATCAAATCATATGGCCTGTTAAGCAAACACTTGGCACTGTGCCTGATTTTTAGGCTGATGCCAAACACCAGGTCAGACAAAAAGGTCTAGTAGTGGAATACTACATTGCTTGTTTAATTCATAATACTGAGTTCTGAGAAAATTTGGCATTTATGGGGTTCTTAGCTGTACACTGCTACAAAGCAAAGCTGTGTGCAGAAAATGAATGATGTTGTGGACACAAGTTATTTGCATAAGGTTTTTTTGCATGTCTTGGCTTGGAGGCATCAATTTTTATCTTAGAAAGAGAATCTACATTGAAATGCTACTTGAAATCTAGAAGATTTGGAAAATATCCACCTGACAGTGGATAGTTAATAATAAATCATTATAAACACAAAACACAACACTTCTTTTTAGCTTGCTTATTTCCACAATAGTTATAGTAATAGTACTTTTGGAAATCAGAGATGGAAATGTTAAACTTGAGTGGTTTGAAATTAAGTCATCAGCACTCATCAAGTCTGGTAAAATTGCTAGGATACGCATATCTGGCAGAGACTATGCCAACCACTTTACGGAACAGTTTCAATTGCAATTTACTGGTTACACAATAAATGTTTGCCTCCTGGGTTTAAAAAAATTAACACTGGCACTTGTCAGAGCTCAGTTTTTAAAAGCACACCCTTGTTTTTATAGTTACAGATCAGAAAGTTAAAAAAAAAAGAAACCAGACATCATTCTTCCCCCTAACAGAGCTAAAAGAAGACAGTATGAAATCTAAATTTTGAACAGGAAATACTTACTTCCGTCATTGAACATGAAAAAAGGAAGACTCTATAAAAAGCTTTAAGTTACAAGAAAATCTGAGCTAACATTTAACCCCAGAGTGTAGAGTGGCATGACCTGGTATGACTGCAGACTGCCATAGGGGACAATCCACATGATGGAAAACAGAAAACATTCCACTGCATGAGTAGCTGGGCATCTTCTGTACAAAGCTGGCTCAACAGCAAATATCAAAATCTCACAGAGAAAAAAAACCAAAACACAAAAAAAACCAAATTAAAAAAAAAGTGCCAGCTTCTATGTTTTGAGATAGTTCATTAATTTTTTTTTCCATCCTGCAATATTTTGCAAATTCCAAGCTATGACATTTGGAGTGTTACCAGCTAAAATATGCTGGCTCCTTATGGTGTGTTGCAGCAGATTTTGCAAACTATCACAGGGTGATGAGGGTTTTCTCTACAGCTTTGGGAGAACACTTGTAACATAAATACAGCCTCTCTCCTCCATACTTAAGACTACAAAGACGTCAGGAGTATAGAAATTAGTCTGTGACTTCAGGTTTAAGGAGAGGATACAAACAGAAAAGTTCCACTGTAACATCAAGAGCACACCAACAGCTAATCTTTTCCTAATTTTGGGAAAAGATTAGCTCTCTCATTCTAAAAACTTGCTATGCACAACTGCATGGAAGTACCTGCTGTAGCCTTGATAAAGTGTAAATACCATGCCAGTGAGTGGTTCAACAAAACAGAGGAAGTTTCTCACTGTTCCAGTGGTTTTCTGCACCAGCATATCAGATACCAGCTCTGCGACAAGGACAAAGCTGAAGATATGCCAGTCGAGAAGTATTTTCATTTCACCACAGTGTTTTCCTCTTTATGCCACTGACATCCCTCTGCCACCTATTTCCATATCACACTGGCTAATAAGCATGTTTTGATGCCTAACCCTGACCCTCCCTCCTACCAAAAAATTGTTCCCTGTCCCATCCACATCAGTCATAGAGCAAAGTTACCTCCTTCCCTTTGCACAGCAATTTTGTTTTTAAAAAACAAACAAAAAAAAATTGCTACCCAGCTTGTAATATCAGCATTTTCCTCCCCTAGCACAGAGCAGAACCCTACATTTTACACCTCACATCCTGTCATCTCCAGGTCTGGGCTCCAGGTTGGAGCCCAGATCTCCAACCTGTTGAGATAGATGATTTTGAAATTTGATTCTGTGCTCCCATATCTTTGTGTTTCTTTCTGGCATGCATTGCACAAGCGCATTACAGAGAAAAGTGTCTTATTTTTTACACTGTATAATTCAGGAAAATACTGGATAGGACAGATTCCAACAGAACCACAGCTCCCTCACCCCGTAAGTCAGACACCTTCTGTGCAAGACCTCTCTTTTCTCTCTCTGACTACAGAACAGAACAAGTTTAATAGTAACAATAATAATAATAATAATGCATAATGATCAAGTGTATTTATCATGCTAATAGACTATATTATATTTAAGACAGAATACAGAGCAGAAATTCAAAATAAAATAATACTTATATGTATTATTGATCTTATATATGTATACGTATTTATAAATAAGCATAATTTTATCTTTGTATACCATTAATATTTATATATGACACATCTTTACATATTAATAAAATATAACAGCAGCTATTTTGGGTCACTGAAGAACCTACTAAGTGTTCTTTACAGCTTGTAAACCACAGTCCTCGACTACGTGGAAATTTACGCCTGCAAAATAAATGTCTGGGTTCAACAGACCCATACTAGAAACCCTGTTTTGTTTTTGGAGACAGGGAAGAGGGAGATAACAACTTCAAACAGGGTAGCAGTCAAGCTCTGGCCTTTCCCGGGCAGCTGTTGTCTCGGCACTGCTCAGCCTATCTTGGCTTACAGCTAACAGGTTACTTCCCGGCTGTCCCTGCCCACTTACTGGGTATCCCTTACGACTACCCAGCACCAGAGGGGTAGGAAAGCGACTCAGATTCGAAAATACCTTTGGCTAGAGATGCATTAAAACAACACTGGTGGTCCTTTAATAAGTAACAATTTTATTTGAAGGAAGACTTACAAATGGTTACTCTCATGAAGGGACACCGTTAGCAAATGGCTGTATTCGTGAACTTTGCAATGTGATATGAGAAAGAGGAAGAAAGAGGATGGCGGGAGAGGGGAAGAGAAAGAAAAAGAAAAGAGAGTGAGAGAGATGACTGGTGCTGGATCCAGCCAACGGGAGCCTTTGATGTCCTGAAGTCCCACTCAGTATAGTTCGCTGCCCTTGATCACGTTGGTTGCTTCGGGCAACTCCCCCTCCATGCTTAAACAGGGCGGAGGGTGGCAGCCAATTTAAATGTAAATGAGGAGTTTCGGGAGTAACAAAGAGATTACAAAGACATTGGGTTTTGCATAAGGGCAGAACAGGACCGTAGTGACTTTAGCATCACCCTATCTTTAATCTGGCTGATTGCAGCAATAAGGGTCCTCCAACTCCTCCGGCACACCATCCACACTCCTCATGGCGTGTCTCATCGTGTGGCTCCAGTTAATTTAATTTCACTTTATTCCATTTGAAACCTTTAACCTACTAGATCATCAGTGGTTTTGCTTTCCTCCAGCCTTAACCCCATGAGGATAGACAGTGAAATTCGAAATTACTAAAACCAGTTGCTGTCAACTTTAAACGTATTTTGAAAAAAACTGCTATAGAAAATAATGGTATCTTGGAGACATTTCTTGCCTATTTCTTTCGTGGAGATGCAGATGTTCTTAGGTCAAGGGACTGAACAATCAAGCTTTCAAACTATTGCACTGGTGATGCAAGAAAGCTTCCACTGGACTAGATGAGAAGTAAAGTCTAGCGTACATTTGGATGTTTGACCACTGCTATATGGTTATGTTCCTGTTTTCAAAACCGTTAGAGAATTTTTTTATGCCTGATTGTCCACACTGATCAAAGACACTCACTTTACTGAAGATCACAGAGGAAAACAATAGGGCAGATCATTCAAGAAAAGGAAGAAATAAGTTTATGAAATAAACAAAGCTGGAGAGAAAATGGGACAGGAATCTCTTTCCTCCGCTTATCTCTTCCAGTTATCTTGGGTACTATTTGTAAAACAGACATGTAAAATATTTAAGGTAGGATGACTGCTTTTAGAAAATAATTGCCTTGAACAATAGAAATAAAAGCTTGCTGAAGGTCACAGTACTCAACTCATTGAATACGATGAATCTAACCTTGTGATTCTGCACTTAAAGGAAAACTTTTGCTCCTACAATTTTTCATAGGACTAAAATCCTAAGATGCCTGGGTCCAGCAGAACCCATGTGAAGTCTCTGAGCTAACATCAGTCAAGTGAACAAAAGTTTCAGATCCCGCCTGTTGCTAAACAAAAAATAAGGGAATGAAACATGAAAGAACTCTTCAGCAATACAAGGACCATGATAAAAATTTACTGGGCAGAAAATGTGGAAAATACCTGTAATTGACAATAGCCCCTAGATCACAGAGAGTAATTTCTTAGCACACAGTCAGGCAAATCAGAGGCTCTACAAAGATCAAACTAAACCCAGGATCTGAGATAGGTACTTTTCACCATACGATTCCCAGAAGAAAACACATCCTAATTGTGTATGTATGACTGCAGCTAAATTACCAGGCTGAAGGCACTTATTATTTGTTTCCTTTTTGAATGCTTGGTTTGGACAGTCATATGACCAAGACCTTTTATTTACTTCAGGAAAAACACAGATGATCAGTGGCCAGCCAGGAGTGTCATTCAGGAATCTGTGAGGTGTACTCTTTACCACAGAAACAAGAAAAGACTGACACCCTGTAATTTCTGTCTTGCAAGAGAATTCACCAACCTGACTAGTAAATAAAGTTCATAAATCAACAGATCAGAACCAAGGTCAAGTAAATCAAGAGGAAGCAGCTGGGCTCCATTGGTTCTCTTCACTATTCCAAGTAATCTTTTCCTTTAAGTTCCCTAAACTTACTATGCAAATCCATAATGGAAACATTTGATACAAACTAACACTCATTTAAAAATATTTTTCACAGAAAGGGACTAGAAAAGCCAATAAAAATTAGCTCTACTTTTAAGTCACTAACCTTCATCTCACCCTGTTTTACTTTGCAAAAAAGGTGTGTGGCAATAACCTTTGGAAGCAGAGAATTATGTTCAGCCAGTTACACTTGAATTACCAGATGTATAATAATCCTCAAGAGGACCAATTGCCACACACGTTTCTGCGAAAGTGCCTTACAAACAGCAGTTAATTTTCACACCACCTCTGTGAGCCGTGCACGGATGGGTTATCGCTCCCAGGGCGCAGATGTGGAAAAACAGTGGCACCGTGGAAATGAGTGCCAAGGTTGGGATTACACTTAAAACCTTCAGACCTCTTCTGTCTGCATTTTATGACTAACAGGGAAGGAAGATAGAGAGGCATAAGGTCGGAGACTGAAAATACTGAAGGATGTCATTGCTGAAACTCCAAGTCTCCATGGAGCTGCAGTGGGTGGACACATGGCAGCCAAGTCAAACTGGCACCAGGGTAAGGTTCAGTGGCCTCTTAAGGCAGGTGCAGCTGGTGACTGCCAGGTGTGAACAGCTAAGGCAGCAAACTGCTGCTGCTCTAGGAACTTGTGGCTATAAATCCATTATCACTGCGTGAATGAAACAGAATGATACTGTGCTTTTGAAACTTTCAGTAAGTGAAATTAAAGAAAACTTCTGGTGTAATACCAACTACCAGTGCATAGATGCATTGGCACAGGAGCAATATCAATACATATTTGGTTACAAAAAAAACCCCAGCTTGCTAACAAAAGCTAGAGAAATACTTGAGCTGTTACGGTTTCTCCATAAGTTTAAGTCACTTTCTGAACACCTAGCTATTTTAGTAGAATACAAAGAGAACTTCTGCTACACGCTTGAGATGAATTAGTGGCACCTGCAAAAATCTCTCTCTCACAAAAGGTTTTATACTGCATGTAAGACCACCTATCATACCCTCAACACTTTCTGTTAATACTTAAACCAGACAGTATCTTTTTGCCAATTCTTTTATCTCTTACTTTTCTGGATGCAAGGTTTTTAAACTGTCAGGTTTGTTTGTCAGCTTAGCTATGAAGGATTTCGAAGAGCTGATAAACTTCAGCAAAAGGTTAAAAGGTAGCCTTTTGCCCAAAGCCACAGGCAAAAGGGGAAGATGGGCCCTGGGCATGATTTAGCCGGGTTTAGTGCCCGACTCAGCACAGAACAGTAGGTGAGTGAATGAACCATGTGATTTCCAACTTTTGTGTGGCTTTAGAAGTGGGCAAAAACAGGTTTAGCCAAACCTGAAATGACGTTTGAATAATCAGCCTGAGACAACTGACAAATTTGACCTCCAGGGCAATTTTTTCCCAGCTTCTGGTAAAGCCAGTCAGTCAGAAACAGTCTGAAACCATGCACTCAGTGCTGTGGGGCAGGCGTGCATCCCTGGCAGTGTGGTGCTGGCTGAGATTATTAGGTTAACTGCACAACCACGTGAATACAGCCCTGTTGGTCTGAGCTCCGAATTATATGGAGGAGAACTGAAGAAGCCATAAGAGAAACAGGAACTGGTCATTCCTGACCTGAAAAGACCTTTTGGGGTTATTCTGTTTAAAGAAAAAAAAAAGTTAAGGAAAACAAGCCTAGTTCCTTAGCTGAAAAGTTGCCATCCAGAACACAGCAAAGGGATGTCATCATTTGTTTCATGCAAATTCTCACTGCTGCTCTCAAGCACGCTAAGTGCTTGGTCCCATTTCTCTTCAAATCAACAGAAAAATGAAAAACATTACCTTTGGTGCCAGTTCACAGCCAAGCTTCAGCATCTATCACAGTTTTAGCACTGCAACACCACTGGCAGAGGTTGTATTTCTGAGAACGATAAGTAGGGAAACGGCAAAGAAGGCAGTCAAAAGCAAACTTCAGAGAACTTAACAATTCAAATGTGGAAAACCAGCCACATACAGGGATGTCATTTTTACTGAGTGTATTGTTTTGTTCCTGTGACAGATTTTCACTGACTTGAATGGAAATAGCTGTACGCTACATCGAGTACTACTGAACTGCCAGCTGCATTCAGGAGATATTTATAACCATTAACACTGTAGATGGAAGGTGAGCTTTAATGTGTCATAGTTACTCCTCTGGCTGGAGAGCAGCTCTCTGTCTTACAGCTGGAATTGAACTGCAGAAAGCTCAATGTATCTCTCTATCATTTTCACTCTTTTCCTTTGCATGTAACCATCCCTTCCAAGCTTGCTTCTGTTTTCTGGCTTGCCTTATTGCTCCTGCCTCGTCTCGGTAGCAAGCCAAGTTAGTGTGGAGCTGCCTTTCCCAGTGCTCACCCCACTGCTTGCTTGGGCTGGGTACCAGAGGGACCCCTCAGAGCTTCCCTACGGGAGGTGCCAGAGGGCCCGAACCTCACGTGGGACCAAACCACACCGCCAGGCACCTGGCCCCCGGCCCTGTTCTCGGTGCAGCCGGCAGACCCCTGGGGCCCCAAACCACAGCCCCCTGCGCCTGCCCACCTCCATTTCAGCCGGGAGCTGGAGGTGGGAGGGGGGCGGGGGCTGTAAGGGCCACTTTTTTTTTTGCAAGAGGATGCCAGGCGGAGCGAGGGGCTCCATTCCACTCCGTATGTTGTGACAAACCATGACCCCTCAAGCACCGCTGCCTCCCCCTGTCCTTCATCGGCACGCCCCGTGCAGCCCGGGGAGGCACACCGAGCCCTGACACTGCACAGCGCTCCGCGACAAGGCCGGGGGACCCATGCCTGTGCCCGGTGAAGCTTCCAAGAGAGCCCTTGGCCGCGCACAAAGAGAGAGCGAGCCAGACACGGGAGTATCGCCCGCCCCCGCGGCGGGCAGCGCTGGATGCACACACACGCACCCCCCGCACACGCATCCACACACACGGTGCGGCCGGGCGGGTCACGTACCTNCGTATTGCATGGGGGGATGAGGGCGATATCGCTCGGGGGTTGGGGCGGGGGGGCTGCTCTGCTCCCTCCGCCCTCTTCCTCCTCCTCCTCCCCGCCGCGTGTGCGGGGGTGTGTGGTACTCCGCGCCGGAGGAGGCAGCGGCGGGCTCTGGCTCCTGTCAGCCACCGGAAACCGGCGCCCGGTCCCCCGCACCGCAGGAAGTGTGCAATAGCACACCCGCACACCC
>VWZP01000398.1:40270-56508 GCA_013396995.1 Dicaeum eximium | reverse complement strand
CACCGCACAGCACCGCACAGCACCGCAGGCTCTGTGCCACGGCACACCGCACAGCACTGCACAGCACCGCACAGCACCGCAGGCTCCATGCCGTGGCACACCGCACACGAACAGCACCGCGTCGGGCGCGCAGCCCGAGGCTGGGCACACCATGGGACACAGGGACACCCAAGGGACACCCGCCCCTCCCGCGCCAGCGGCAGAGAGCGGCAGAGACTCCCAGGGGGCTGAGGGGGCGCGGAGAAGGGGTCGCCGTGCCCCTCTGCGGAGAAACAGGCAACGGGAGCGGCGTTCCCTGCGTTGCCGTGGGCAGGAGTGAAAACAAGGAGAGATGAATGTGTGTGAAACGGGGATGTGCTAAGGAGCACGTTCTCAGCTGACATAAAATAATGTAATTCTCATTATTCTGGTGGAGGCCTGTTGACTTGCAGCACCTCAGCTACTCACAGTAGGTCCGTCCAAACAGCTGCTACTCCATTGTTTTTTTGCAGATACAGAAACAGGAGGTTACTGTTACCTTTTCTTTTTAATATGTATCTGGCACAATGTGTTAATTTTATGTGGACTATATTATATACACACATGCACATATCTGCACAAGCGCTGTGCCTGTATTAAGACAATAAAACCTGCAATTTGTGTGTTGTGAAAGCTTTCTTAATTTGCTTGCAACTAGAGAGCCTATCAGCAACATTACTCATATTGGGATTTTTTTGCAATTAATCACAGGAGGGCTCACTGTGTGCTTGCAGCATTTTCTCTGAGTGCTGGTTCTCCCACAGTAAGCAAGGCACACGCCAAAGCAAACTCTGCTCATCTCCTCAGTTGGGCTTTTTTACCCTGCATCCCTCCAGAAGGAGACAGGCCCGGCTATCAGCCTTCTAAGCTGGCTGCTTCATGGCCCAGACGTTTCCTTTCCTCATCTTCCTTATGCCAACATTTGCAAAACTCGAATGGGCTAATGCACACTACTAGCTACAGTTGCAACAATGCTTACACAAGAGTATAATGGAGGCAGTCTGGACGTGTATTCATGCCAGAAGTAATGCTCTTTCCGCAGGTGGCAGGGGAATTTGGTAGCAGCATTAGCCTTGCCTAGGGAAGATTGCCATCCCTTCTGCTATGGTTATTTTCAGTAAGGTGTCATGATCATCATGCTGCAACCAGCAGAGGTCTATAATACTTAAACAATCAAGATTTCAGTGGTAGACTCCTAAAGATAAAGAACCCTAACAGAAGGAGTAATTATTCCAGGGAGTGAAGGAAGAGTCTGCATCCATCCATCATGATCAAATACATGACACTCTGCTTTCACATCTTGCTTTTAAGGCAGGGACCTGAAGTCAAAGCCCTGGCAAAATTAAGAAAAGACCACAACCTTCCTGGACTCTGCTGTGCCCACAAAATCCTTCTAGGGACAGGAATGGTCTGATTTTCAGGAATATGCCCCCAGAGTACCATACAGGTCATCAAACACACCTCCTGGGTCAAAGGCTGCATGGGTTGTATTGATTGAAACCAGTGCCCTGTTTGCCTCTGAGATGGGGCTGCTGAGCTGTCTTTTCAAGACCAAATAGTTAGACGTTCACAAACGACAATAAGGAATTTCTGAAGAGGATGACTGCCTTCCAAACAAATGCTCCTCACCTCTGGGAGCCCTATAAACAAGCACATCATCTGCAGTCAGGAAACACAAGGGGCTTGCTCTTCACTAGTTGGTCTTCAGTCTTGATCACTCCTTTGCATTCTTTTTCTTTGTTCTTCTCTACTTCTCTCATGCTCTTCAGTGGCCACAGGACAAAGCAGCCTCCAAGCCTCCCTCCTCCTCCGACCTCCTTCCCCACGTCTTTCTTCTCCTTCTTCACTGCTTCATTGTTAGGAGCAGCCACAGATCAATGCAGTATCTACACTCATTAATTAAAAAGAGGGTTTGAAAATACTTCACAAACCTCTGACATGGTTGCTTGGTTATTGTGCCCTATTTTCATCACATGGTGCTACACAGGGCTGTAATTGCCTCACAGAAGTTTCTGTTTCATATCATATGCTCTGTCGAAGAGCTCAGCTAAGCCTAGTACAGCATCACCAGAACTTCAGCACAGAATTGCAGTTCTGGATGAGCTCATTTTAGCTCACTGCCTGTGTTAGTAATTGCACTGGGAGGGCAGTGATTGTTTGCACTGATGTTTCCAAGCAAGAAAACAAGGTTTTCTCCAGGAAGGAAAGCTGCTGGTATTGACCCAACAGGACTGTGCTGGCTGCTGCAGGTTGGACAGACAGAGAGACTGCCTCTGCAAAGCTGAGAGACTGCTGTGGTGAAGAGCTATTGCTGGCCACTTCTCCTTCTGCTCCTCACTTGGAGTAAAACACAACCAGGCACAACTTGGTTGGTGTGGACACCTGCTGGAGGTGCTGAGCATCTCTCCATAGACGGTCCACATGTCCAGCTAAGGCAGCAGGGTCCTGTTATTAATGCAGTGGGCTGAGAAAGAAGGTGCGTCACATCTTCATCCCAGAACTAGCATAGTCTGTGACCTCTGGCAACTCATTACTCCATGTGCTGTGACCCTTCATCAGCTGTAGCAGGCTGTGTGGCAAGGGTGAATTGTCTCACTCCAGATGCCAGTGCTGGGAAAGCTAGGGCTCATGGTGCTCAGTGGAAGCTTGTGCTCTCCCCTCCAGTATTCCTGGGCAGCCTGCCATCCCATTAACACCCATGCCACCAGCAGACCAAAAACAATGGGCAAAAGCAAAAGCATCCCAGATCCCACAAGAACTGAGCCTTCTGCAGAGAAACACTGGCTGTGAACAAGGATGTAGAAGCTGCCAAACAAGAGGGAAAGGAATCATCATCCTCCTGTTTGAGAACACCTGACTGCTTGAAGAGAGGCCCAAAGGTCCTGGCAAGTGACAGCAACATCAGAGCAGAGATGATACCACTTCACAGAAAACGTGCAGACACCAAGTGACCAATGGCTTTTTTGTGAATTGCTCAGCTTCCCCAGCATCCCTCCAGCACCACATCAATGAAGCAGGATCAGAGCAAAGCTTGGCTTTTCCCAGGGATGTCCTCCATGAGATAAGATGTGCACTGATTCGGTCTGGGCCAGTTCCCCTTTTGTTCAGGACTGACAGGTGAGCCTGATTCTGCTGAGTGGTTTGTTTCTGCTGCCCACCTCTGCCCTTCATTTGACCCAGGCAACAAGGAAGCTGAGTCACACGCCTACAGTCTGTGCCCTGGCCATGCTTGCTCTCTCCTGCCCAGCCTAGCTGAGCAGGGTGTGCCAGCACCCACACAGACTCTCCCTCAGCCCCCACCACCAGTCATGAGCCTGACCTGGTGCCAGAAGCTTTGCCTACTGAAACACAAAGGTAGAACACCACTGCATGTGAAATCTCCCAGCCCTCATAGTAGGAGGAAAGCTGGCCTGGAAGGTGATGAACAGGCTGGGAGGAAGACAGATGCGATCAGAAAATACTTCCTTTTTTAGCAGAAAGCTGGCCATACACTAAGGACCTACCACTAGAGTAGCTGGGATGAGAATGAAAAATGAGAAAGACAAAGAATGGTCTGATCAGGTGTAGCTTTGAAATCAGAACTGACTGTGTGACAAGAAGAAGGGCAGGATCAGGCCACTGCCACAATAGGCTTTTTTTGCAGCAGCAGTTCCCCATAGACTGCCATCGGCATGCCTGCACCAAGGCTGCTCATCATGGCTGGAACCAGCCAAATGCAGATCATGAACTAGTTTTTAAAGGTATGTTTCTCAGAGGAACATGTGCTCAATCAAACTAGCTTTTTTGCTGTGCAAAAAGTTAAGCTGGAACCAGTTTTGACTCAAAATAATTCCTGGACCACCAATATCTTCCTGAAAAAGGCAGCCCCTTGAAAAAGCAGTATGAGTTAAAAGACTAATTTTCCTTTCTAGACTTCATTTGTCATGACCCAAGCAAGACTTTACCCCATCAGTTAGCTGTAGCATGAGAGAGTAGTATCTGTAAGGTCCCAGAAAGTCCTAGAAGAGCTCAGTGACTGGCCAAACTTTGTGGTGTCCCACACTGCCTCTTCCTGCTCTGTAACACTGCGAGGGAAGCTTGTTCCAGGCAGCCTTCCAACATGCAGGCAGACAGCTGGTTCTTCACTGAGTTTTCCTCTACCTCAACCTCTGTTGCAAATGAACAAGCACCAAAAATCTGGGGAGCAAGCTTTCCCCCTCAAAATCCAGTGTGTCAGTCTGGAATACTGCAGTCCCCTCTCAGAGAATTAAGCATGAGCTAGACCCACCTGGCTGACGCACTTCTCTGGGTGAAAGGGCTTGGTGAGAAACAGGTGTCTGCAAGTCAGTATTAATGGGCTGGTTCCCTCGTGGGACATCAGTGCTCTGGGAGGGCAGAGCAACAGGTGGGTCTGTGGGGCAGTGCAGCTTACAAACACCCAGCTATGAGGACTCAAGGCCAATGGCAGAAGGTTCGTGGCAGTCTCTTCCACGGCTGGAGGAAGACAAATGGTCTGACTTGCAGAGAACTGGTTTGACAGGTGGAGCTGGGGTATTACAACACCCCTGAGATACTGGTGGTTTGTAAATAAGGAGTCCTTCCCTCATGACTGTGCAGAGGGCTTTGTATCCATGTGTTTTCAGTAGCAATGTAGCAGAGCTGCACTGGGGTAGGCAGGGTCAGGATGAAAGCCATTAAGCACCTCTTTTGACACCAGCTTTCTGGCACTAAACTGGTATACTGCTATTGGGAAGTTCCTTGGAAAATTGCAAATAAATATGGAAGTGAAAAAGTTGCTTGTCTGTTGGGTTGTTGTGGGGTTTTTTGGTTTTGGGGTTTTTTTGTTTGTTTGTTTTTAAGATTTCCTGTATGAAACACTGGAACTGTAATGTTTTGAAAAGCAAATACATTTACTAAGGCAAGGCAAAGCAGTATCAGAAGATGATCCATTTGTTTAAGAGTGGTCCTTAAAGAGGAAGATCTAGCAGGCAACTTCTCCCTCACACCCCACAGCTTCCCTTTATGTAAAGAGAGGTCTTTAAAGCAGAATCTGTGAAACATCACATCTGCATTGCTGGAACATATGTAATTAAATACACACAATATTTCAAAGCAAAGCACTGCCCTTCACTTACCTGCCAGTCCAAAAATTACTTGTGGGGGCCACGACATGATGCCTAAGATTTCATCACTTTTGGAGAAGATTTCAGAACAAACTCACTTTTAGTAGACCACGTTGGTCATTCACCAAGGGTGAATGCATCTAGTTGCACCCTGATCAGCAGTATTTCAAGACTTGTAATACTGCTTTTAACACTGACCTGACATCCCTGCTCTGTAGGTCAGAAACAAGTACACTACAGGGATCCCCAAGAGAGGAAGGCATTCTTCATTCTGTGACACTAACGAGATACAAGCCCACAAGGAGCCTGATTCAAACAGGAAAGCTTGAGGAGAGTGGTCTTCTGCTCCAGCCGCCTGGACTGCTGGCAATCCCTCTACTGGATTGCTAGGATAGGTGTTGCAAAGACTGCTCTGCCTGACCAGGGCAGGGCAGACTTACACAAGTGCGTGAGCAGGCGTTTTTCTGGTCATGTAGGTAATACCAGGCTGAATTAAAAGGGGTGACCAGGCAAGGAGTGTCCTGAGCTTGTTTCTGAAGTAGAAGATTGTGTGGGGCTCCCTGAGGAGCAGGGATTCAGCCATCACAGTGCACTGTAAATGTTTTGTCTTTTTCCGGTAATCACTGATTACCAGAAAACTCATACCCTTCTCAAACTCCCGAAGGAGGTTCAACACTCAGCCTATAGCACATATGAGGGCATGCTCATTTTCCTTTGGACATCCTGAAGGAACTTGGGGGAGTAAGTACCAGTACTAAAGACCACCCAATTCACAGTCACTGGATTTGTTATGACTGCAGTTATTAATCAACTCAAAAAAAAAAAAAAAAGAAAATCAGCACAACAAAATACCTAACTTCAGCTCATAGCTACGATCAAAGTGAGTTAGAGCATGATTGATTAAATTCAAACCAGATAACAGCTTATGAAAGCTTAGAGACATGGTAATGCCCAGTAAAAACACCCAGCTTTTAGGTCACTTCTAAATTTTTCATACCCTGTCTAACAGCTAACAACCAGACAGAAGAAAACCTGTTAGTTTTCTCCACTGAGAACCTCAGATTGTGATGTTAGGCAGCTGCCTTTCCTTCATACATGCATGATGCTGAAGAAAGAAGTGCAGACATCACAAGGACACTTCACATTTACACCCAAGCATATCAGAGCAGAACTTTCTGCTAGTCCTTCCTTGGTTAGTTTTGTTACTAGGCTGCAACTAACAATTAATGTTAACACAGAAAAAGTATATGAAGATCAGTCCACAACATGCCTTTGGAAATTCTGTACTGCTTCACAAGAGGCTTGAAACACTCTTGAGAATCCAGTCTGTGTGTATTCAGAGTTGTGACCACACAACTCTGTTTTGTATCAAATTCCTGTGGGTTTGGTGGAACAGGATATATCTGTAGCAACAGCAGGTGAGTCTCAGCTCCTGCATGAAATATACAGGAAAAGAAGAGCAATTTAAACAAAATCCTGAATAATTAGTATGGGAAAAGTGTGTAATAACAGCTCAACAAGAAACCCACTTGAAAGCAAGCACGAGACTTGGCACTACAAGTGTGTACTAATTATATGAGGGAGATTTGCCTGAACGTGCAGGCAAATTTCTCTGTATAGGATAAGGACACTGGGCTGTTTCTGTCTAAGAAACCAGGATGTTTTGGTCTCCAGCCTGTGGCCTCAAGTTATTTCCTAATGTCCTTTAAAACACAGAGAGTGGCTTTAAAACATAACTGGACCATGCTCTTCACCCACTCACACTGCTAGCTGTGAGTTCCTGCGCTCACAAAAGGGGGTGGCTCCCTGCAAATGACATGAAGGCTGCAGCAGACCCGCAGTGCATCCATTCTGTTCCCCTCAACACCGGACCATGAGGGCAGAGCTCCTATTTTACAGGGTGCTCTAAGGAGCTCACACTGCAAAAAGATGGAGGGTTGGGAAAATCTTTGCAATGACAGGACTGGAATCATGCAGGAGCTGAAGTCATGGTTCTGCCACAGAAATCCTGGGGCTATTTCCAGCCTTTCAAGCAGTTGCCCATCTGTAGCAGGCTGAAAACAGAATCTCATATCTTGTGTCTTTGGGGGGATCTCCTTTTCTTCAAAGAGAAGAAAATAACAGAGAAGGTTGTAAATATTAATGTGGGGCATCATTTACTTAAGATATCTGACTGTCACTGTCACAGGAACATTTATTCCTCTGGAAAAAAAAACAAAACCAAACAACTGAGCCAGTGTTTCCTCCAAAGGTTTCTGGGTTGAGGCAACCATAGTATTATTTTCTTCCCTCCCTTTTTGGCCTGGTAAATTTCAAAGTTTGAGAGACCTGTTTCAGTGAATAGATGTGACCTAGACACTGCTTTTACAGTAAAGTCTGGATCTCAAAATTCCCCTCTCTCATATTCAGTTCAGTAGAAATAGTAAGCTATGTATAAAGAAATAGCTGACAACATCCCTCTGGAGAAAATATTATGAATAGTATGAAATATGTTTCTTGGTGAAAAAAATCCATCACACTGATTTTGTGTTATTTGTTCACCCAATACTACATCTCACACAAACTCACAATCTTAGTTGTGACAAAGATCATGACTGAAGATAATGGTATTGTGCTTATCCCCCACCCTGCTAAAACTTTAACCATCAATGAAAAGGTCTGCTTTCAGAGCTGTTACTCATGCCATGTGGCTCCTATGAGTGGGAGAAAGTGAGACCAGGGAAACAGCTCAAAGCTCAAGCTCCTTCACTTTCTAGTGAGGTAACCATAAAGTTTAAGCTCAACCATGCATGCCAAAAGAGTGTGCACACTTTTCTGCCTCCTTGGTCTTTAGGTTCTAACGTGCAGGCTTCCCAGTCCAACCTTGTGATCACAATTTCATTGCATAAACCCTCTTTTAGCACTGAGTAGCAAATGGCAGACATATCAGCTGCTGCACACAGACATGCACAAGTGACTTCATCTTTGCAATGCCAAGTGCCTTCTTTATACCCTTCAGGGCTCAGCTATCACTCACAGCCCTGCAGCCTTCCACCCGAGCTGCTGTGTCAGCCTTTCTCCCTTCTCCTTCCTACACTGTTGCCTTGGCCTTCCACTTGCAAATCTCAGTAGATTCTCATAGAAAGCAATTGCTTATGGTTTTTTAACTTTAGATTGTATTAAAGGGAAAAGCAAGAGTTAGCAAATAGAAGAGTAGATAATAATCATGTAAATAACCCATAAGCATTACCAGCCATAAATGTGCACAAAGTGGAGCGACTGACACACACCACCTGTGACTGCTTAAATGTGATCCTGTCAGCACTGACAGCATCATACTCAGGAACAACCAAGAGGTAGCTTGGCTGGGTTCTAGTGCCAAGGGCAGAGTTGACAGAGGAGAAAGCCTGACAACAATAATTATAGTCACTTTCCTCATCTTCACCACTTGCTGAATGTAGAAAGGACACTTTTCTGGGGGCACATTGCTTCACTTCTTGGCTGGCTATTTGTCAGGCACTTCCTTTTCTTTCTATTCTTTTTTCCCATAGAGTAATTTTCAAGTTGATGTGTGAACCCCAGTGATAAAATTCTGTGCAGGTAAACCTGTCTCAAGAGGTGTGATGATACCATCCCCAGATAGTTGGCAAAGTCTTATTTGCAGCCCCTGGTTGAAATGGTGGGAAGCAGGGCTACAGGCCAGCCCAGTAAAATGTACTGACTCCATGTACTATTGCTTGAGCTAGTTATATTTACTTAATTGGAGCTTAACTTTGCTATACAAAGCACTGTCTTATTCTAGGACAGAATGATGCATAGAACTAAGATTAAGCAAGACTCTGTTATATAGACTATATGGATTACATGTACATTATATGAAAATTCATTGGGTTTGACTTTCGTCAAGTTTTAAGCATTCAGGCTAACACTCTTCCAAACCAAGTATCTCCCTAAAACATTACTTTCACTGATTATTTCAGTGGTTCAAATAAATATGGCAAGTCCTGGTGCTCTGTCATCTAGAAGTAAGCACCCTCCTTCATTCTTGCTCTGGAGCAGGGACTTCATACCAGGAATGAGGGAAGGGAGGTAAGAGGCTGCAAGGCACAGAGATTTTTAAGTTGCTGCAAACCTGCTTATCTCACCCTATCCCACATTTGACCCGTGCTTTAAGCAGGAAAGGACCGTGGTGCACTTTGCCGAGTCTGCCGCAGGCCGGGCAGCAGAGCAGGCTTGGCAGCGCCCGGGCGCCGCGGGGTGTCCAAGCCAGGGCCGCTCCGGTGTGCTGCCTGCTCCCTCTGCTGGCACCGCCGGCTCCAAACTCCGGCGGAGGGCCTGGAACTGCTGAACAGGTGGAAGAGAAGACGTCAGAAGCCCTTGAGCACATGAGGGTCACATTTCCTTCGCAGTACCATCAGTCCTGCTCACTGGTGTCAAGAGCGTGCAGAGCGTGTCTGCCTTATGGATGTCTTGGAGCTGTTATCTTCGTTTATCAGCCCCAAAAAACCTGTACCTTTCTCTCCAGTTACCCAAGAGCAAAATAGTCAGTTTTTATAGTAATTTCATCTTTATGGGCCTCAAAATCTGTGAAGTGAGCAATGGAGTAAAAGGAAACACCCTTCTGATCCCATGTAAAAATCCTCTGCAGAAGTCAAATATCTGCAATAATTCCTTTACTACAGCATGCATTGCAGGTCTTGTCTTAACACAGCACAGCAGACTTTTTCAATAGTTCAAGATCATCAGCCTTTTAAAATAACATCTGATAGGGGTGGTCAATTCATACGAGCTTTGAGAAACCAGTACAGGACAGAAAAATACTGCTTGTCTCCCAGTCAGAGGAAAAGTTAGTGCTGACTTCAGCTCTTACAGTACACTGGAAACGTGCTGTGCACCCCCTAATTACGGGATAAGAACTCATATCTCCTTAGACATCAGGTAATTTAAAGATGAGAAAACATTACGAGAAATAAAGTTCTGTTAGGCTTACATCTCACAGTGACATAGGACAGTTTGCAGTCAGGAAAAAAAAAAGTGAAAATTAAAAAAGCTGTCCTTTAAACACCAGAACTTTGGGACATAATCATTGTTTTTAAGCCTTACAGAAAGTTATTTTAAAAAGCCATATTTGCTGTTGGGTATTATAATAAACCTGAGTTGTGACTTCTATAGCAATTACAAAATCTATTGATCTTATACTGCATCAGCAAAAAATGAGGACTAGTGTTTTAAAACAGCATTGTAGTTACATAAGAAAGACCAGTATTCTGCTAGTGTTCAAAATGTAACTACAGCAGCATCTTTTCCAGACTCAATGTTAGCATCATATCACCTTTAATACTAGAATTTCCTTGCATAAAAGCCATGAACGGCTTTAGCTTTCTAAAATGAAGTGACAATAATCAGAAAATTAAAATTATCTGGATATAGGCTGTGCACAGGAAACACTAATATCCCTAGAGTAAGATCTTTAAATGCTTTAGAAATTCTGTTTTGGAATATACTTCATAGTTTTATCCATGTGGTAAAAATGCTAAATCAGAACCTGTGGTTAAACCTCATACACTTCCAATATCTGAATCTAACAAAGTCATTTCCATATATCTGTATCTAACTATATTTCACAATATTGAAGCACTTTGCTGTAAAAGAGGAGACCGATTAATTGAAGTAGAATTTACTTTTCCAGTCTGTAAATATATATCTATATATGTGTAGAAATATCTGTAAAAATATTTCTGATGGCTTAGTTACAATGATTAACTTAATGGATAACTTCTTTTTTTTTTGATGATTAGTCTGTTCTCTTCTGACTCCATTTTGAAGTGTGTTAAAGAAGGTTTGAGCTGTTTTCAATAGTGATACTTGTGGAAATCACACTTACAAAGAAGTGTAGCAATTTAACATTATGAAAATTCTGACTTTGCCTCCTGTCCAACCCTACTGCTGTAACTATGTTTTCTGGAATGAGAAAACACTCTGTAAGAGGAGCAAATTACATCAGATGTTGTATCCTGTAACTTATGAAATTATTAGATTATGATTGATTTAACTAAGAAAAGACCATATGACTCCAATCTCTCAGGGGAGATGAAACAAATCAGGTTATTTTCCTACCAAGTCCTCCTGGTAAAAGCAGTGCACATTTAGGAAACTCTGCTCAGACATGTGCAGAGCACAAGTCCAACACATTGACTGGATTCTTTCTGAACATACACTGGCTGCTATACTGGCAGCACCTGCTTAATAAAAGCAGTGAAACCTTTTGCACTCTTCCTGTTCACAGGACACAGGAGTGCAGAAAAATCCAAGCTGTTCTTGCCTGCACTTGCCCTTGAGCCACAAAAAGCTGAAAGCTCCTCCAATCCCAGATCACAAAGCCAGAAGCCGCTCTACTCCCACGGCAGCAGAGGCTTTTCTGGGCCCCGGTACCTGCGTCTCTTGACAAAGGCCTTTGTCCCTCACCTGTGAACATCTTCACAAAGTCGGCACTCGACATGCTCATAACCACATCAGCTGTCACAGGAGGCTGCCCGAAGCCAGCGCTCCCAGCCTTGCTCTTCAGGTCAATATACCAAGTGCCTCCACCATCCCCTGCACAGAGAGTGAAGCCAGGTGAGAAGGCAGCACGGTGCTGTGCCCTCCCTCTCCGTGGCCCCGCCAGACGGCCGCAGCCGTGCGCGTTTGCAGCGGGTCCTGGCAGCCCGCACGCTGGAGGATGCTCCGCAAGGAGTCACCTCTTGTCCCCCTGACGCCCCAAGCACCACGTGCTGGGGCCATGGCCAGGAGAGCCCAGAGGCTGCGCTTTGCTCACAGAGCTGGTGGCAGCTGGCGCTCCTCCGGTGCCCCGAGAGCGCCCTGTCCGTGGCCACAGCAGCCCCGGGCAGGTGGCAGCGCAGGGACAGAGGCTCCGCGCGCGGCACGAGGGACGGCAGCTCCCGGAGCCCGCTCAAGGGGGCCTGGAGCAGGAGCCTCACACAGAAATGAACAGGAGCTGCCTCGGGACCAGCTCCCAAAGCGTTGCTGTTTGAAAATACCCAGTGCCTTGTGCTAGGCAAGGCTGCACAAGCGATGGGCTTACCAGAGAGCTCAAACTGAAAGACACCCTCAGTACTTCTCACATACTCTTCTGTCACTGCCCCTTGAATAACTCGGAACGTCTCTGCAACAGGACCCGATGGCGTGCCTGCAGCAGATCCTGTTTTAACCTTGGCTCCCTCTGCTCCTTCCTGCTGGGATCTGCCTAATTTCTTCTGCTCTTTGAATGCTTGGGCAGCACCTCCAATAAATTAATTCTTCTGCAAAGGCTTCTAAAATATAAATCAATTTACTGTTTCTGGTGCCAACTTTTCAGAACTCTCTAAACACAGACAAAGCGTTTAGAAAGGAGACATTGTTTATTCTGCCCGAGATGCAAAGCAGAGATTTTCCACAAATCATGCCAACCAAGGATTACAACTTGAGAGAATTCACACACTGAAATCAGCATAAACCTGCCTATCTAATACATAGTTAACCCCTGCCTACTGCACAATTGACCCTACACAGTACGTGTCAGTGCACCTGTGTAGACCTCTTCGGGTGTCTTTACTGGTCCCTGGTGGTCGTTTGGGGAGATGCCCCCTATTCAGTTCAAGAAAGGTTCAGTTCAGGACGTGCAGAACCTCAGACTGAGTGTCAAAGAAAATGTCATCTTCTCAGACAATTGCCAGGCAGGTCATAAAACACAAAAGTTTTCCATAAACATTGAGCAACATCTGCTTAACCCACCTGATAGCATCTTTTTACATTTAAAGAAGGGTTAAAGGGGAGAATGATACCATCAACTTCCATCTGGATCAGAGATCAAAGAAGGGACAAGGACAGCGAATTCTGCTTCAAGACTGCTTAAAGATCCAGAGAATTCTTCTTAAAATACAGAGAATTCTGTTTAAACACATCAACTTGATCAGCATTTTACTTCACCACAGTGAATATGCACATGTAACAATGAAGGAAAGCTTTTGCAACTTACAAAGCCAATTAAGTTGAACAGCCCCTTAAAATGCTGTTAGAAGTCTCAGGTCTCTTCAGTCTCAAAAAATATTTAGGTCTGTTCAGTGAGTCCCTATAAAATAACCTGCACTGGGAGCCCAAGGAACTAACACCATCTGTCCCTGGCAGAATGGACTTAAAGTGACTGCTCAAGGAATATTTCACCAGAAAGAAACACTTCCAAGTTTGCCTCCTCTGCCCTGGCCTTACCCCTATTATGACACTCCTATAAAACCAGTTCAGCATTCTTAGTTGCCCTTCAACTTGACACACAACAATTCTGAAAAAGCAAAAGCAATGCTTTTCTAAAAAAAAACCCCAAAACATTTCTGCATTTCATCTATGAGACTGTAAATCATGCAAATTTCATCTAGGATGCAAGACAGACTGGTTATGATATAATTTAGCAAGACTGGTCATATGACTCTCCTGAAAGATGTGCTATTTTCCATTTGATTTCTTTTTCCAGCAATATTCATCTGTGACCTTCACTATAGAAAAGGATTCTTCAAAATAAGATACTGTTTATAAACCATGAATGTTTCAAAGTCTGTAGTAGATAACATTTTTTCACTAGCTTTAAGTCCAAAGGCTCTGCAGCCACTTCCACAAATCTCACCCTCCAAATGAGAAAAGGGGTTTCGGCAAATGGAGTCCAAATTCTTGAGAGAAAAACTAAACCAATCCACTTGAAATACAGAGGGCATTCAATATCACCAGAATTGATCAAGTTGTATATACAGTGGTTTTCCTACTACATCTTTCTGTCGTCACTGCTACTATCTAAACTAGGAAACTTTCAAAGTTGCAAAGGAAAAAAGTTTGAAGTTGAGAAACCATGTCTTTTGCTGGTACGACGTAAAAAAAGAAATAGTTATATGTTGGGGAATTACGACCAATTTAATTATTATCATTTAAAATAACTATGTAATTATTTTGCTACTATGAAATTAAACACTTAGAAAAATTCACCTCAACTCTTCATCACACACCTTATTTATTTCTAATAAATTCTTATTTTTTGCCAGATTTGGGAATTGCTTTTACTTATAGTATACCCCTAAGTGCCCTTAATATTTGTTGTTAGATACCCAAACATTATTTAATATTCCAATCAAATAGTAGTGAGTTTAAAGTGAGTATTTAAAATATAATGGTTCTTCTGCTAAAAATTATCTTCTTAATACGTTGAAATAACAGCAATATTCACTAGGGTGCACATTTGTTAATGAATGGGGGAAACAATATAATGCAGACCACGGGATGGGAATACCAGCGAACTGTGCCCCATGCATGCCATGTGATCTGGCCAGCCCCGGCTGAGGGCTGCCAGGGAGGCGCAGCCTCGGCAAGGTAAAGGCCGATGGGCAAAACACCGAAATGAAAGGAGCGCTTCCTGAAAGAGAAGAGCGCTCCGCGTTCCCCTGCGAGCAGCTGCGGGGTCAGGAGCTGGCTAGGGGTGGATGCTGCACCATCGGAGGGAAGGGCATTCGCGAGAGCAGAGGGGTGTCCTCCCCGCTGCCCCCCAGGACCGTGGGGTTCTGCAGTGTAGAGAGCAGAGCACAGGTGCTCAGCCCGCAGTAAACCCGTGCTTTCCTGCTCAGCACCGAGAGTGAGGGGTGCGAGCTGCGGGGCTACCGCGCAGGCACCGGCAACGCCGCTGAAACCCCGCACTCGAGCCTTCCACCTTCTGCCCCACTTGTTCAAATGCTTTCTGCCCCTCATGCTAAAATAACCTTCCAGGAGGTAAACTGACCCTCCTGATACAGCAAAAAGCCCCATCACTCCAGTTCCCCTATTACACGCTGGAGAGAAAAAAACCCCAAACAAACAAATCAAACACCTAAGGGGAGGATGGCTGAACCATTATGCCCAGGGGTTTCTCCTGCACGTACCTGTGAACATAGCTGAAAGTGGCAGCTCTCTACACACAGTCATGATGGCTCACTTCCACAGAGGACACCACAGGCATGAGGCTTACCGTCTGGGCATGCAGCTGCAGCAGTCAAGCTAGGCCTTGGTCATTTGGGCCGAGTGGCTGCAGGGAAAACAAAGGAAAAACATGCCTGAAGATCTTAGCAGGGCACTATCACTTCCATCTGTGCAGGACATCAACCCTGGGAAAGCAGGTAGTATAGAAGGCATTGCAGTTGCAAAGTGTTCAGACAGGCCTTGGCCCCTTCGGCCTGCTCATGCCCCAGTCACGCAGGAGTTTGCAGCCCTGCCATACTGAACTGCAGTGAAGGGAACCAACAACCACCATTATATTAATACACAGACTAGTTCATCCGCTCAGGGCTCACTTTGATTTCTGTTGAAGTCAGTAAAACCATCTGTCTGAATTCTTTCAGCAGGTTCAAACCTACCAGGTGATTTCCCCTTCTGCCCTCAGCTCCAGATGAAACATGAAGCCCTCTCAGGGTGCTGCAGAGAATCTCTGTGAGAGCTGAAGGGGGAAAGGCAAGCCAAAGGTGGAACCTAGTGGAAGATTTGCTAATCACAGTAACAGGCGGCCAGCATGGCAAGGATGGGAAGAGGTCGGAGTCTTTGTTGGGCAGCAGAAGAAGGATGAGGAAAAGTTACATGTGAAGGGCATGGAGGTGAGGGCTGACCTCGTAGTTATTATGAAATAAGAGAGGTACTAGGGGAGAGGATGAAGGACTGGATTGGTGTGGCTGGGTGAACAAAGACAGAGGATCCTACTGCAGGCTTTCTAATAAACAGGGAATCACAGAATCATTAAAGTTGGAAGGAACTTTTGGAGATTATCTACTCCCACCACCCTGTCAAGGCACGGTGACCTAGAGCAGATGATACAGCCTCTATGGGCAGCCTGTTCCAGTGCTCTGCCACCCTCAGCACAAAGAAGTTCTTTGTCATGTTTCAGTGGGATTCTTGTGGTTTAGTTTATGGCCACTGCTCCTTATTCTGTCTCTGGGCACCACTGAAAAGAGTCTGGCACGGTCTCGGCGTCCACCTTAGGGATATTTCTATGCATTAAGGAGACCCCTCTCAGTCATCTCTGGACTGAACAGGCCCAGCTCCCGCAGTCTGCTCTCAGAAGCGAAACGCTTCAGGCCCCAAATCACCTTTGTGCTCCTCCAC
>VWZP01000398.1:16248-29324 GCA_013396995.1 Dicaeum eximium | reverse complement strand
TTTTTCTATAGCATACTAGTTTGGTCCTTAACAGCAGGTATGCCTTAGGCATCTTAAAAAAAAAGATCACTCTTGTCAGGGTGCTGTGTATAAAAAGCATGACAAAATCACTATGCAGCTAGGCTTCAGCTTTCTTTTTGGGAGGACATGTGTAGCTTTCATTTTGTTTGCAGTGAAAAGATGACAGGCTACAGTTTATATCTGATGAAGATGACAGGTATAAGGGAGAGATTTTGCCTCTAGGAAAGTACTGTTTTTTCTGAAAGCCCTGAATGTTCTGTGTGAACCAATTATCTCTGTTATCTCCCTCTCATAATTGAAAGTAATTTTTACATGGAGTGTAAACTTACTTGTTTTTTCACTTCTTGTCTTAGCTTATACCATTTCTAAATATGGGATGTCCATGTGTGTCTTGGGAATGGCAGAAGAATTTAGAGGAGAAGTTGCTGTCAATGCTTTATGGCCTAAAACAGGTAATTTTTTTTTTAATTTAATATTACTGAAATACTGCCTTTCTGTATTTTGTTTGCTAAAGCTTGTTTTATTTGACACTGAATATACTTCAGATTTCTTCTGGAATAGATTCAAATGACTGACCAGTTCTTTTATATGCTATTTTTTCGTCCTGCTTGGGTTCTGGTTTTTGTTGCTAGTTCTCACTAGGCTATTGCCACTTTGATCGAAACTTGTCTTGAGCTAGTTTGAAACCACATGATTGAAGTATGTGTCTTGTGTTTGTCTTGCCCGTGCTTTTTCTAATGCATCCAGAATCACAAAAATAATTGTATGCTTTAATGAGTGGGTTTTGAATATCTGTGTATGTAGTACTATTTAGAATTCCTTGCTAGTTAAACTGCAAGAGCTTACTGACAAGATAGATACCTCTGTACATACGGAAATAATTTTTAAAAGGCTTCTATTCCTAGAAGTTTTGGCACAGTGCAGTTCTGTGAAGAGTTGTTCACAGAACCATCTGATTGCAAATTACAAGAAATTAAAGAGCACTCTGGAAGAAAAATAGCTCAGTGCTCCCATGTTGTATTAGCTTCAATTTGCTTTGCATGGGTTAGTGAGGATAAGGGCTGCTGTTTGAGGTTTGGCCAGCTGTTTGCCAATGAGGCCAGTCTCTTTTTCCCCAAATATATCTATGGGCAGAAATTATACTGGGTGTTAAAATCATTACCAGACAGAGGGTAATCCCATTCTTTAGTGGTGTAAGCCCAGTCATTGTGTTAGAAAACATTACAACAGTGTTTATTTCCTTGACGAGTGCAAGGAAGGATGAAGGAAGAGGAGATAAAAATATGAACCAACATCCTCTTCTAAGGATGGTGCTCCAGGTTAAGAAGTGTTTGTACACAGACGCTTTTCAATGTTTTCCTCCTAGGAATTGCACCCCTTTTAACCTTTAGTGGGAACTGGAACTCTCTGATCTACTTTCTCTAAAGTGAGAAATGTGAGGAAAAGTTAAGTATTTCAAGCAAAATCAGCCAAATTTCTCAGCTTCAGTACAGTAGGTGATCATCAATTGAACAGTTGGATTGGTGTGTCTGACAGACTTGGTCCTTTTTCATTGGTCTGGATGCTTGAATCTTAAATGCTTCCAGTAAATGGATGCCTCATAATTCTGCTCACTCTGTGAGTTCTACCCACAGAAATATTTTGGTAAGGGATTGACTTTTAAAATTATAATTATATTGTTCATGATAATTATATAATCACAAAACCTGTACTATTTTGAAGACAAAATGGTCTTCATCTGTGATGTACTGAAGGCAACTACGTGCATAACTTAAGAATATGGATTGCCTTGTGGAGGAGTCAAAGTTCACCTTTCAGGTTTCAAGTGTGTGTTGAATTTTTTTATTTCTGAGGCAGTTAAAATAAATGTTCACTTGTTTCCACATACTTGCTTCTTGAGTGCCCCAGGAAAACCTCAAAAATTTTTCAATGGAGATTTCCCAATATCTGTGTTGTCTGGCATAGAGCCATGAAACCTGATTCTTGGTCTTTAGCTCCCCAGATCCCACCCATCCTCTCTGTCTTGTCTTTAAAATTACATTGCTAAATGGGCTTTATATCTCCTCAGAATCCAGTAGGCAGGAGTAACTTGGTTTCTCATTAACAGAGGTGACCTTTTACCTACCATTGTGTGGTTTTTGGTCATTGACTGATTTAACAATGTATATTGCCTTTGAGAGTTAGGAATAGAAAAGGAATTAATTCAGAGTATCTCATTCAGATAGAGAGACATGGTAAGAAACTGCAGACAACCAATTTGAGTTATTTTTTCATGAAAAGGGTGTTTAAACGTTACCTGCCTCTTGAAAGTGCACATATTTATATGCTGCATAGACAAATTATGTAGATCCTCCACAGCTTTCTTATTCTGGAAGTGCTGGAAAAAACATCCACTACTATTGTGGAGATGAGTCAGTGGCTTTATGGGTCCTGTTAAAAGCTAAAGAATTTTTTTCTGCAGAGACCAGTTGGTTATACCAGGTATTTATTTTGCAACATGGCTGTTTTCTCCCAGCTATCTGAATAATTTGATCTCTTTTTTTTCATGGCATGGGAAAAATGAACCTGTGAGAATTTCTCCAGCCCTTCCAGAATGGAAATTTTTTCAGAGGGGCAGCTACTAAAAATCAATAGTAGTACCTGTGTCTCAGATGTGGTCTGGTATTAAAGAATGTCTTTGATTGTATTAATAAAACTTCTATAAAATCTGCCATTCTTAATGTGGGGAAGTGGGAAGCCCAAACCAAATACAGTTGTGTCTTTCTCTTGAGCATTACATTTCCACTCTGTCCTTGGTAACATACCCATACCAGCTAAAGTAAGAGGAGAACACTCTGGGAGCTGCTGTTGGTTACAGTTAATACTTGTTGCCCACAGGATCCTGCAGAACATGAGGCTTGGAAACGCAGGAAGATTAAAGTTACAGATGAAAACAGTATATATTCTAATAAATGCTTAAGATTTCTCTATGTGAGATGCTGCAAAGAAATAAAAAAAAGTAATTAAGCTTTTTATAAAATCAAAGGTATACAAGCAGAGATTTTTATTTGGAGAAATCATGCCTGCTCATTCAGTGATGCCTCCATGAAAACTGATGTGATATCAAGTATAAAAGAACATAATAGTGTGTGAATTCTCCAGTACAAAAAAAAAGTGCTTTTGAATGGTTTATCTTCCAAAAGTGAGAAAGTGAGGCAGTGTTACAGACTTCAGGGTATCCAGGAAATCCAGCTGCAAAGTTCCTAATTTAAAAGCCCACTATCATCTCGTACAAATGTGTTTACCCTCAGTGTTAGCATGGATGCCAGGATTGGTTCATTAATCTGATTCTTTAAACACATGAACGTATGTTGGTAATAAGATGCCAGAGTTCTCCATTTATCTAAAAGGGGCAATCCTATCACAAAGAGTGCAGAGGAATAATAGAGGTGTCATGGGACAGAACTGGAAGTCTGTGAATTTGCACTAGAGGCAAACCCACATCACTTTATATGAAATGAATGTAATAATGTGCAACCAGACTAGGAAGCACTACTGTTTGAAACCTTTTTGCTTCAGTCTATGCAGATAGGGTGACTGTGCTCAGAAGAATAAGAGTTGACAGTAACAGAGGAGTGACAGACCTGTAGGCCAGGGAAAGTGAGCAGCTTAATGAATCCTCAGAATAAATATATTTAAGTCAACAGAACTTGATACATTTCATCATAGTATTTGACAGGAATATTCTCTGCACTGTTGGTAGTTATTAAAAAAATGAATCTTGCCAGGCAAATACCACTTCAGAAGACCAAACAAAGGCAAATTTATTGACTTTCTTAAAGATGAGAAGAAGACCTAGGTAGAACCTCCATGTATGTATAGTATATTTATTTGTCACTTTTTATTTAGACGTGTATTTGTAGCAGTTCAATTGATTAGAAAAAAAAGAAGCTGAAGCTGCCTGATAGTAAGTGAAACCTAGAAGCTAATCCTCATTACAGAAGACTAATGTAATGAAGTCAGCAGGGACATGTACACACTTCTGCACTCTCCTAGGAAACACTTGGACAGTAGCTCTCAGGCCAGTGCTGAAGACTTTGGTCCTTTTTCCCAGTCTGAGTTTGAAAGGTGAACAAATGATCCAGCTCAGATATATGTGTCCTGCACGGTGCTATTTAAGGAATGTTGGGATCATTTCTGTATCAAAATTGCTGTTACTTTGTGTGGAATGGAAGAACCGAAAGAAAGACAAAAATTTATCCTTCAAGGTTTACCCTTCTGCTTCCCTGATGTTCTGGCCTGATATGTAGGAAAGGATTTGTGAATCTGTCTCAAAACTTGGAGGCAGAGTGTTGAATTTTAAACAGCGGATGGGAAAAACTAATGAAGCAGAACATATGAGGGAAAAACAGTAAGATGGTAAGATGGCAAATGTCAAAAGCTGCAACCACACAGCTTTTCCACAGAATAGGATGAAAAAGAATTGAATGGATACCTCAGCCTAGAAGAGCAAATCACAGACTTTGACAGCTAGTGGCACAGAAGTAACAGAATTGCTTAATAAAAGAATCAGAAGCCTAGGAGATGGGGATTTTATTATTAGGTCTAACACAGTCTTTCTGTGAAATACTGAACAAGTAATGTGAGGTTTTGTTACTTGTTTCTCATTAACTTTGGAGAAACACCTTAACAGATCATGGGACTTATCAAAAGACTAAAATTAAGCATCAAGACTTCCAGTGTGATAATCACCAAAGCTAATTCCTCTTTATAACTGATGTGTCATACATTCACTTTGAGGAAAACTGTTGTCCTGTTAGTTTTTCATGTCCTGAACCACTGGTGGAAAACAGGTGGGCTGATAAATACATAGAGGGATGTGAATGTCATAAAATGTTCTGGCCTTTTTGATTCCTGTGAAAGTTTATGTGCATTTTTACTTGAAAGAACTATTTGTTGGTAGGTAATATTTCACAGTTTCTGTCCTCCTAGAGTTTCCTTTTGCCTGAAAGGAAAATAAAGTTTGTTTACTTGCGAAAGAAATGAGAATTCCATGTCATCAGTGTTAAAGCTTTGTTTTCTTACCCTCCAAACTTTCTAGCCATACATACAGCCGCTATGGATATGCTGGGAGGAGCTGGAATAGAAAAACAGTGCAGGAAAACAGACATCCTGGCAGATGCTGCATATTGCATTTTGACAAAACCAAAAACTTTCACTGGGAACTTCATCATTGATGAAGTTCTGCTGAGAGAAGAAGGAGTTAAGGATTTTGATGTTTATGCAGTTTCACCAGGTAAAAGAGATCTTTAAAGGTGAGCAATAAGTTCAAGGAGGGAAGGATATATGGAGAATATTAATACAGTTTTGGTTCCCTGGGTTCTTAAATTAGTTTATAAAAAATGTTGCTTTGCCTCAGCTTTGAGAACATGCCTTACTGGAAAGCCCATATGGATCCACCAAAAGTTTAATAATTAAATGCCTATTAAATTAAATTAAGAAATTCTTTAATGAAAAGAAAACCTACCTGCACTGTAGATGTATATATTATTATTTAACAGCTCATGAGATAGATTTTTATGTTTTTCTTCTCTGATGTTCTTCATTGCAACCTTAGAAGCCTTCTAGGTCAGATTTTAAAGAAAAAAACTCTGAACATGTTACTTCATGCTATGTTTTTCCTTCAAATTTACTTATAAACTGATAGACAGTATTACTTGACTATAGATTCAGATAAAATAGATTCCTGCTGTGCAAATCTAATTTACTTGGATTTATTATTACATTTTTCCTCCCTCTTAGGTCACGCTCTGATGCCTGACTTCTTCTTAGATGTTGAAATTGACACTACAGCTATGAAGCAAGAAGGATATGGTAGGGAAAGCACTGTGTGTACAAGTCCATAATTTCCATAATTAATTTCATTTCACAGTAATGAATGCTCTCCATTTTTCTTTTTAAGCTTTTTTAGCAAAAACCCTTTTCTCATTTGGAGAGTAAGATTTATGGAAATGACTGTGTAGTTAAAACTGGCAAAAAATCATACCTCTTGCAGGACTTTGATGGTGTAAAGTCAGTGCATTATTTTGAAGAATTCTTTTTTATTCATCTGAATTGTGGTAGTAGGGAGGTCACAGGTAAGTATTGCTGGAAAAAGAAATTAGACTGCATCCAACATATTTTGCAGGCATTTCTCCTTTGCCTTGCTCATTTGTAAAAAAGAATATGACATAAAGCCTCTATGGCTTCTTACATGAGACATGCACAATTTACACAATTAAAATAACACTTGGATGAAATGTAGAAATTTTTTTAGAAAAGTGTTGCTTTTGTTTGTGCAGAACTGTTGTACATCAAGTTGAAGGGCAGCTAAGAGTGCTGAACTGATTTTATAGGAGTGTCAAAATGGGATAAGGCCAGAGCAGAGGAGGCAAACTTGGAAGTGTTTCTTTCTGGTGAAGTATTCCTTGAGCAGTCATACTAGGACCGTTCTGCCAGGGACAGATGGTGTTAGTTCCTTGGGCTCCCAGTGCAGGTTATTTTATAGGGACTCACTGAACAGACCTAAGTATTTTTTGATACTGAAGACACCAAAGAGACTTTCAACACCATTTTAAGGGCCAGTTCAACTTGATTGGCTTTGTAAGTTGCAAAAGCTTTCCTTCATTGTTACATGTGCATGTTCACTGTGGTGAAGTAAACCACTGATCAAAGCAGTAAATTGATTTCTGCCTTAGAAGCCATTGCAAAAGAATTTATGAAAATATGCATGTTCCTAAAAGATAGACAAGACAGAACTATTTTGGGATGAATGGCTATTAAAGACACTGGTTTTTTCTTTTCAGTATTGTCAGGAGTAGTGTATGGATTACATTAGAAAACTGTTGTGTGAGCATCTGTAATGCACTGTAAACGGTTAGAATTAGAATTTTGCTGTGGTTTTATTTTCACTTTTCTTTTGATCTATCAGGAATCAAAATTGATTGCAGAATTATGTTTAGTGATGTACACCTAATCAGATTCCCAGGTGGAGAAAGCATACTTTATAAGTGTTAATACTGAAATGGTAAAATAATAATTTTCCCTACTTTGAAGTTTAAATATTTTCAAATTGAGTTCTCTGCTTATGTTTCTACATTTATTTTTAAATTGCTTTGCATTTGAAAGAGAAAAGTAATCTTTCTTATAGGTGCTGCACAAGAGGAGAAGAAATTAGGCAGATCCCAGCAGGAAGGAGCAGAGGGAGCCAAGGTTAAAACAGGATCTGCTGCAGGCACGCCATCGGGTCCTGTTGCAGAGACGTTCCGAGTTATTCAAGGGGCAGTGACAGAAGAGTATGTGAGAAGTACTCAGGGTGTCTTTCAGTTTGAGCTCTCTGGTAAGCCCATCGCTTGTGCAGCCTTGCCTAGCACAAGGCACTGGGTGTTTTCAAACAGCAACGCTTCGGGAGCTGGTCCCGAGGCAGCTCCTGTTCATTTCTGTGTGAGGCTCCTGCTCCAGGCCCCCTTGAGCGGGCTCCGGGAGCTGCCGTCCCTCGTGCCGCGCGCGGAGCCTCTGTCCCTGCGCTGCCACCTGCCCGGGGCTGCTGTGGCCACGGACAGGGCGCTCTCGGGGCACCGGAGGAGCGCCAGCTGCCACCAGCTCTGTGAGCAAAGCGCAGCCTCTGGGCTCTCCTGGCCATGGCCCCAGCACGTGGTGCTTGGGGCGTCAGGGGGACAAGAGGTGACTCCTTGCGGAGCATCCTCCAGCGTGCGGGCTGCCAGGACCCGCTGCAAACGCGCACGGCTGCGGCCGTCTGGCGGGGCCACGGAGAGGGAGGGCACAGCACCGTGCTGCCTTCTCACCTGGCTTCACTCTCTGTGCAGGGGATGGTGGAGGCACTTGGTATATTGACCTGAAGAGCAAGGCTGGGAGCGCTGGCTTCGGGCAGCCTCCTGTGACAGCTGATGTGGTTATGAGCATGTCGAGTGCCGACTTTGTGAAGATGTTCACAGGTGAGGGACAAAGGCCTTTGTCAAGAGACGCAGGTACCGGGGCCCAGAAAAGCCTCTGCTGCCGTGGGAGTAGAGCGGCTTCTGGCTTTGTGATCTGGGATTGGAGGAGCTTTCAGCTTTTTGTGGCTCAAGGGCAAGTGCAGGCAAGAACAGCTTGGATTTTTCTGCACTCCTGTGTCCTGTGAACAGGAAGAGTGCAAAAGGTTTCACTGCTTTTATTAAGCAGGTGCTGCCAGTATAGCAGCCAGTGTATGTTCAGAAAGAATCCAGTCAATGTGTTGGACTTGTGCTCTGCACATGTCTGAGCAGAGTTTCCTAAATGTGCACTGCTTTTACCAGGAGGACTTGGTATCAATATAGATGCTAAGGTTTCCCTGTGGTGGCATTATGTTTTCCTGTGTAAAGGCTTTTTCCATTTCCTTTGATATTCCGATGGTTCTGTTTCTTCTTTTTAGGTAAATTAAAGCCAACTCTGGCCTTCATGACTGGAAGATTAAGGATTAAAGGAAACATGGCACTAGCAATAAAGCTCGAGAAGATGCTTTCACAGCTTAATTCCAAACTCTGAGGGGAAACCCATACTAGCACAACAGTGGCCTTTCATATGTAACTGCAATGATGTTTCAAATTTTTAGTCCTTGTTTTTCTGATGCAGTATAAGACATATTGATAAAATGTGAGATTTTTATAGAAGATATAACTCAATCTCATTAAGAAGGTGTCCATAATTAAACTAATTCCTTCTTAAGAATGCACTTAGGTTCCATGTGTTTCTTTATTTCTGCTCCTCTGTATAAATGTAGGACATCTGAAGTGAGTTTTTTCCCATGTAGTTGATTGTGAACATATCCCGTGGAAAAGGTGGGTAGAGCAAATGTCACCCTGCAGATCAGTGCTAGAAAGTGCTATGCTGAATTTACTAAGATGGCTTAGAAGTAGAAGTAATTTAGTCAGTTTAACAGAGTTTTAATTACACCTGGCAAATTATTATTTCAAATTTTTCTTTCCTTTCATGAGTTTATTACGTACACATGTTCTCATACCTATCTATTGCACTGAGTTAGGCTGCACAGCCATACCAAGTGATGAGCAGGTTTTTTTTTTTGCAAAGCTACACTCCCACACATGCATGCTCATGTGCTTTCTCTCTTCCCCTACCCCCTACATCCCTGCAGCCAGTCATTTCCCCTTCCTTTCATTTGGCTGGTAAAGATTTAAGCTCACTGGTAAAATGATGCATGCCTCCACTCTGTAAGTGCCCAAGTGCACACAGGGGCTGCCACTTCATGGGACAGCATCTGCAAAGCCAGATGGACCAACCTCTTTAAATGTTTATACATGGTGGCCAAAAAAACTGCCCAGAATCTGGATCATTCACTCGTCTAAGCAAGCTGAGAAGGTTGCAAGACTTAGGATTTATTTCTTAATTAACTTAGAAGCACAAAAGTTTACAACTTTTTAAAGCCTGTGTTTGTTTAAAATTGCTTATGACCTGCGTTGAGAAGGTCACATCTGTATTGCTTTCATCACAGTTCACAGAGTGACAGAATGGGTCAGTTTGGAAGGGACCACATTGGGTCATCTGGTCCAACCTCCCTGCTCAAGCAGCGTTGTCCTAAAGCACATTCCACAGAATTGAATCCAGATGGTTCTTGAGTATCTCGAGTAAGGGAGTCTCCGCAACCTCTTTGGGCAGCCTGTTCCAGTGTGCAGTCAATCACACAGTAAAAGAGTTTTTCCTCATATTTGAGTGGAAATTCCTGTTCATCAGTTTTGCCCATTGCCTCTTGACCTATTGCTTGGTATCACTGAGAAGAGCCTGGATCCATGCTCTTGGCACCCTCCCTTCAGATACTTGGCAGATATTGTGAGGTAAGGCAGTTGAATTGTGGTATAAAAGTAATTCACCTCTGCCCTTTGGAATCTTGAAAACCAATAAGATAGGTTCGTTTCTCACTAAGCACAAGGGGCTGGGGGTGCAGAAGGAGGGAGAGAGAGAGGATGTGGCTTATCCTATATTGGGCATTATGGTAGCCCAGCGAAGGGTGGCTCTAGCCAGGGGGTAGCGCCAGTGGGCTGTAATGTGACCACTCCCAGTCCAGCCAGCACACTGGACTGCGCTCAGCGGCTGTGCTCAGCCTGAGGCTCCATGAGGTCTGTGTGCCCAGCCACGTCCCAGTGCCACCAGGCTCAGGGGCTGTGCCCAGAAGCTTCAGGCTCCACTGGACAGTGTCTGCTTGCTACCCCCCATCATGGTGTCTGAGTTGGTCAGCACTCAGTCCCTGACTGCTGGGCTGCTGCCCCCAGGTTACTGTCAGTCTGCTCAGATCTGGGCAGCTGAAGGACAGCAGAAGTGCTGGCATGCACCAGGACATGGAAGCAAAGGCTGTACATGGAATGGGAAGGAAAGAAGATACAGCAGAAACCAGAGTCCTGGAAACCAGGACTCTGGAAACCAGAGTCCTCTGGAGGAGACCAGATATCTCAAGTGATGGTGATAATGCGTACAGACCGCGGGCTGCTGTTAAGAAGTCCTGTGCTCTGCTCTCTACACTGCAGAACCGCACGGTCCTGGGGGGCAGCGGGGAGGACACCCCTCTGCTCTCGCGAATGCCCTTCCCTCCGATGGTGCAGCATCCACCCGGAGCCAGCTCCTGACCCCGCAGCTGCTCGCAGGGGAACGCGGAGCGCTCTTCTCTTTCAGGAAGCGCTCCTTTCATTTCGGTGTTTTGCCCATCGGCCTTTACCTTGCCGAGGCCGCCGTGCCGCGTTGCGGCTGCGCCTCCCTGGCAGCCCTCAGCCGGGGCTGGGCTGGCTGCGCCCCGCGGAGGGCAAGGGAAACGCAGCCGTGGAGAAAGAGGCGGCGAGCAAGGCCCTGTGAGCGCTGTCAGCTGGGCCCTGAGCGTCCGGGGGCAGTGAGATGATCTTTCAGGCCAGCAATCGTCTCTGGAAACACCATCATGCGTGTCCTCCCTGGGACAGTCCCAGCATGCTTGCAGGTGTCTTTGGTCCTGTCCTTTGAGTGGGGTGTAATGTTTGTGTTTACATGCTTCCTCTGGCTCAGCTCCATTAACTCTCATGGGAAAATCTTCACTACCTGTCTCACTCTGTTAGGAATATGTCTTTGGGGAATACTAGGTTTTGGGTGAATCTTCCTCTCACTCCTTGCCATTGAACAAACTGTCTCTGGAGTATTATATTTTCAGGAAGGAAGAAAAACTTCAGTTACGTAATTTCTTTTCCATCTGAGAGACATTTTTGTTTATGGTATAAACTTACATAAGCTCATTTAATTGGAAACATTTCTACTAATTTAAGGGACATTACACCAGCCACAGTGAATGTATGGTGCAGGCTTCCAGGTACTCCGGAGACAGTGGAAGTCTGTTCAATTCCACAACCACTACAAGAGCTGCTCCAGGGGTAGTACATGTGCTTTTAGTGACTCATGTTAGCCCCTCTACAATGATTGTGGCAGAGACCATTCAGTGGCAGGAAATTAAGATATCAAGTGCCTGGCACAATACTTGTTTGTTCAGTATCAGGACTTTGAACTGAATTATAGAAGATTGCAGGGTTTTTAGAACTGGAATTTGCAAATGGCAATAGATTTCTTCTACCAATTTTTTAAACAGCCAAGCATCTACCTTCAGAGCATCTTCTGGAGAGCAGCTATTTCTATAGACAGCATTATTTGCTACTACTCCCTCACAAAGTTTGTGAGTCTGTTTAACACAGTAAGATCACATTTTCAGCTCACAATGATGAAGATGCTAATGACTTGTACTGCATATTGTAAAGTTTGATATCTGTTACCAAAATTGGAAAAACGAGGCAGTTTCATGAATAAGTTACAGTAACTTACCTACTAACACACTTAATTCACCACGATTCATGTTAGTGTTTCTTTTTAGGATTTCTTTTTAGCAGTGGTACAGGCACAGGCGGGAGACTAGTTGACGTATCAAACATCTGCATCTGTTCTAACTTACAGAAACTCCCAAAACTACAGTCCTATTTAGTCAGAATTCCATTTGTTTAATAAAAAAAAAGAATGTTTGAAATCTAGCTTTACTCATTACTCAAATAACTCATATCTATTCCCTTGCTTGTGTCCTTATATTGATTTCACATTTTGCACCAGCATTAGCACTGCATATGCTCTAAGATTGTCTTTCTTCCCTCTTTCTCCAATACGCCATACTCCAAGCTTTTCTGGAACAGTCCAGGGTATTTGATTATCCTTAACTTAAGTCAGTGTTCAGACTAGAGTAAGAGGTAAAATTCTGCCAGCTCAAGTCTTTTTTAAGCTATCTGATAGGAGATTAACTATGATCTGGTTATGCATGATCTGGTTAATCACATCAAAGTCTAGCCAAATCAGTCTAGGTTTGTATCATTGTCAGCTACTCCTCACTGTCTGTGACCGCCAGTGCTCTGCATGTGCATCCACAGCATGGCTCTCACAGAGGGGAGTAACCTACTTCACACACAGGTGAGTGCATATTGTGTACCCTAAGTGGCACATCACATTGGGCAGAGGCAAAAATACGAGGAGGCTTAGAGAAGGCAGCACAAAGCATCACTATCAGGTGCCCCTGCATTATGAGAACCTTGCCATGATTGAAAGTGTATTTGTGGGCTCAGAGAAAGTCACCTGTAGAGTTGTGGAGATTGTCCAGGAAATCGTGATCTGGGATCTTCTGATCTATACAGAGTAAATGAAACAAAAGACAGGCACTCAGAAATAAGTTCAGTGTGCTCCATGTGCCAGGTCTGTACTCCATGATTTTTCTATTTAAGATCCCTACTCCTCCATGTTTAAGGGGAGAGGCAAACTACAAACAGGAAAAAAAAAAAAAAAAACAACCCTCCACTGCCAGCTGAAGCATTCCTAATCTCTTCCTGTGTTTTCCAACCTACAAGGATAGCTGTGGCACAGCTGTGCTGGTACAAAACTGCTACGAACCAGAATGGGAAATGCAACCAGGGAAATTATGTCTTTTTATTTCAAGTTAACCCATATGAATTCTGCAACTTTGTTAAGATAAAAAAAAAAAAAAAAAAAAAAAAAACCCCAAA
>VWZP01000397.1:96600-179823 GCA_013396995.1 Dicaeum eximium | reverse complement strand
TGCCGGCCCTGAATCCTTGCGTGGCTGGGAAGAGGCTGCTGTGGTGCTGCCGGGGCAGGAAGAGGATCAGTACCTAGTCCCACTAGTGCTGACGGACTTTCCTGGCTGGACTGTTTGTTGAACGGCAGGGCACGGCATAAACATCACATTATTCATAGGTAGAAATTTTCACATACAGTTTTCAGTTAAAGAAATGAATATTTTATATAGTGATAATAATAATGGAAAAGATGACTTGGAAGTTTGGAATTGCCTTTGGTATCATACAATTGACAAAAATTTTAACAGAAAATAGGTGGATTCTTCAATTACCACACCTTTTAGCTGTCTAGAATATCATTATCTACATTCAGGATCATATATTGTCAATAAATTCTTTAAATGGTTTAAAACATTTTTTTGTCCTGTCTTTATTTAATGAGCATTTGAATTCTGCCTGTATTTGTAACTAGTTTTGGGTGAGGACTTTGGCATTCATAATGCTGTGTTGGAGTAAAGAAATCTTTTCTTGTGTGGAGCTAAACCTAGGGAAATAATTTTCTGGCCCCACTTTGATCCAGGTTTTTTAACAACTAGAGTGATATTGTCAAATTCAGCTTTTCAATTTTCAGAGTAGCTATAAAAGTAATGTGGAAGGCAGCTCTTGCTCTGTTTCACAAAGCACTAAATTGGACAATACATTCCACAACTTGACAGTATAGTAAGACCTGGTAACTTTCTGAATTCCCACATTTGCTAGGTTTTTCTATGCCATCCTTTCCAGTGTCAGCAATTGATTTAGTTCTTTATGCCAGGACTCCAAATTACTATAGAATAACTGTCATCCAGCACTAGGGGTCATTTTGGCAACCAGAAAAGCCAATCTTTATGTGATCTGGATTTATTGGAAAGACTCCTGGGCACCTTTTTGGAAAGACACCTGGGCATCTAATCCAGATGTCTTTTTCCCTTTTTTTATTTCACACCTTTTCGTAGTGGATCTCCTTTCCAAATAAGGTCTTCTTTAGCTCTTTCTTTTACCTATTTTACATCAAGAGTGTTTAGAAAATAATAAAATCAAGTAGACACCATACCTACCTTCTACCATAGAATGAATTTAAGTAGACCTTAAAATTCAGAAGTTCAAATTTAGTTGTAACTGAAAATACATAGCCAGTATATGTCGTTAATGCCTCTCAAATTATTTTAAGCACATTTTTATTGGCTTATATTGATTTCTATATTTTTTCATTTTAAGAGATTTACAACTGCTATTAAAAATTTCTGGCAGGTGTACTGGGAATTAGTTTGCTGATACAGCTTCAGTATGTGCATCTGGTAATATCTTAAATATGTGCCTGATAGGGATACACAGAGAGCAATTTTTCTTCTTGAAGAAGGGACTTAATTCTCCAGTAATAGTAGACTTCACCTGTCAGTGAAAGGCAGAAACTGTCAATAGTTCTCAGAACCTTGGTATTATGGTGCATGGGGGTCATGGTAGGCAGCAAAAGTCCTGCTTTTTACACCAACATTCATCCTGTAGAAATGGCCCAGTGAGGTGTCACTCACAGTAGCCTCTGCAGATGACTGAATATGGACATGTGCATACAGCAGAATTCTTGAATTTGGTGTACCTTCAGAGACCCATAAATAATGTCTGCATTCTAAAGTTACAAAAGAAAACTTTGTGACTTACCAGATTCCCAGCACAAATGGGGGGCAGGGGAATGAATATAATGTGTTCAAGTCGTGTCTGTTTCAATAGAGAAGAGAGAGTGAAGGCATTTAAATTAGGTTTGTTCTCCACATCTGGAGTAGTTTATCTTTTTATTGTCTCTGCAGGACTGTTTGGGACATTCATGTCTTAAGTTAGCCACCTAAACTAGGTGGAATTCTCCCCCAAATAGTAGCTTCGTCTTTACTAGAATGTGCATGACTTCCCAGTGTGGCCATGCCTTCTCTTCTTGATTTAATCAGAAAGAAAAATAACGAACAGGGAGGATAGTAAGTAATTGTATTGACTAACAGCTGATTTGAAGCTCATAGCTGCTGAGGCTACTACACTTCATGCTTAGGATCAGTTAGACATTGTTCTGTTGGCTATACATTTTTAAGGTTGTCTTTGCCACTGTTAAGTCTCATGAACATTACAGTATTATGAATCCTGCAAATGTGCTGTAATGGTTAACTGCACACATAGAATCATAGGTTTGGGTTGGAAGGGAGATTTAAAGGTCATCTTTGGTGATGACATAAAGGTGTCCCTCACATTGCAAAGTCATAACTACAGGTCCCACACCAGATGCACAAATAGTCCACTAACTATAGGTACAGTTGCAATCAAAACAGCCAGTTGGATTCACAGGTAGCAGAGTTCAGTGAATGCAACATACAAGGTTCTTTCGGATTGCCAGTGGCAATACATTAACTGCAGAGTATCTCTATATAGCAGTAACAATGTAATTGCAATCACAATCTTAATATTAGGGTCAGCACTCTGAGCATATCTGAGAATGTATGGTTTACCAAAAGATGTCCCTTCTGGGGAGAGCAAGGAGAACAAATCCATCAATCTGTTCCTGCAATTTTACACTGAATTCTAATCCCGTGATTAGATGCAAAACTGGGGTACATTTTATAACCACTACTGTGTGAAGTGCAGTGGGTGGGACTGCAGTCAAGCCTTTCATTCTTTGTGGGCACATTGTATGGAATATTTCTTTGTAGGATGTGTACTTGGTTTCTACAAAACGTTTCTGGGTATCAGGTTGAAGACAAGACCGTGGAGACTACACCTCAGCCCAAATTCCCCTCTGCTCCCTCATGCCATGACAACACAAACCACAAGACTTCCACCTGATTTCCACACCTGCATCACAGGCCCCATCGCATATTGAGCTGTACCAAGACCTGCCCATCACAGGGGGCTTAGATCATCTCATCAGCTAGAGATGATCTTTAAGGTTCTTTCCCATTCAATGCATTTTATGATGTGATCTAGCTCCAAACACCCTGCAATGAACAGAGATGTCTTCAAGTGTATCAGGTTGCTCAAACCTTCATCCAACCTGACCTTGAGTGTTTTCAGGCATGGGGCATCCTCCACCTCTCTGAGCAACCTCTTCCATTGTTTTATCGCCCTTATAAAAAATTTCTTCATTATATCTAGTCTGAATTGGCCCTCTTTTAGTTCAAAACTATTACCCTTGTCCTTTTGCTACTAATCTGTCCCCATGTTTTTGTGACCCCTTTTTAGGCACTGGAAGACCACAATAAGGTCTCCTCGAAGTCTTCTCCAGCCTGAGCAGCCCCAGCTGTTTCAGTCTGTCTTTATAGGAGAAGTGCTCCAGTCCTCTGATCATGTCTTGGCCTCCCTCTGGTCCTGCTCCATCAGGTCCACGTCTCTCCTGTGCTGAGGACCCCAGAGCTAGACACATCACTCCAGGTAGGGTGCAAATGCACATTTACAGTCACACAATCACAGAATATTCTGAGTTGGAAGGGACCCACAAGGATGACTGGGTCCAGCTCTTAAGTGGATGGCCCATAGAGGGATTGACCCCACTGCCTTGGTGTTGCTAGCAGCAGGCTCTAACCAGCTGGTTCATGTGCAGCCTGTTATCCAGCAGTAGCCATAAGTCCTTCCCATCAGGGCTGCCCTCCTTCTCTTCACAAGCCTGTGTTGATATCAAGGGCTGCCCTGACCCAGGTGCAGCACCTCACCCTTGGTCTTGTTGAACCACAGGCCCACTTCTTGAGCTTGTCCAGATCCCTCTGGATGGCGTCCTGTCCTTCAGGTGTTTAAATGGCATCACTCAGCTTGGTGTCACCTCCAAACTCGCTGAGGGTGCACTTGATCCCTTTGTCTATGTCACTGATATTAAGCAGTCCTGGTACCAATATGGTCCCCTAAGTGAGCCCCTTGTCACTGATCTCCGTTCGGACATTGAGCCATTGACCACTACCCTCTGTATGCAACCATCCAGCCAGTTCCTTATCCACCAAAGAGACGACCCATCAAATCCTTCTCTCTCCAGTTTGGAGAGAAGAATGAGGTGGATCATGGCAAAGGTCTTATAGAAGTCCATATAGGTGACATCTGTGGCCCTTCCTTTGCTGATGCAGTCTCTCCATCACAGAAAGCCACTGGGCTGGTCAGAGAGGACTTGCCTTTGGTGAAGCTTTGCTGGCTGTCTTGAATCACCTGCTAAAACAGTGTCTAGGAGGAACTATAGTCTTCCCAGGCACAGAGGGCAGGCTGACAGTTTGGTAGTTTCCAGACTTTCATTCTACTCCTTTCTACCCCCTTAAATATTCCCTGTTTTCCAGTCACCAGGGATTTCACCTGACTTATATCAGTTTTCACATGCCAAGGAGAGTGTCTTGCCAAGTAGATTAGCCAGTTCTCTGAGGAGTTTGGGATTAATTTCATCAGGTCCCATAGACTTATATATGTTCAGGGTCTTCTCTTACTGTGGGAGGGACTTTGCTCCCCCAAGTCCCTGCTTTGAGGTCCGTTCACTCATGAGGATACAAAGGTTTACCTGAAATAGATTTCAAATCCACTGTCTCCTTTTTTTTTCCAATATGCCTTTTACATTTATAATATTTACTTTAAAATTGAGTGGAATCCTTGTAAATTTGGGGGTTGTTATTTATATATGAAATAGTAAGTATCATTGAGAGATTTACCCAGTGCATCCAGTAAAGTAAACATGGAAGTATTGCACAATACAGTATTGCTGGGCTTCTTTATTGAACTCTCTTCCAATTTAAACTACAAACTAGACCACACATGCAGTTAAAACAAATCTAAGTAAGACATCAACCCTTTTTTGGTGCTAAGAAAGGCAAAAGTAATGGTGATGCCAACTGATTCCTAGTCACCTGTTAAGCCAGTTAGAGACAGGTTTTAAATAACCATTTTCTGTGAAGGTAAATATGAACCATACACACCGTCAATATGTGTGACAGGATAGTCACGTCTTCCCCTTCATCCTCCCTGCCCCACACAAAACCTCTTCCTTTGTGCTTGCCTCCAGCAGGCAGTGTGATTTGGCCTTAGATAAGAATGCTAGGTGGGAGTTGTACCAAGATGAGAACACTGGGTAGGAATTTCAGGAGGAGCTGTCTGGATGCTCACTTGATGAATGAATTCAAGAGATGGAGAAGCTGCAGTGATCAAGATTGACTTGGTTACACATCAGCCTGCAAAAGTGTATAAAATGCTGCTGGAGTCAGGCAAAATGGTTTTCCAAGCTGCAGTCAGCTTCTGGATCCTCTTCCCGGTAGGGACACTGGCATTGTAAATCCAGCCTGAGGACAGGGAAACACTCCCTTTTGGAAGGGTGAGTGAAAGTGCTAAAACATAACTATGTATGGAGATAAAATTCTAAAGTAGCTACATAGGTCCTTTGTTGCTTTGTAATTGTACATTCTGTAAGGCCAAAGACTGTAAACCTGTACATTTCTAGCTAAACCTGCCTATATTATAAACCTTAAGACACAGTATATTATATACTTCATTCACTATACTTAGATACTGTCTTAACAATAAATCTAATCATAATCATCCACAAAATCAGTATCATATTTCCAACCAAGAGTCTACTACTCTTCCATGTCAAACCAATTTCAACCATTATAGTTTTATGGGAGTTCTTTGGTGGACAGGCCAGCATACATATACACAGAAGCAGTTAGGTTTTTTGTTTGCTGGATTGTTTTGGCTTGTTAACCTTTTCACTTTCAGATTTTTCAAATGTTTATAATGATCCAGAAGCAGCTAAAAGGTTTGTGTTTCATTTTCTGGGTATGCTTCTTTGAAATTTGTATAATGCCAGCTTGTAAGAAATCAGAAATTCTGAGTGTTTCTATAGGTGAAACATGAAGAAATGAGTAATTTTGAGGGTAGGCAGTTCCACTCGATATGGACAAAAATAAAATGGACAAAAATAAGAGTAGTGATTTCATTTTGTTGTCATTTCTGTTATACCAAACAGGTATAACATGTAATCTGGAAAGGTAACACATAATTTGGTCTCCTACTTCTTCTACTCCCACATTCAATTTCTGTATTAGAATTTGAAGATGGCTGTAGTGAAACATGCCATTCAGAAATACATCCTCATGTGTTCCATTTAGTAGCTATCCTTGATGTATCCTCTAATGATATTTGCCTGTGGCATTGTTTACACACAAAAGTAGCTGTGATTAAAATAAAATTGTCTTTCAAAACAATTTGATTAAAGCAACAAAAATCTAATTCAACGTAAATTGGGAGTTAGCAAACTGATTCTGGGTGTTTTTCAATAGGTTCTGGGTGTTTTTCAATAGGTCTCTTTAAGCACAGCTGGCTTCATATCATCAAGAAATGGTGATGTCTTTATTGAGTTGACCTGCTATAAAAGAGTGTCAGACTTGTTTATTACACCTTCTTAGAAGAGTTTCATTCTTTCATTCTACTGAAACAAAATGTATTTAGACTAAATAGTGTGCTAAACATGAAGTAGGCATGCAAATATTTCAGAGTCCTGACCCAGATTACTAATTCAAATAAATCAAAGTTACTCAATAAATAAACTAAGTGTGCTTAGGCAAGTATTTGCTTTGATTTAACTAGGTCTTTTAAAAGGCAGTTATAGTTAATCACTGTAACTTTTGATACGGTCAGCAGCCTACACTCCCTTAGGTCCATTTGTTCATTTGCTTGAAATATCAGAGGAGAAGAATGAATTAAGGTGGATTTCTTATGGAGGGAAATAGCATGGATAATTAGCAGATTTTATTACAGGAAGAGCAGCTATATTCATGAAGGTACATGTATCTTTCTTCCTACACGTCACTTAAAATTAAAAGATGTCAAAGCAGTTACTTGAATTCTTCTCCATAGCTCTGCCACACCCTAAGCTATGGTGTCTGAATACTGGGATGAAAGAAAAATGTCTTTGTTTTAAAAGTTTAATTTGCAAAAGTGATGAATGATACAATTACTTCCTTATTAGAGGCACAGTCTGAAACATTTCCAGACAGCCTGATTTTCAGAATATGCTGAGAACCTAACCTTTGAAAATCAGATTTTCTAATTTGACATTCAAACAAGAATTATTCACAGTCATGGATAGCTTTGAAAACATATCTCCTTTCTGCAGCTAACAAAAATTAAGGGCTTCAGATATGATAGAGAAATACAGTCAGTCATAAACTTGTTATTGTGCCAATAACAGGCATTAAAGTATTGAGGTGGGAGATCTCAGTAACAGCATCACATAATAGCTATGGTTTCCAGGTGAACTATTAAATGTGTTCATTTTTTGGATGTATCAAATACTCTGAGCCACCAGCTGTTTGCAGTTCTGTTGCAAATGAGTATTTTGTTCTTCCTACAAATAGCAATCATTCCGTGTGTGCATTGAAGGTGAGCTCTTTCTGCTTGCCTGAGGTGACTGGGCTTTTCAAAGTTCTGCAAGAGGGGTGGATTGGCTCTAGGGTGACCCTAAAGATGAGACTAAAGTTTTTACTTTGGGGAAAATTGTTAGCAACAGTGGTGCTCTGGAGATATCCCAAACTCTGGGAACTAAGTTGAATGCTAGTATCATGCATGTTTTCTGGAGCCAGACCCAATATCCATGGCTGGGTAGCCCAAACATGTCCAGAGACTTAGAGATATTACACATTAGAGATGGAAAAGAAGTTTTGGAACATTCTCCATTCCTATTGCAAGATTATGCAATCAGTGTGAGATTAGTCATTGTGTTAAATTTTCCAGTAGTTCATTTTGATTTATTTTTAAATGTCCTAGGTGATAAGTTTAGGGGTTTCTATCACCTTCTTTCTGATGATTTCTTTGTTTGGAAACATCTCTTATATCTGATGTAAAATTACCACCTTTAGAAATGATTGTTCATAGCTATATTTCATTTTCCCACACAGGTATCTTTCTAAAATTATTAATTCCTGTGAAATTCATAAAATTAATTACTAGGGTAATGACTGGCATGATACCCATGCCACTTCAGTTCCTTAAACCACATCTCTTTGTGTAGCATTGTCTTGTTACTTCTATCTACGATGTGTGTATTCAGATGTTAAACTGAAGCAAACTAGGGTTAGGATTTAGTATAGCAGCCTTGCAAATATTCTTGCAAAATCAAGTTAATAGCATTTAAATTTGCTTCATTCATTTCTAACATCAGCTTCATACATGCACCCTACAAATCTGTTTAGTACCTGTTTCTTTCTGTTGTTCACAGCCTTTACCCGATTCTGGATACCCTGCTTGTGCTTATACGCTACAAGCTGTTACATAAAAAATTAGAAACAGTGGAAAAGATACTTTTAAATTAAGATGCCTTGTGAGAAAAACAGCCTTACAAGTTTACACCCTGTCTTTGCTTTCTACTTTTCGCATTTGGTTCTTTAAATTTAACTGTAAAAGAGAAAATTCCCCATTCCCCAAAAGAGAAAAATTACCTGCTTGTCTCTTTCTTAAGGTCCAAGTTGGTTTTCTTCCAGCAAAAGTCCTAGTTAAGTTCACAGAAGACTTGCTTTTGTTATATTTGTTTCATACCAGTGGGAAGATGCTACAGACATGCTGTAGAGTTGATGTTTTGCAATACATCCATGGTACCTCTTTTGGGCTTGCAAATCTAGTCCTGCTTTAAAACTTTTTACAATACTCTGTTCAAGAGATATCTGTATTTCATAGTTGGTTTTAACCTAAATTTAACCTAACATATACTGCTTTAGACATTGGGGCTCTTTGACAAAAAAGTGGGATCATTAACTGATCGCTCTTTTTTGGATTGTGAATTCCAGCATTCATCCTCAACTCTAATTATTGCACACCAAAAAGTTTAGCAGTCTGTTCTGATGTGGAGAATCTTATGCTTACTGCAAGACAGTGAATTTCCTCACAGGGAGATCTACGAATCATATATGCATGTGACTAGAACCAGTGTCCTTTAAATTTAATTTTCACCACTCTTTATTCCACTGAGGAATGGTTGCCTCTTTGTGACACACATATTTATACTTATTTTATACTTACTTTATACTTATTTTCCCTATGCCTACATCTTTTCCCCTGGCATTTTTCCCACTCAGGCCCATTCTTTTTCCCTCTTATTTTTCAGTGGCTGCTCACATTTAGAAAAAAACAGCAGAGGAGAGATCTTCTACTTGACTGTATTTACTGATAGTGCTGTAGCCTCTCCAGCTGCCTTTTACCAACTTCCTTAACTGAATTTCCCTTCACAAAATTATTTATTAAAGGTAAAGCATTGTACAAGTGCATATTTAGATGTAGTTGTATGAGAGCTTTTCAGGATCATTTGGGTGTTCATCCTGAAATCCTTCTGTGGATTTGGCAATGTTCCAGAGACCAAAAGTTACAACCAGGTGGAAAATTGGAGCCTGAATGACACACTACAGATGTGCATGGCTCAGAGCAGATAGTTCAGAGAAAGCCATTTGAATGAATCCACATGAAGTGTTTAGTGAATTATTAAAGAATGTGGCAAAATATAAATTTGCTTGCACACCATTTGAGAACAGAAAATGGGTCAAAAACTGTCAAACAAGAAGCTTGTTGTGAACAGTTCAGGCAGTATTAGGCTTCTTTTGGGTGGAATGTGACCCTGCTAACCCTGAAGTGTGAGTTAGACCTTTGATGTTCAAGGGGATTCCAAATTAGGCAGACATAGTTCATCCAGCCTGAGACAGTAGCATGTAAGTGCCTGGTGCAAACTCTCCCTTCAGTCGAACCAGGCCTGGTTTGTAACCAGCCTTGAAACATGCAAGATCTAGTAAAATACTTTGAAGAAATGGTCAAGAGTTGGCCAGAAGGGAAATTGCAAATTCCTCCTCCCATCTTCCTTGTTTTTGAACAAGTATTAGCATATATTGAACTATCATTGTCATCATTATCATGTTCACTTTTGTTGTGGTGGATCACTTAGCAATGAATAAAACACCTTTGGGTTTTTACATATATTGATTTCACAACTCAGCAGAAGAGATCAAGTGGACTTTACTTCAGAAAACATGAATGTTGTAGAGAAAATGTTCTGATCACAGATGAAAAGCATCATAATTTTTCTCCACTTAACGCCTTTCAGATTCAATGTAATCCAGTAATGTTCATCTCTGCAGGATGTCTCCTGATGGGAGAATTTCCACTATATAGGCCCAGCTATGTAATAAATAATGTTCTCAGGCTGCACGTCTGAAAAGGCACAGTATACAAGTTTAATTTCTTCTGGAATAGGTAGCATTTATGATATTTATGGATGAAAATTACCCGATACAAACAGACAGAAAAGAAGTCCTGTGTATCCTCTTCCCAGACCTCCAACTGAAATGCCAACTCCAACCAATCTGGGCATTGAAGAGTTGAAGAGGAGTTTCTATGTAGCCCGTCTATGTCCAGAAAGATTTTATTGAAGGAATCAGGTCTTAGTCCCTAAGAAAAGCTGGTGGAAATGAGTTTTGTTCATTGAACTTGCCCTGAAAACAGTAAGGGGAAACTCTCGCCCACATTGGCAATGTGGTGAAAATCCAGTTGCAGCTGGGTAGAATCATAGGAACAGTTTTCATCAGCAAGTATTGTCCTGCAATTTAGGTCAATATTTCCCCAGGAATGTATAGCTATTAGTCACATCCCTGCAAGCTTTCTCCCCACAAATAGCACTGCATTATTTTTATCTGCCATAGATTTTTTAACTGGAATATATTGAACAAAACTAAATTCAGTAAAAGAAAGAGATTAGAGCTGCTTTGTATTTGACAAAAATAAAAATGTATGGTTTTTTTTTTCTAAAAAAATTCAAATTATTGAAATGCAGTGTTGTTTAGGAAGACAGAGCCTTCCCTTTAATTCAGCTTAAGTGGTAGCTTACAAGGTCATTCATTTAGAAATAGGGTAATTTCCTGTACTTTACTAAGTCTTGTTTTGTAAAGGTAGCAAAAACAGAAATATCAGAAAGCCTTCTATGGTATATAATGCATACTGTGTTTTATGAACCATCGAGAGCACAGTTCTCTCAGTGCCCTTTCCTTGCTCTCAACCCCAAGTAATCTATTAGCCCCTGCAACTCTTATCAGATGTCTTATCTGTGGAATGAGCTAGTCCTGTTCCAGGAAAAAATTCTTGTGCTGTAAAGTGAAATAAGGTTTTGGTGACCAAATTCTAATCCTTCTTCATTGTAGATCATGAGAAAGTGTACTGATTTTCATCAGTGAGAATCCTTAATTGGACTCCAGGTCTCCAGTGGTTGCTTTGTAGTACCATAAATCATCTGGGATCCACTACTGAGGTCATAGAAACATCTCCGTATGTTTGGTTCTGTTGTGATTATCTCTAAATTTGGCTTTATATAATTATAACAGAATAACATGCTTTGGGCACCTTTCCTTTTTTGTTCTGTAAAAGGCTAATAAAGCATTAGGGCTGTTTTATAACATGGTGAGTGCTATTTTGCAGTGTTTCATTAGCCACAAATCCACAACTCACCTTCAGGAATTCCAGATGACAGAATAAAGATATTTGTGCAGCTGTTCTATGGGACCTCATGAAAGTCTTGTTCCCTTTAAAGAAAAAAAACCCAGCCCTGACCTTTTTATAAATCTATTGTTTTGACAGGCTTCTATAAAGCAAGAGGACTCATCTCTGCTAAATCTGAGTACTGACCATTTTACCAATATGCCTGTGGATAGTTCAAATATCATCTCTCTTGTAAAATTTTTTTCTGTGGGATTGAATGAACTCCTTCAAATAGGATATAATATGCTCCAAAATGCTTTGAATGGCTGTTCACTTAATAAAGCATCGCCTAAAGCAATACTATCTTCTGACTATTATATGGTGTTTCATGAGTTGACTTTTAAATTGAATTCCCTGCCATCTTTATGTACCAGAGAACATCTTGAAAAAATCAAGCTACAAATAGTGACTGTTTTCTAAAGGTCAAAGAAATTGTAAGGGGAAAAAAAAAAGAAAGTATTTTCTGAAAAGAAATATTCAGGAAGCCCTGAATATTTATATACTGATATCATCTTTAGACCTCCAGGGTGTTTCAGAGTACAGACAGCTACAGTTTTTAATAAAAATGTTTTCCAAACTGAATTTCATTTCTCTTTTCAGATATATAAAAAGAGATTAGTTTCCCAACTCATGCTTCTTTGTTTGAGTTTTAATACTTAATGTTTGATTCTTTTCCAAAACAATTTTCTGTCCATTTTGAAAGTGCTAAGGCTTGGAATATAGAACTGCCAAGGACTGTTTAGTAAAACATATGCTAAAGACTTGCTTGCAAGGTAGTGGAAGGGGATAGATGGTTAATTTGAAATTATCTCTGTTTGCATGACAATATTTTAGTACATACTAGCTGGTGAGAAAATGCATGTTCTATACTGCTATTTTAAAAGTGCAGCTGGTTTACTCAGTATTAAGTCAGTGTGCAGATGACTGTTCATCTGCTCTGAATATTCTTGTGACAGTGCTCTGTTTTTCAACCTTACCAGGATGCACCAGTGTCTACTGTTTTTGTCATGGTGATGAGATTCCATGTATCTGTTTGCAGATATATATATCTGGCCTTGCTCAGCATCAGTCCATTTACATTGTGCACTCTGTGTATCTCTGTACCATATTTTCTACGGCTGAGACGTAAGAGGAACTGCTTCTGCTTGCCATCTGGGAAGAACTGAAAGATCACTGACAGGAAATATTTCCAAAAACATAATTAATGGACTTGGACAGTCATCCAAGAGGTCTGTGGAATGCAATGGCAAATGACATCTTTCTCTAAAGAGTACAAAGGCCAGGTGTAAGGTGAAGAAGCAAAGAATATGAAATCTTTGAATAATATCCAATGCAAACAGATGCAGGTATAACCCTGTCTTGGCCTCTAGTAACCTGGCAAGAATTGGGCAGTGGTGTGATGAGAGAGTGTGAGACAAGACAGGGACAGCCTGGTAATGCACACTTCACAGCAATAGTCTCATAGACCATCCTCCTCTTTCTACCAAGCATACATATCTGTGAGACTTTCTTGTCAAACTTTCATCCATCCCAACATCCTCCCAATTCAGGTCAGCTCTCTCCTCATTGGAAGTGGGGAGCTGGATGTTCAGATGGAGGCAGCCATGTGTTTCTGCATTGCTAGTAGAGAGTTGCTCCTGTGCTTACATGGGTGGGCTGTGGGCAGTGGCTTGGTAGCTGGCACAGAAGCTTGCACAACCAAAGGTGTATGGTAATCACCATTTAGGCACAGATGCTACTGTCATAGAATTAAAATTTTGTCTGTGTTGGCTGGACACAATGGCAAGCAAAACAACATGGGTTGCAAGATGTCATAACTTATGGAGGATTTATGAGTTTGAATCCTGTCACAGTTGTGTCTGCCTTCTACCTTGTCCATAAGGACTGGCCAGTCCAAACCCCAGATATTGTGTGTGCCCATAGCAGAACACAGGAGTACAGAATACACAACCTGATTCCTTAGGGCTGAGAGCAGAGGCAGAAGAGCTGTTTGCCTTGTGTCTGTAATTACTTAAATTGTCTTTCCATCTAGTAGGGAGACCAAGACAGGTGCTAAATGGGACTTGGACAAGCTCCATGTGAACCACACATGCACCATGGCCTCAGCAGGAAAGTGCCTGTGTAGCTTCAAGAAGCAGTGATTTGTATATAAGAAAAGGGAGACAGCCTCATTTGCAAGCACTTAAAATGTAAGCTTTGGGGGCTCTGCAATTTGTGCAGCTGACAAGGAGCATGGGTTAGTGGAATTCTACTTCCAGGACTTCAGGCTTTGGGTGCTCCTCCACGGATATATAGAAAAACGACAGTATTTTGGGTAGCACCCATGGGAACTGGGAGCAGTGGAAAAAAATTAGAAAGGAAAATACATTCTCACCTTGGAGAAAATCACTAGAGGGTGAGAAGCTTTGTTGTGTCTGTGTTTCAATCTTAGACCAGGTAAAACCAGAGAATATGTGTCAGGGAGAAAGGCTCAATTACAAAAAAGTGGGCTATGGGTTGTCTCTTTGCATTTTGGACAAAAAGAATGGGACTGGAGGTATTTTTTGCACACTGGGTCAGGTTTTCCTGGGCTTTTATCAAACTTGGGTTTGAAAGGAAGCAGTAAAATATAAATATCTGATTTATCAAACAGAGTCTATGAAATAAATTAATCTTGAAAGAAGAATGTTGTCTCTGCCTTGAAGCAAATGTGGTGGGGAGGAATGGGCACAGGATCCCTTGCTGGGTTCTTCAGCCTGACAGTAAGAAAACAAAGTCGTGAAAACAATGCCGAACTCTCTCATCTGTCCTTCTGAACAAAGAAGTGGTGTAAATGAAGGAGAGCTCATGCTAGTGGAAATCTCTAGATGCTGCTGATTTAGGTTTGCATAAAGTGGGGCTTGACTGTAGCATTCCAGATCCATGCACAGACTTGACAGGTAAAATCACAGTATAATTTGTGACTCCTGAAAACAAATTAATGAATGCAATAAAACTTAATGTTTTCTCAGAGATTACATGAGATGAAATGAGATGAGAGGGAAGAGTGAAGGAGAGGGAGGAGCACGGTTGTTCTAGTTTGTACCTATATTCTGTCCAACTTGTCAGTTTTCACTTCCTCATCCCTGGCTTCACAGTTCCTTAGTAAATTTTCATTTCATTCCTCGCCAATCACTCCAAGATCCAGGATGACCTCCTCTTTCAACTTGCTTAATCTGTGCCACTGTAACTTCCCACTGTATTTATGTACAACACACTCATTAAAGAATAAATTTACCATACATTCCATGTCAGTGTATTCATTTATAGTCTTTGCTCTTTTTCTTTCATAGTTCCTTTTTTGTTATCATTTATGCAGATTAAAAATTTCCTCAAGAAAATGTTCTATTGTGATGTTCTCACATTGTCTGTAACAAAGTGTTAAAAGAGCGGGATGCAAAAAAATATGCAGGAAAAGAATGATGATCCAGGGTATAAAGCTCTAATTAAATAGATACAGATTACTCTCTGGGCAGAGTTGGAATTTGGCATTCTGCTTAGCATCTATTTCTTATTCCACATTTCATAAGCAGATGTGTTACCTACACTTGCAGTTTCTCAGTGTTTCCCATTACAAGGCCCATTCTTATGATTAGTGCTAAATTTGCCAAATGGCTTTAACTCTTTAGGCTGAAAGCTTTTCGTTCTGGGTATCAGCTTCAAATTGAATTTAGAATAAATAAAGAGTAAATACTCTTTACTTTAGAGTAAATAAAGTATGCTATTTATGTTTAAGTTAATTTATTTTCAGGTGACTTGCCAATTTCAAGCAAGACCTTAAAGAGGAGGGCGTGTTACCCTCATGACAGAATGTGCCCTTTCTTTCTTTTTCTTTCTTGCATGGAGCATGCAAAATACTCAAACACTACTCATATATTTGGCCAGGTTTTATGAGGGGCTTTTGGTTTAGTTTGGTTAGAGGGTTGATGGGTTTTTTGGTTGGTTTGTTGGTCTTGTTTTTTGTTGTTTCATTGTTGTTGTGGGTTTTTTTTTTTTGGGTTTTGTTTTTTTTTAAATAAGTCAGCAGAAACTGAAGAATTAAGCAGGCATTTTTACCACAGAGTCCTTGTCTGCTGACTAGAGCCCAGGAGACCAGCAGGAACTGGGTATAATTTTTCTCCCCTCCATTTGTGCTTTTGGGTCTTTGACTCTTTTGAGTAGGAAATTGCAATAGAAAATGAGCTAGTTTCCTCTTTAAGGCAGAGGATGTCTTCTTCAGCCACTGGATTGTTTCTCTACATCTTCTGCCGGACCACCATTTGAGTCAGTCTCTTCTTGCATGGCCATTAGCCAAATAATCTCCTGACCATCCAAAGAACACACCTGCAGACAGGTTTTCAGAATGGCTGAGAGCACACAGGAGTGAGGAAAGCTGATTGCAGATGCCCCATACAGGCAGTATGCTGTCAAGTTCTAGGTATGCCAAAAAATCAAACAGCAGCCACTTGTTTTTAATAAATATGCAGTTCTTTTTTCAGTAGTTTATGCTCCCAGGCTCTGGGGTGGGAATGGAGGGCACTGAGCCTGCCAGTGGTCTAGCAAAGGCATACTAAGAGCATCCATAAAGCAGCTAAGAGGGTGTGAGTACTTGAGCATCCAGTGCAGAAGCTTAAGAACATTATATCAAATAAATTAGGAACCCCCCTGAGAAATGGGAATGCTGAAAACAAATAGAGATAAGCCATCTGCTTATTACATGGAGCACAGCTTGGCTGGGTAAGAGGGAGACTCATGTGGCTGTGTGGTAGTTTATATGGGCTGAACAAATGGCATTAAAATTGGGAACTCTTGCAACTTCTCATTCCTGATTCTTGAAAGCTTTATTTTCCAGCCTCAACAAACTTTTGACATAGGTGTTTAAGAATGTATATGTACAGTTTCATTAACATGTTTGGGATTTGCAGTTTCTGCCATATATGTTATAGAAAAACTCTTCTAAAATACTTTGAAACTTTGAAAAATATTTTCAGAAGTCTGTTCCTTGTGTCTCTTGGCCCATTAAGCTAAGTGCATTGACTGCCATGAGGAAGACAAAAATTAAAACTAGGACTTTTAAAACATATCTAAAATAACTTAGGATTACTTGCCTGACTTAAAAAAAAATCACTGTTTTAAAGCCCTGTCTCAGACTCTACATTTCACTGAGTTGGCCCGCTGAAAAGCTGCTAAAGTTCTTCCTCATTCACTAGGACAATACAAACATATGGCTTTAAAACCAGGACAATTTCATAATTTTCAGAATCCATCTTGCCTCTCCTGGACCTCATGCAGGTATAATTTCTGAGGAAATTCCATTTCTTTGGTGGGGGGAGGGAGGAAATTCTTCCATGACAGGTTGGCTTTAAAATATAAATGGTGCTGTTTGAAGCAGTTTAAGAGCCAAAAATGCCAGACTGAATCGGGGAGACTGATTAATGGACAGGTGATGCAATCAAGGCTGTGTGATAAATTGCTTGGATATTTCTTTATCAAATGCCCTGCAGTACAATATGTCACACACTTATCACATACATACACATTGCCTACATATGCACGGGCATAGGCTGATTCATTGGGAAGCATAAATTGACTGAGATCCTCTGAAATTCCTTCAAGCTCTGGACCTCTGCTGTTTTGTACCAGTTAAGGACTTGGTCCTTTTGTCTCCATGTATGTTCACTAAGCTGCAGACCAAACCGATGATTATTCTTCCTAGTAAGTGTTGCAAGTTTCTGGCTCTTATTTGTAAATGAAAAAAACAAATGTTCCAACATGAAACTGGGCTTAGATCCCAGTTTTCAGTCATACTCTCTATTAAAGGATGAAGGCTGTTGCATACATCACCTGAGAAGCATAAATCAAATAGTAATAGTGCTGTTGTTTTCCTAAAGAACTCAGGGAAGGTCTTAATTGCATTCACATCTCCTACTGCATCTAGCCTGATGTCCTGTGTCAGTTGCATTAAGATTGAGAAATCCTTACCAAGGATACAATGCACACAATGGTTACAGTCACTGATGTAATACTGGCGCCAGTAAGCTTTATTTTATTTAAAAAAATACTACTTTCCATGTACTTCAAAATAGTATAGACATAAAATATTTTTTAAAAAAACAGAAGCTCTGTCTGTGTAATTTGATGCTGAGCCTTAGCAAAACAGGCAAAGTTCCAAATATTTTCCCCTGCTCAAATGGTTTAAAATATGTTTCCAAGGGTGATTTGGCTGGAGAGGCGACCACTGGGGAATTACAAGCTGAAAAGTTTTATTTTTTTGTGAAGATCTATATTTCTGTGAAGAAACCGCAACTGCTTTTAGAGCTGGCCAGGAGCCAGAAATAAGGTATGCTCAAAAAACATTCACCCTAGTGAACTCTCATTAATGAAGCTGAAAGCAAAAAATCCTTTTTCTTAAAAGAGAGACACAGAGACAAGTCCATTGCAAACAGAATACTCCAACTGGTACATAAGGGCCCTATACCCTGGAGACTCCTGTCCACATTTCTCCTACCTTGCTTCCTACTCACACCAAATTTTTGCATCACTAATGTGAAGAAGTTCATCCTTGCACAACTGTTTGCCAGACTGGGGCCTCCCTTTGTACTTACCTAGTGTTTCACATATTCAGTAGGAAGTCAGATCCACTGGAGTCATAAGTAGTGCACAATTTGCATTGCCAAGTGAACTTTAATTTACCATCTTGTTATAGCCAAATGTTGCTTCTGGCAAAGAAGAATGTTTACAACGTAGTTGTTTGGACAAATTACAACTTCTTTTGCAAATTTCAATTTTTTTTTTCCTTCGGGACCTGGTCCATGCACCCCTGTAGGGCAGAGAATACTGACACAGCTTTGCAGAGCAGGGTCCCTCTTTCTGCCTTTGTGCCTATGTGTAACAACCATCTGACACTTTGGAGGACTTGGCTCATGGGAAGCCTGTGAGGAACCCATTTGGAAGACACCTGAGCCATCTTCTCTAGGTAGCATCTACACTGTTTGTTTCAGTATCTGGGCTAAGACCTTGGCACAACTAGGTGCATTAATCCTATCTGTATGCTTGGGCTCCTTCTCTCTAAGCATCACCTACCTTCCTGCAATGCACATATTTTCCTAATATGCCTAAATCTAGACCATGGCATGTATCATCTTGCTCCATTTAAAAAAAATTATAAACTAGAGCAGTACTTGCATCCCATCTGTTCCCAGGGAGATCTAAGCTTGGAGCATATGTTGATTTCTGACTGTCAACTTCAGAGGAAAACAATTTTCTTGTTCAGAAGTATTCCCAGCATTGTGGTGAGGCCTTTTACACAACAACTTGGTGGTTAAAGAGATTGCCCAGGAGCTGGGAGACAGGAACGTGCACTTTCTTGTTGGCCGGTTCTCTGGCCTCATTAATCTGACATTCCTCTCTGCGTGATAGTGCAGCTTTAACAGGGAAAGTGGGAATGACCTCTCCAGAAACACTTCTCAATTTACTGCCCTCTTAATCATATTTCAGGAAATAGCTACTTTGTGCGGCCTGCTCCCCTACAGGGAAGACTAAAGAGTGGATAAGAGGAATTCTAGTTAATCCTGACCAACATAGCATTTAAGGTAATTCCATGACTAACTTCAGGAGGACTGATGTCCAGCTTTCCCAAGAGAGCAGCACCAACAGTCTTGCTGTCTGTGTTGTGGAGGAGTCAGTACCCAGAATGGATTCATACCTTCAACAGACAAACAATAACCCGAGTCCTGACTTATTATCACTGCAGTTTTAGTGTTGAGTTAACAGTGAGTTATGGCATGATAAAAAAGGTAGGGATTATTATATAGACTCTTGGCCTCAGGGAAATGGCATGTGCAACTATAGCAGTACTTTGATCATAATGCCCTAGGGGTATTGGTACGCACACCAAATTCTGATTATATTTTACAACTTTCTCTGTTCTTTTCCTGTGTCTGATTCCTTTATGAAAGAAAAGACCAGAAATATTTTTAGCTGTCCAGGGAATAGCCATGGTGCCACAATGGCTATTGCAGAGGTGATCCATCCTTTTAACAGGCCACAAGGCAAATCTGACATTTATAATTTGATCAAACATTGAATGACTTTTCATGTGAAATAATTTTATTTTGATTGTCCTGAACTAGCTTGTTGAACAGCTGTTTTACTTTATTTTTATATTTTCAATGCAATGTAGTTTAGTGCTCTTCTGTCTCTGTTCTTTAATTTACTTTTATGATTTGTCCCAAATAATATCTGAGAACTGTCCTACTGAGGCTATGCGAAAACAAACAAACAAACAAAAAAAACCAAACAAAAAAACCAAAACAAAACAAAACAAAGAAAAAAACCCCAACAACAACAAAAAACCAAACAATGAAACAACAAAACAACAGTAAGAACTAGGAAGAACATTTTTAAAAGTTCCACACAGACAGACTCTGACCTGAACACCAACATGTGCCTGGGATAGCACAAGCCAAACTTCTGCACTGGCATAATCAAAGCTCACTTTCTGGAAATATTTCTCCACTTAAATAATATCAGAAAAGGTTGTTCTAAATTATGTGCAGAGTCAGACAGTGGAATGCAAGGTTCCTCCACACCATTGCTAAGCATAACGTAATAATCAGAGTAAACATGTCTTCAGTTTGTGTCTGTTTACTATAACCTCTTCAGGCTGAGCCAGCCAACCATGACTAACTTCAAAGAATTCAGTGGCACTTATTACACTGCCTGTTTGGTAATCTCTTCACTGGTTGTCAAGCAATTCTTGCAGAGATCATAATGCTAGATACTGGACATTTGGGGGAGCAGGTCAGGAGCAGAGCATTTGCAAGATGATGCTCTTCTGTATCAGTTTTCCCAGCCTCCATGTTAGGCAGTAGCACTGCATTTGTCCATCCTGGTCATTTGATTCCTTTTTGAAAGGGTTTGTATCCCTTTGGACTGTACCACACCCAGGCTGAGGGGTTCATATCTTAATTATGCGCTGTGTAAAGAAGTGTGCAAGAGATTTCTTTTGTATCTGCTACTTGCTTTATTAACAGCTCTGATACTGTCAGAAGCAATGAAGAGCCATTCCTGGTTTGCTTTTTCTACAGTACCTTGCATTCCTCAATATAGCACTCAGAAGCCTCTTTCTTGAGAGTGAAGATGCTAGTCTGTATAATCCCCACCAATTCTTTTCTACTAATAAAGTTACACATATTAAATTACTTTTACCTGCAGTAATTCTGTCGGGAATATCTAATGACTGCTGCTTGTTATTTTGCTATTTGGACACTTTGGTAACAAAAGAGACAGAGCACGGAGCAGGATAAAATGAATCAAAATTGTCGATAAATAAGGTAGAGCTCCCCGCAAGGCTTCTCTTTTCTTGATGAGAATCCATAAGGCCAGTCCGCCTCTTGAAGATACAGTTGGTGTTATACTTAAGTTGTGGAAGGAAGAAAATTCATCTCTCTATGTCTGGGTGTTACTGTTGCTGAAATTGACTGGTGTCTTAAAGTCCATTCGACATGCAGCTCACAGCCTTTCACAGAGGCTGGCACTGGCTTCATCATTAATGAAGTCCCATGCATACATGTATTACAGCTGATTAGCAAATAACACGTTTCCATGGAAACACTGGGTATCTCTCTGTGGGGTAGTTTGAAAGGCTCCTTTAGGTTCTGTACATCTCTACCAATAGTAGGGAGATTAGTTTTGTACACCCATACCAGTAATGCATGGAGGGGTTGCCTCTTGGTAGGAATTGATGCTGGCCCTTAGGAGTGGGCCACGTGTGTTATTTTAGCTAGAAACTAGGTTTAATTTTTAATGTTAAAACTACATTGACTGCAAATATGCACCGGGCTTTTTTTCCAGTTAAGGAATGATTACATACCTAGTGAATCTTTAGGAGACAGTAGAGTTTATTCTGCTTGCATTGTCAAACGTAGTGCTGAGGATGAAATATTTCAACAAATCAAGTGCAGTCATCATCACAATTTGTTTTCCCTTTCAACATGGCAAGTACCTTAGCCCAAAGCCTGTTCTTTAGGGGGTAAATCTATTCCATGGTGTATTGTGCTGGAATGTGCAGTAAAAATAAATTATTTCACTTGCACAATCTCTAAAAAAACTGCAGCTGTTCGGCTGCATCAGTAAGGAAAAAACACTTGAAAACTTCAAAGCGCTATGGCAAGTTCCATCTGCCTTTCTACCCATGAAACCTAACAACTGTGTCTGCTTTATTCATTAAGTAACCATGGGTCGAGTAGGAAGCTAATCATGCTGTAGATGCTTCAAAGAAATGGGACATTAGGGAAAATCTGTATTACCACAAATAAAAAGCCCATACTTTACCTTGCAAATAAATATAGGTTGTTATACATAGGATAAAGCCAAATACATCTAAGAATGCTTATATTTTACTTTGAAATATTTTCAGAAACATTAGAAAGTTGGTTTATGTGTATTTTTTTTAAGACACTGCCCGCCTTAAAGCAACAGAAAAACACTTGAGACCCCTTTCAAGGATAAAAATTTCAGGAACTGCTGAGTGAAGGAGACAGCTGAAATGAGCTGGACAATAAAAGTTACAATTTGACAAGTAATTTCTGTGCTTCTACGTGTGACTACATGCTCAACAACTTTACAAGGAGTCGCTTCAATTTATTTTTCAAAACCATATATGTGAGATGTGAGATCCCATCCCACTTCCAGACTTGATCCATTTGAGATTCTAAGCTTAGTTGCAAAAGGCATGTGATTCAAGGTTCAGGAAACACAATTTTAGAAGGGTTAGAAAACTTCTGAGATTCTAAAAGTACCCAGAAACTGAAATCTTACTGAAACTGTGGACTTTTAGAGAACTGCAGTGTATCCACAATTTAACAGAGAACATTAGAGTGCACATAATAAGAACGAAATATTGAACACCATAGAAAAATAACAGGAATATTTTGTAGCTGTTCTGAAACAGTGCAGCAAACTTTCATTTCCTTCTAGTTTTGAACTAGAGAGACATACCCTGAATTGTCTGAATTCCTATCAAATCCTATGTGTGATTTCCAGGGGTATCAAATAAATAACATCACTATATTAATTTTTTACTTGCATTCACGAAAATAAAAACAGAATATTTTCAACAGATAGCATGATAATGTGAAGTGTCCACATGGAGACAGACTATCATAAGTATTATCAATCAGAAAACTCAGTACACTTTTTTATTTTAAAATAGTCTTGAAATGTATGGTTGAGCCAGTAGGCTTGGTGAAGATTTCTAAATACTCACAAGTTCTTGGATTTAGTCTTCTAGTAGTTAAAACAGATTAAATACCAGTTAAAATTCATGCCTTGTTTTTATAATTCAAAACAGTTAAATGAAATATTAGGACCAGCAAGGCACACATGCTGTGATAAATTGCAGTGTACTTTTACTAGATTAACAATGCATTAACTTTGACATTGACTGTAATGTGATCCAGCATTGTGAGATGCACTTTTAAGATTCTGACACTTTTATTGTCAAGTCTGACAGTTTTGCTGGACTTAAAAAAATTATTATTGTTGTTGTTATTATTGTAGTTATTTTTATTATTATTATTATGAGCTGAATGTTTGCAGGTTACAGGGATGGATTTTTTTAACAAAGTGACAATACACAAGCTCCTGCTTGAAAGTGGTTTACATGCCACATGAGGTTATGGAGAGTCTAGAAGTGGGAGCAACAGTCAGTGCACAAAAGGGCTTGTGTCTTGAGATGCTAGTCTGGAATTTACCTTGAAGTCAACCTCCAGTTCTACTTAGACAAAAATGTACAAAATGTCAGTCATGGATGGGCAAACTAAGGGTATTGCCGGTCTCTTGACACTGCACTATTTGGATATGATGGATGTGGGGAAATTTAATCCGTCCAGAGGGAATCAGGTGGCACTGTCAGGAGAAAAAGTGCAAATGCTTTTGTACTGGAAAAAACTTTCCATTTTAGTCTTTCTGTGCCAAAAACATTATAGTCTCCAGCTGTTCTGTGTTAAACACTAAATCTACTAGAGAAAAGAATCTTGGAGAAAAGGTTAAACACTGAATAGCAAGTTCTATTGGTTGGATTGTTTAGATCACATAAAACATGCTAAAAATCATTTCCCAGGCACTGTTAAAACATCTGCTTTCTGGATTAGGAAGCTAGATGTTCAAATCCAAGTTGGGAAAAAACCCTGATAGCCACAAGCTGTTTTCTTTAAAGGCCCTCTGCTGCAAACAAGTGAATTGAGTGTTTGTGATATCTTCCTACTATCCCAGAAGTCAGTCTGAGCAGATGGAAAAAGAAAGCAGATGTCCTACAGACTGAGACACTGTTGTTTGAAGAACAATGCAAGTAATCTTCAAAAAAACAATTATTTAATTTGGGCTTTCCCTTATGTCATCCCTCAACTAAAATCTAATGTTTTCCTTTGTCCTTTTAAATCCAGAAAGAAGACTGGAAATGTCTGGTTCTTTGAATTTCCACTGACTTTAGCTCTGTGTATCAATTTTCCATCACTTCAGGGAATCCCAGCATTCATGCTGGCAGTCTTATATTTTCCTGTCTGCATTACAGATTCTATACAGGTGGTTTATTAGTTTCCATTCAGAATAGCACCTCACTTGGGACCACGACTCTTAACTTCTTCAAACTATAAATGCCAATTTTACTGCAAAAGCTGAGTACCATAGGTCAGCAGGGCAGAATTTTCTCTGAGGAGTGCTACAAAATCTTATGATATTACTATAAACCATTGATATCTGGCATTCCTTAAAATCCCTTAAAATTTCTAGACATGTTCTTACTCAAAAAACAAAACATGTTTCTATTCTTGTGGTAGTCTAGGACCAGCCCCGTCCCGCCTCCCCTGCCCAACAAACACTTGAACATATGAATTAAAGTTCCCCCAATCTATTTTTTAAAATCTTGTAATTTTAAGCCTGTCTCGTGATTTTGGGAATGACTCACAACTTTTTAATTTTAGAAGATCAGAGTACTGTAATGGAATGCAGAAAGCTGGTTACAGAGTGTTGACTCTTTTTGCCTTCTGTGGCTGACTTGCATAATTGAAGACAGATGAAAACATACCCTGGTCAACATTTTCAGAGCTGTTTTGAGGTCAGATTTGTGAATAGAGATAGCTGAAAACATCTTGTAGTTACTTTCTGGTAATTGGTTTTTAATTACTTGTTTGTAAAAAGTATTCTGTTGTTTCACCAAAATTATGTTTCATATGAATGCTGAAAACATCAATAAGAGACCAAATAATCATCTAAAAATAAATCTTTCTTTTTCATGAAAACACAAAATATTCCCGATATTCTCCACAATTCTTTCTCCAGTTTCTTGTATTCTGGTAGCAGTGCTATAACCTGCAAATTACACTGGATCTGAAAATGTTTGTTGGATGTTACTAGTACAGAATTAGCTGTCCACACATTATGCATGCTGCAATGTCTGGCCTTTTATGTACCAATTTCAAAATGCCTAAGGGAGGGTCACTACTACAGTGAAAGTACAAAGTCTGTCACACACGCTCATGGCTGAGTATATGGAAACCTGGACTATGCATTTGATCAAATCACCCAGACAGGATGTGAATACTTGTAAAGATAAAAACTCCAGTAGGCTTGGGTAGGGGAGAAGCAAGACATTACACATTCATGGTATATGCACAAGTTTTTGTCCAGTAATTGATCAACTCTATCATAAACGTGCTTACTATCAAATTGAGAGGTGTCAGCCTGCTTTAGGTTCTTCACCACATGAGTGTATCCTTAACACTCACTCAGAAACCACTGGGAATAGGCTGATTGTTTCCTCTTGAACACACAATCTACTGCACCAAGGAGTTATACCAAAGATTTTATGGAAGTGCCACACTGATGAGCCAGTTTTGCAAGGCTGAAGCCAGTACATTGCTGACCCTCTGAGCCTTAAGGAAGCTTTGGTGCAGGAGGTGAGGACAGCCTAGGAGGTCACTGTTAGATTGCATGATCTGCAGTGTCTATTTGTTGATATGTTCCTAGTGTTAATTTGCTTTTATATTTTGAATAACCAGATAGACTAAGACAAGAAACTATTACATACAAATAGGACACAAGTTAGGTGGAAGCTGAGACCTTCTACTTAGTTAATGAAACTGAGGGTGTGTGATAACTTGGCACTTTTTTTGGCTTTCAACAGTTCACTGCAGCTTTAAGGGGAATTCAAAATTAGACTCCCCTTGCACAATGGTGCTTGGCAAGGGTTGAGTAAAGTTTAAGTCAGATTCTGAAGCAAGGCAAGGCAGCATTTCAGATTTTGGGGGTGTAATCATCGAGACACATAGAGACAAGTGTAATTCCATCACATTTGGCACCAAGGAGACCATGCACCATGTCACACAGATGGTAGCATTTACATTATAATTGAAACCAGAGCCACCAAAGGTTATTTAGCCTTTGCAAAGCATCTCAGTAGACAATTAATGAATTAAGGTAGCTTATGATTTTCAGAAAGCTGACTATTATCACTTTATTTGACAGCCTATCCCAAGACAGATAATTATGTTGCTGTTGACCTTATTGTCCTTTTGTCTTCCCTTTATCCTGCTCATGGCCACATTTTTCTTTCCCCTTCTTACCTCTCCTCTTTCCTGTGTTACCCTGAGGCAGGTAGAATGAGAATCCCCATGGAAATTAGTCATGTTTCCTGTGTTTTTATCTTTCCCTGGTCTGAGTGTCTTCATCCTTCTACCTGAACTGTGATGGTTAAAACATATTTTGTTGGATAAAGCCTAAATCTCCAGTAAGGTTTTATTTGCTGAGAAGTCTCTTTGTGATGTCATTTACTCTAGTTGTTCAGTTCCTTGTAAACAAAGGCTAAGACTTTTGAAAGACTTTTTTTTGACAACAAGTCAAGCTTTCTAGAAATTAGAAAAATTACTCAAAATGGTAAAGAAACTGGTAACAAAAAAAAAATCTCGGTTTTCTGACTTCAGTTCTGTGTTTTTCTCCAATTCAATTTTGTTTTTCTGTAAAAACAAAATCTCACGTTGATCTCGATGAGAAAATGTAGGTTACACAGGAAACATTAGCATCAAAACAATGCTGTTTTTCTTATTTAGAAATATCACTTGCAAGACTGAAGATGTCTTCTCTTGGAACACACTTGTTTTTCTCATGTATTACTGGAGTGATTTCATTAATTGGTTGTTTTCCTACTGGATGTTATTTAGCTGATCCATCTCAATTTTCAGATACTTTGGCACAAAAGTGGAGTCTAGTCACATAATACTGCTTTTTATCCATTTTTGTGCAATGTAAACGTTTTATAAAGCAACATATGAATAACTGGAATAATTATATTGTTGTTGTTCTTTTTTTTCAAACACAGTTTGTATATAAAATTAATTCCGAAAGAAATGCAAAGGTTTTTCAAGTCCCAACAAACAATAGTAATAAAATCTTCAGCATTTATTATGGAAAAGATGTGTAAAGTAAGAAAAGACACAAAACCATAAGGTGATGGTTATGGCATCATTATCCCCGTTGAAATTTTGCCTGTGAGGGTCCAGCACATTGTATATCCAGCACTCATCCAGTTGAACTGGTGACAATCCAATGCTTCTCTGTTCCGGAGCTGCCAAGTATAGCTATAAATTCTCCTGTGAGGTAACATAACTGTAGATTTTAGTCAACTGCTTAGGCACCTTGTCCAGCATTTTGTCCAAAGGGCTTTTTTGGCTCTTTTTTATGCTGTCTGTGGCCTTTGGTATCTGGGCCAATGCACAGTACATCAACATGAGCAGAAAATTTTGAACATATTGGCCTAATCCCTTGAACTCTCAGTGGGTGTCTAGAAGGTCGAAAATTCTCCCATGCCAGGTGTGAGGAGCACTTCTTTTGTTGAACATTTTTTTGATCACACCAAGGGCAAGGTAAGGTAAGAAGATCAGTGGTCATTGCATGATAAAAGCTGCTAAGAAACTGCATCTTTCTGTGAAATCTGGAACAGTGCGTAATAATATTTTAATTTTTCAGTTGTTGGAAGAGCTGGCCTATCTTCCAGTGGTTCAGATAAGGCACAGGTCCTTCCACTAACACAGACAGGAACAGATCTGAGCCTGGAAGGAAACCCACCACAACAGTGAGAACACAACTGGATGTGGAGCTAGTGACAGCTCTTGATGGATATGCAGAAACAACAGAAAAGTGTAAAAGGAGCGGTAAAAAAGAACAGCAGTTCTATCTCTGGATTACAACACAATTACTATATTGGGTAAATGTTTTAATATTTATTTACAGGAGGAAATGTTTCCCGTCTCAGTAATTAGAACAACCAGACACATATAAACCTGTACTTCTTTCTGTAGATTACTTCTAAAATTGACAAATTCTGTCTAAATAATGTCACGATTTAGAGAATGACTATATGTGTGTTATTCTTTGTGTGAGGAAGAAGTGTTCTCGCAGTGTCCTCTGTTTCATACCTCATGCTTGTTTCCATTCTGCAGGAAATGGTTTGTTACCTCCACACACACCTGACACTTGTAGCCCAACTCCCCTGCTTCTTTTTTTCCTGCTTGTAAATGCTTTGCCGCTCAAAGCACCGCGACTGAGCAAAGGAGACTCACTCTGTAGTTGCATCTTCTCTCAACTTGCATGTGTGCCAGTGGGAGCTGCTAAGCCCACCATCACCATGGCCTGCCAGAGAGAGACGCAGCTCTGAACCGGGATTAGGAGCCATCAGAAGTGGTCAGACTACCCTGTAAAACCAGCAGATCATCTAACAACCACCTTTGACGTGCCTGTGTAATTTGCTAATACTTTGACGTAGCTTTTACTATGCTGAATTTATGTGGTATACACCAAGTGTGTATAAAGTGCAAGCTCTCTGACATTCAAAGGGCATTTTACCAGAGGAGCAAGTCCTGAAAGTCTGAACTGCTCATTGATGCAGAAGGCTGCCACAGATAGAGCTTTTCCCAAGAAGGTTAAAACAAACTGGTGTGGTTCAGTTGTTAGACATGCTTTACATTTTCAAAGAGTAAGGAGAAGAACCAAATATTTAACCTAGTAGCTTTCTAACAGACATAAGTTGGAACCCTTCCAGTCCACTTTAACCCCTGGACATAATGTTTACTCATTAGACAGTCGAGCGCCAGCTGTTATAACATGCATAGCTCTGCTCCAGCACACTGCACAAGTAGGTGTATTTATACGAGCTTCAGGGATTACTTACAGACAAATAACACACATAAGATGATGCTAATAGACAGCTACACTATGGAAAGCAGAGCAAGGGAAAGGATCCGTGTTTTCAGTTTGCAAAATAAAATCTGCAGGCAAATTTCTGCTCTACTCACCGAGAAAATCATCAGGAGTACAACACAGCAGGACTTATTTCCACTGTGTGGCACATTTGCCGTGCAGTTCTGTTTGAAGTGGTCATGAGCCATGTAGGGTGCAGAATTTAAATTTGTTTACTCTTATTTCCCTTGGAGGCCTAAGTAATATTTCTCCTTTTAAGCCTCTATGGTTCCAAGTGTGAAAACAAAATATAAACCAGGATTTTTTTATGAATTTCTGTGTTTAGCTGTCTCTCAGACAGAGTCTAGCCTTGGTTCTTTTCCCATTTCCCTCTACCCAAGTCTATAAAGCCACCTGTCTGTCTTTCTGTCTGACTCCCTTGCTCACAGACAAGTCCACTGGGATGCCACTTTGCTGCTAACCCTAACTTTGGCAACCTCAGTACCTTTTCAACACTATGTACCTGGTCATGCACTCATCTAGAAGTGCTCTCTAAACTGGCAGCTTTCCTGCTGCTTGAATGCCTGTAGCTTCATCAGATTGCTCTGATTTATGGATGTGTGTAATTAATTCAGAGTAAGAGGGTCCCATAAGCCTTTCAAGGAGCCACATTTATCAAGCCCATCAAAAGCTTTGGCTCTCCGACTCTTGTCAGAACTATGTATTCTTTATTTCTGTGCCTGATTCAGTTATTGAAATCCCAGTTTATAGCATTTTCCTATTAAATATGTAGTTTCCCAAAGGCCAGTTGAAATATCTAAGCACTTGGAAAGAAAAACTGTTGAACCTTTGGCAAATATTTGGTATCCATTTTACAGTGGTAGAAATTACTCAGGGTCATTATTGTTGTTGGAAGCAGCCTTTCCAGGCTGAAGAGCTATTGTTGTATTAGAGGGATAGTGTCAGAATGTGACATTGTCTTCATTTGTACCATGGCTTAATTTGCAGAAGTTCCTGATGATGTGTTACCTATAGACCCATCTGGGGGGATGGGAGGCATTGCCTAATACTTAGTGCACAGGGTGAAGAGGTTTCAGGACCTTCTTCCCATCATCACACTTATGCTTCCTCCTCTCAGTGTTTCAGGCACACCACCTTTGACTAGTTTCTCCACCTGAAATGAAATGAGGTCATGAATAGACCTCTTGTATTTCACAATTGAATTGAAAGGGTTTACGTTTATAAAGTGTTTTGAACACGAATGTACATGAAGTAAGAAAAAATACAGCCAGTCCCACTTTATTTGTAAAGTCCAAAATGTGGTTTTCTGTGATTTAACACCTATATTTATGAGGGAACTGCTACATGGGGGAATAGTTAGCCCTATAAGCAAACAGCAATATTTTCACTAATGGCAGCAGGAAAACAAGAGTATAAAAACTATTAAGTGCCTGTAGGAAGAGGGTTCTGAGCTAACATTGTCTATCTAGACAACAAAACTCAGGTGCTGCTTACCATCCAGTTCTGTCCACTTTGCCTGAATGACAGTAGGAATTTATGTTGATTTTCGCCTTTTCTGGTGACATCCCTACAACCATTTTGGGATTCAGCTCAGACACTGCAGGCTGTGGCTTCCCCCTGGCTCAAAGACAGTGGGTAGTGCCCATTAGGAGCAAGGCCATGCCAGTGACATTGCCAAGGGATAAAGCACACAGAAGGAATTTATTTTAAGAAATCCTGCATGTTAACAGTGAAATATGTAGCTTTTCAATTTGGGACCCAATGCCATGGAGAGGGAGAAATCTGCATTTCCCATAAAAAGAGAAGGCAATGCCCCGTGACTCCAGGAGCAGCAATGAGCTGCTGCTTGCTTTCAGATTTTCACTACAGCCAACTTTGAATGTTGAGGCTTAGGTCAGAAGGGAGTTTAAGACTTCCTGTGATGTCACTGTTTCCAGAGGCTTGCTGAAACCTTTGCAGCCAAGGATGAGCTACGAGTGGGAGGAAAGCTTTTCCTGCTGGGAAAGCTGGCAGGCAGATGTTAGCTCAGTATTTCCAGAGTCATGGGTACCTGGGTCCAGCTCAGGTTGCAGGAGTAGGGGGCAGCAGTGGGATAGGTGAAAGGGAGCTTGTAGTCCTTGTAGTCCTAAGTGGACTCATTCCCTTGTAGTTCTAAATTAGAACTGGTTTCTCCCTCCCTAACTGTGTAGAAGTGCTTGTATATTAGCAAGGAGATGGAAATATTCACAGGATGAGTTCTTTTCATTTTTCCAAACAATGTAGAATGAATTATTATGGAATTTCTGTTCCTACAGAGGTTAGAGCAAATTAATATCAAGTCCTTTAAAAAGCATAGTATTGCTGCTTGCATAGTACCCAGCAGAGGTTTGCAGGCCTCATGACATGGTGAGGTTAGGTTCTCTTTCAGTTTTCAGACAGGCTGTTTTTTTAAAGGCTACATTTGCAAGCCACACAGTGGCTTTAGTGCCATTTTATTGCCAATACCTGGGTAAGCAATGTGCAATATTGGGAGACACTGCCCAGTCACATCAGTGAGAGCAGGGGGATTGAGGAAGCTGCCTGGGAAGGGTCAGTGGGCAATGAGCAGCTGCAAGTGTGTCAGGCTCAAACATTCATTTCCACCATCTTCCTTTCCAGCAGCATTTGTTTATTTCAAGAGAACATGTGAGAGATGTCCTGGAGACCGGCTGATTTCAGACAGTTTTGAATGAAAGCAAGGCATCTCCCATGGTCTAAGTTCTGTGCTGGCAGGATTCAAATCCCCTTGTCAGATGGGATGAAGGCAACATCTTTGCTCCCAGATGGATGCCTCCATGTTCACAAAAGCATCTTACTCAGAGATCCAGACTAAAACACTTATCTTAGATTTTAAAATTAATTGTAAATAAGGTTCTTTAAGATATTCAGAATTCAGAGTGATAAGGAAGGGGTTTTACAGTTCTCCAAACCTGCCAGAGTTAAACTGTCTTTCATTGAAAATTTTCAGCTGGTGTGATTTTTGGAATTAAGATGGTTGAGGACTCCTTAGTTTTCTCACTGCATGCTTAACTCTTCAATACTTTAGTAAGAGAAAATGTCACTAATTTTTTTGGTCTTAGGAATGGAAAATAAGTCATGTTCCAAGTCAGACACTGATGTAGGCTTTACTGAACAAACTATTTTAAAAAGTTATCTGCCCCATTTATGTGTTGAAAAATGAAACATACTGAAAGGCTAATGGTAAACACTCAGTTTTGGAGACATTTTGTTGAACCAATTCTAGCTTCATATGCAAGTCCACCTCTAAGACTGTGAAAGAAATAGTCTTTCTGCAATACCTAGGTAAACCAATCTGCTATCCACATGCTCTGCTAACGCTGGCAGCCAGCCAAGGAACAGATCTCAATTAAACAGATTAGGCCAAAGAAAGCATAAATGTAGAATTCAGGCAAATTACAAAAAATTGCCCTCATTCAAACATACCCCCCATTTGAAATCTAGGTATAAGCTGCCCTGAAATGTCAAAAGTACGTTTGAAAAAGCTTGGTAGGCTTGAGCAGCTTGGTATGTGTCAAGAGGCAGCACAGTCAGAAGCCACTTCACTTGAACACAGGCTGGATGTTTTTAAAAGGCATCATATCGATCACTTGCTTTGCTTGCCTGGTCAGAGCAACCAGATGATACTATTTCTTTCTAAATAAACAAATGGGGGTCATAAGCTGCTAAGACTTTTTTTCAAATACGCAGCCTCAGATCTGATCAGCTGCCTCTGAGCTCGAACAGACTGCCCTCTATGTTGGCTGGCAGGAAGGAGATTTTATCTCTTGTGTGCTTAGGCCCCCATAATTGCATCTCACTCCTGACTCCTTCAAAATAAGGAGTGTATCCTCTCCACAGTTTGCAGAACACATGCAGAGGAAATAGCAGGGCTGCAAGCTAACTGGCACAGAAATTCCAAACAGATGATGGAAAAAGCAGTTGTCAAACTGAGAGCACTTGAGAGATTTTCTTCTTCCAAGAGAACTGTATATAATCCAGTAAATAGCCTCCACTGGAATTGATTGACCCTATCTTAAGCAAGCTGTTACTTATTATTCCAGTACCGTTTTGCCAAACACTCTTTTAACATACACAGGAAGATTCCAGGGTATAATATTCCCCCTTTATTGGCAGGCATATAAAGTATGCTCGAAAAAAAAGAGGGACAAAGAGGCCCGAAAGCAATAAACGATGCTTTGGAGGGGCAAAAAAAGCTCATAAAACAGGGTTATTTCTCCAAGATTCTTACATTGAAACAAGGTGATTAAAATAATTCCAGAAAACTAATGCTTGTTTTGCTGAGATTTTCCTTGAAATGATGATGTTTTTCCCCACTTGTCCTTGAAGCCCTCGAGCATTTACTTCAGCTCCTTCAGATGGAGTCTGCATTACCCAGTACTGGAACAAGGTATTTTCAGGCCAGATTTTCAGGTGAAGCATCAGTGAGTCATTAAGAGCTAGGAACAGCTCATGGTGTTAGTGTTTCCTCATCTCTGGAGGGTTTCCTGCCTCATTAACACACCCACTTTCAAAAATAACACCTATTTACCAACAGTAATTCACCAAATACCTCTGACAGGCCAAGTAAAGTGGTTTTCTCAGTTGCTGAGATAAAAGTACGGAGCCAAACCTGCAGACTGCATAAATAAATCTGCCTCTTTTTAGGCCCAGAGGATAGCACTAACATACACCAGCTGAGGACTGGACTCCCATCTAAGTTCAAGGAAAATTTCCTTCGCAAAGATGATCATTAATGGAGTCTGCTGTGAAGTAAGAGAATTGGAATAGTTTCACCCAAAATCTGTGCTCAGGCTTTTGCCACACAAGCTCAAGGGGCCTGGTCTGTAGTAGGGCACTCTCTTTGTTCACCACAATCTTTGCGGTTATTGCCACCTGCACCTTGTTTTGCCTGTGCCCTTGGTATCCTCACTATAGCAGATTTTAAAGTGGTGTTTCATGGGCATTTATACCCTTCCTACCTAGATTCACTTCAAGAGTAGAGAAAATTCCTGTGAAACAAAGTAACTTCATTTAGAGTAAAAAAGATAGTAAAATTGGGAAAAGAGTGGTGCTTCTTTAAAAAAAAATCAGAGAAGGGATTTCTGTAGCAGGATTTGAGGGGTCATCTAGTCTGTCAGAAGTGCATCCTGTCACTGCAGCCAGATTCGTGTTCAACCTTTTTTTTTAGAAGTCTGCTATAATGGTATTTCCAGATACCTTAGTACAAACTATTGCAGTGCTTTACGGTCTTACTGCTACAAATAATTCTCTCCAAACTACTTAAAACACTCTTGGTATAACTTAGGCTTAGTAGACATGGAAAAAAATTATAGTTTCCTTTTACATATTTTAAGAATACAGTAACCACTGTAGTCAGTTCTTTAGAGTTAGTCAAGATGCCCACTTGCTCCACTTTTCCTCTGCAGTCAGTACTTTCTAGACTTCTGATCATTATCCCTCTGACTCTCAGTATCTTCACCATGCCTGGACTGCAGAATCTTCTCTTCAGAGCTTCATGTTTGTACTGACATGCTTCTCCTGTCACCCTCACCTTCTTTCCTGCTCTGCGTCTCTTTGGCCAGTCCTCTCCTGTCATGTCTTTGCACAGCTGCCTCCTTGCAACTCAGAAAATAACAGAGCTGCATTAACCCATAATAAAACACAACTTCATATGTCCTGATCTTCATTGCAGGGGTCAAGCTTGCTGACATCTGTACTGGGAATATGCCTTGTAGAGGAGTTTTCCCTGCACACTGCTTGCCTGGTGACCTTAATGTGCCTTTAGACCTTGTGTTCCTTCTTCATGTTCCTGCTACAAATGTCACCTTCTGTCGGCTTGGACTGTAGGAAGGGATAAAAAGTTAATGTAGGTCTCAGGTTACCTCTCCTGTGAGATCTTCATTACAAATCCATTTGCCCTAACGGGGTTAGTAACTTGTTTTTCAGCTTACTTTTAGTTTTGAGCACTGTGGGATGATTCTGCACTAACATCAGGCAATCCTCTGTCCTGTTTTTGTCTGACTGCAAAGTTTCCCCTGAGAAGCTGAGATAATTCAGGTAATCAATTTGCCTACTTTTAATCTTTTAATCCCGGGGAAAACTTTGTTTCCTGAATTCCGAAGGTGTCTTAGCATTCTTCACCTACTGTTTATATGAAAAAGAAAGGATAAAACTGCCCTCAGATATGGCTGTGCTCTGATTAAGTCAGAACTAAACAACTAAACTAAACAACTGTGAAACAGTTCAGGAGACAGCATTATGAGGAGAGTGTTTCAATGTGTACATTGAAGGAAGTATCCTCAGTTCTTTCATTTTTCACAAAACTTGCTTTGAAACAGTTTGGGCTACAAAGAGAAGAAGCAACTGCTTTGTAGCTTAGTTAGTGGATGGGAAACTTTCTGCACTCGGGCGCTTTCAGTTCTACAGCCTATGCTGAAGAAGAAGTATTAGGAACACCTATGCAAGAAGAGAGTTCGACATTATATGCTGCCACAATATCTGACTTTTTCTGGAAGACTCATTTCTGACAATTTTACAGACAAAAGGGAGTTTTTCACATTGTTTTTAGATTTTCTTTGATTTTCTTCACTTTTCTTACATAGTGTTGCTTTGTCCTTGATGGCTTTCTGTTAAAACTCACATTTTTATTCTCTTGAGTTAACTAGCCAACTGCTTCTAGGAAAGAATGGATAATTGTTGTGAAAATCTGGGGACATTAGGCATGCTCTAACTTTTGGTGTACAGCCAAGTGGTTATTTGGCTTCTTGCCTTTGGACTGATTTTGTTTTAGTCTTCTGCCAACTTATATTTTATATTTACCAGGCAGGAGAAGGGTCACAAGCCACTTTGAATAGGTGCAAAAGTTGGACCGAAGAACCTTCTATTACAATTACAATCTGCACTGCACTACTTGCCACCACAAATGCCTACACCTGAGAAGGGAGAAACCTCGCCCCATTTTGTAGGTGAAAACCTGGAACCCAGGACAAACAAATAAAATTCCTGGTATCATGTAGGTCTTTACATAAGGAACCAGACATAATTCCTGTTTCAGTGGGTAGCAAAGCAGTGTAATTTCTGTTTGAGATGGAGCAGGTCTGAATTCTTGTATCTCCCTCATAATCTAAGATAAATATGCCATAGCACATTTTAGGTTTCCAAGGTACGCAGTTTTAGCCATTACAGATGTAATGGGAATTTCTGTTTCCCAGCCTGTCAGGGATGGCAGTGTCTTGTCTGGAGCACCCAAAATGCCATCAATACTCCAAAACCATGCCCAAGTTTCCTCAACAAACACATTTTTCCCTGCATATGGATTACTTTCACTTCTTAAATAGGATCTTCCTCCTTTTGTATTTTTCCAGTGGGCTTACTGCAAAAAGCTGCCCTTTTTTTTTTAAACTCCAGTATTCAATTTCCACTTTTTTTCTCCCTTTTTAATCTTTTCAGATCTATAAATTTTGAGTATATTTAGGTATGTACTCAGTAGTTATGGCCTTCAAACTACCTGGCTGTCTCAAGTGTTTCTGCAGATTTCCAAATGTTTTCCCCAAACACCTATATTTTGTTTACATTCTTTTGTCCTCTCTATTTTTTTGCCTTAACATTGAGTTCAGATGTCATTGAAAGTATTATCTGTGGATTAGTGGTACAATTCAGTGAGCACTATATTTGAAGGAAAATATTTTCACTCTAGCATATCTTTTATCATTCAACTGTAAATATTCTTGAGATTGCTTACAGTATTCATTCATACCACTCTTTTATCATTTGAGTTTTTGAAAATCAGCCTATAAAACACTGGTTCTCAGTTATTCTTGGCTGAAGCTGAATAATTCAGCTGGTCTTTTCCCACAGTGCTGACTCAGCTTTGCACTTAGATGGGATGTCAAAAAGTAGAAGACAGGATCATGTGTCCATATTGGGTCTGAAGCAGTAGGGAAAACAATAAAGACTCTAAGGAAAAGAATAAGCTGTAATCCAGAACATATGTCACTGAGCATAGGCTTAGTACACTATCTCTTGATGGTCACCTTCACTTCTAGTTGCCCTACTTAAAAAAAAAATTGCTTCTTTTGCAAAGGCAAAATGGTTGATGGATATACAAGACAGATTTGTAACAAAAGAAAAAGCTGACTTCATGAAAGGGAGACATTGCAGAGATTTTTAAAAATTCAAATGAACAAAGAGGAATAAAATAAAATGCATATTTTAACACATTTGCTGTGGAAAAAGTAAATTAAATTTTCAGACAGGAGCTTTGAAATTAACTAAATTAAGTCAATTGTCTCTCCAATACATATTAATTAAACTCCTTTCCATAGGACAGGTACATGGAGGTTGCTGTTGGATGTAATGGAAATGTCTAGCTTTGGAACTGTGGTTTCCTTTTACTCATTTTTCCATCAAAATTTTCTTCTTAACACTGGTGGGAAACTTGCTTTAGTGGACTCAGCCCCCCATTTTCTTGATCAATTCCCGGGTGACATTATTCCATATTGTAAAACCCAAGAAAATTTACCCGAATATCACTCAGAATGGGAGAAAAAATCCACTCTCATATTGCTACCACATTTTTACTATTGTTTTTTCTTCCTTTTAAAAAAGGTTTGTGAGACTTTTTATCATTCACAATTATACAGCTTGTGTATAAATTATGCTATCAATTTCACCAACATAAATCCGGACAAATTCTTTGAGTTTTACTGCCAGTGTTCCATGTAACACTATGCAGCTAATTCAGCTACAAATATCTGAAGTTTTCTGGACCTAGATCCTTGCTTCAGGAATGAAAGGCTCAGAAAAAGGCTAGGGATTTTTCAACAGCAGAAAAAAACACATTGCCTTTCCTCAGTATTCTAAACCAGCACAAAAATTAAAAGCATTTTTCTATAGTTCAATTTAGTTCTACAATTAGGTGGGAGAAAAATGTAATAGAAAGCTAATATTTGCTTGGGGTTTGCATCCTGTTTTTGCCAAAAGAAAAAATTATTCTAGCTATTTGTGAGATCTTTGATCTGTTTGCACATACTTCTCACTGAAGAAGGCAGCCACAAAAGCTAATTTTTGTTCTTCATTTGTGCAGGAGGGGTATCCAAAGTACAGCTAAGATTAGGTATCGGCACAAGCACCAAGTGTTAGGCACTGTACAAACAGCAATAAGAAGCATTTCCTTCAAAAGGAATCTGAATATATTTCCTTAAGTACTTTAGAAGTCCTGAGTGTTCTATTTCATTCTTATGGCTTTTGGTTACATTTATAGCACTATTTATAAACCCTCCCGTCTTGATCCGTGTCACTTGAATCTAAAGAAATGTAGAGACGACTTTCACAATACGTATGAAAGGACAGGAAAAGGGCTTTGTAACTGTAGTGGCAAAGTGGGAATGTTGTTCTTGTTTGTGTGTATTTAATGAGTATGAATATGAGAAGAATTATAACAACTTAATTTAGAAACTAGTAAAGATCCCCCATACTTTATGTTGATAGTATTATATAGTACATGCCCAGCATTGCAGCGATGCAATTTCTTTCCCAATAAGTTATTACTGAAAAACAATGGACAACATAGTGTAGAAACTCTAGTAATATAACTTTTAATTTTTCTCTTTTTGAAGGGTCACTTTAGCCCAGTTTCCTCGAGGCAGGGCAAGTTGGTATGCCGCTTTCTGAAAATAAGATAATTGCTCCTTCCCTTAGAGAGCAGGAGATGGAGTTTTTTCATCAAACACAGTTAAATTATGGTACCATACCACCTTCAGCTGCTCAGTGAAACTGAACCTGCCAGTGAGTTTGGCAATGGTTAGAGCAGTCCCAGGGTACAGAGCCACCAACATCACTGATCCTTTCCTTTCTTTGTCCCTTTCACTCAGGAAGTTCATAAGACAATGATCAGGCATTTTTTAAAACGTTCAGCAGCCTTTAGTTTGATAATTTTTTGGAAGATCACCACACCTGAGGAACTTATTCAAGGGAGGAAACTTGTTCATGTCCTCCAGTAAGTTGCTGTAGCCTTCCTATTTCCACAAAGGTTGCCAAGCGTCTCCCAAAATTATACAAATCATTAACACTGATAACATTTATCTTCTCATATAACCAGTTCTGGTTATAATGTCCCCATCAGCCTTCCACTGGCTTGCTGCAGCTTACTGCTGCTGTCTCTTTCCATATTCATCCTTTCCTGGATTCTTAGCCTCAGAATTGGCTGTTTTAGCAGTTTTATTACAACAGCTGTTATATTTGATGTGTTTTTGCTAAAAACCTCAGCTGCCACAATCTGGTGAGTTCATATAATCTCTGCTTTCACTTGTTAGGAAAAGAGCATTTGTATCCTTCATGTTTGCGCAGAAAACCATGGAAACAAAAAAAACCAAGAGAACCTGAAAAGCTCAGAAACCACAAGGTGACTAAAAAGGGACTTAATCAAACAAACAAACAAGCAAACATTACTTTTACAGTGATAACATGGCAAGCTTTTTCCAGTCCTCCCGCATGGTTTTGATATGCAGTACATATAGAGCTTTGAGCAGATGCTGAGCACAACTCTTTGTAATTACGTTAATCAAAAAAGTCAGAATGGAATAAAAATCCCTGCCTCCCTTAGTGCATTTTCTTCATCTGAGTCAGTGAGTAACACTGCAGAAAATAATGCATAAACATAAACCGTGCAGTTACTAGCTGACCTTCCTTTTTAGAAAAGTGGAAGAAAATGGCTGCATTATTTGCTGTTATTTCCAAATTGCTGTATAGCTAATCAAATGAAAAATAAGTTTTAAAGAACCAGACAGAGATCTCTAAGGATTTAGAAAGCAAGAAACTACATGCCAAAGATCAAAAGGTCTGGCAACCCTTGCAACCAGTATTAAACATATTTTGATTAATTTTTCATCTGTTACTTTCACTTGTTTAAATGGCAATGCTGCTGACATTAAAAAAACCCCTGACACAACAGCACAACTTTTCAAGAGAGGCTAACTTCAAAAGACTTGCTGGGAGATGATGAAAGGATACAGCAAATTTACAGGAAGTCAGCTTCCAAATTCATCATTCAAATAAAATAATAACTGGCTTTGCAGATCTCTTTTGAGCATGAATCACTGTGCCCAAGTGCTGCACATTTATCCCAGACAGAGAGGTAGTGCTGTAAGGGGCCCCTTCGTGGCTCTGCAGGTCTTGCACAAGGTAATGAAAGAGCTCCCAGAAGCATCTGGTATCAGTTTCTCCTTTGCCGTGGCAAACTGCTGGTGTTATAATCAACTCTCCATGCCATTTGTTTTTTTTTTTTTTCTTCCTTTGTAGTCCTTGCAAGCTTTTTCTCTCTCAGATTTTTGATTTACTGTTAGGTTATTTCTTTGTAGTTTTGTGATAGTTTCTGACAAATGGTCAAGCACTTTGAAGGTCATTCTTTAGAAATGGTTTCATGGACTGGGAGGAGCAGAGAGACCAAGGTTCTTGTGATTCTAAGTCAACCTAAAAGAAGAATGATATGGCATTAGATACAGGGAGAAGCAAAATTTCATCACAACATGAGGGCTTATGTATCCCCTGTCTGTTCCATGTGTTGTGTTTCTGCAAAATATAAATTCCAGGTATCTTCATTTTGTCATCCTGGACAAAGTATTTGGCTCCTGTTTTCTGGCTCCCTCAAGAAAACAAATTAGATCAAGGTATTTGAAAGCTGTTTTTTTCCCATAACATTGCACCTTGTAGCTTTTTCAGAGATCTCAGGACCCCACAGGCTCCCTTCACTTACGTATGTAAACTTGTGAGTTCATCTGCAAATAAAGTCTGTGCCAATGTTTTGATAGAATTTTCTTCTAGCTGTGTTGGAGCCATGATAAATATATGGATTTTCCCCTTTTTGCTTCCTGTGATGTGATTTTTTGGAGCAAAGGTGATGACAGACACGCCCACAGTACAGTATTCATATAAATGCTTTTAATCAAAGTTTGTTCTCTGATCTGGAAGACCATGTGGGAACAGTGTACTGTGCTCATTACATTACCCTTCATTTGACCAGGAAAGTACCATCTTGCACACCCTAAGAGATCTCTGAAGAGATCTAAAGAGACACCCTAAAGATCTCTGAAGGCCTTTTACAGAAGTCCCTGTTTAGAAATTGCCCTTGTCCTCCAATGGAGATCTGCAAGAATGAAAAGTCCCATCTTCTGCTCAAGGAAACACTGCCAGGCCCTTTGCTTTAGACTTGTCTTTTGTCTTCCTTCAATAAAGAAGGAGGAAGAAAGAAAATGCCTGTAGAGTCTTTTTCATAATAATACAGAGCTACTGAGGACCTAGAAGAATTGCCGCATAACAGGCTTCAATAAAGTAAGAGGTGTTTTTTCGAACAATGCAGACTCAACCAGCTGAGTTAAATGGTAAGCACAGAGGATAGAGGAGCTGGTGGCTACTGAACCATCTCCAGTTCATAAAGCTATCTTCTCACTGAGTCTTGGAATATTTGAGACTGTGGCAAAGGAAGGATCACCTTGTTTCCGTAGGCTTTTCTTTGCAGAAAGAAAAGTGTGATTAACAAGTGTGTCAGATGAAGTCTCCCTGTGAATCTACATCATTGTTCTGCTCTTTAATACAGCTGGTTTTACCAGGGCTGTAAAGCAACTCTGAACGTTTACACTGTGCTTTGTATTCTTTCTGCATGAGGCTCCTGCCTTCTGTACTTTTACACTTTTTTGTCTTGGGTACAAAGGTTTGTTATACTTTCTTAAGTTGCCTGGGATGTTTCAGAGAAAGAAATGCATTGAGTCCCTTAAAGTGCCTTCAGAATCTCCATCTAAATCTTTAGAAGCTAGAAGTAGCTATGAAATATTTCTTGTAACTGAAGGCTTGGTCTGCTTATCAAAGGGCTCCCAAGTCCAGTTTCATGCAGTCTAGGCCGAGTATTCACACACAGGCACTAAAACACTTTACATTGACTACCATGTCAAACAACTCATTTTGCAGAAAGGCAAGAGACGTTGCTTTTCCTTGAGCAACAGGGTGCTCCACCAGCACCAGGCTCTGAAGCAGCTGCTGCTAGGAGTGGCTCAGCCCAGCTGGCCCCAGAGCACTCAGAGCACTCCTCAGAGGCTGCCCAGTGCCAGGTGCCAGCCGGCCAGCAAGGAAAACGCTCCTCCTCTCCCTTTTGGCTGCTGCAGGGCAAGGCAATGCCAGCTCCTGCACACAGAAAGAGGACTTGTCTCCCTGGCCTGGGCTGTGTGGGATGGGAATGCAACAGCACTCCTACAAAAAACTCCTCCCTTTTGGGCCTCCTCCCAGAAGACTCCCTGCACATGACCGCTCAGAGCAGGAATTATTACACTGAAAAACTGCTATCTTTGCAGGGTTTCTTTTTAATGGAATAATTTAATTTCCAATGTCCACAGCTGCCTGGAATGCAATTATCCTTTGAGTTTTTCTGCAGGAATGCATGATTTCTATGAGGATTTATGTAGAACACTCAGCAGTAGTAAGGAAATGGCATTGCTTTGATCTAATTAATTTTTTTTACAGTAGGTGATAATATGGAAGACTGTATATTCTACATTCAGAGAGGCAGTTACTTTTCTTGTGTTTATTTGCATGCTTTATCTTCTTCAGTTTCAGTAGATGACCAAAATTGTTGTTTTTCCCTTTGTTGTATGATCAATTGTCCAACGTAAAATCATGAAATGCCTTTTCAGAGAACAAAAGGTAGCCTGTTTCCCACTGATAAAAAAAACTGGTTTAGCACCTGTAAATCTGTTTTGCATTTAATGGAAAACTTTATTCCACGTTGATAACAGGATCAGAAAATGGGCTCTGACAGCATGTTGTGATTTTACAGTATCCAGGGGTAAAACTTCAGCTAATTATGAGCACATGGCTTTCAAAAGTCATACTTTTATATTTAACTCCATAAATCTTGCTATGTGAAATCCAAACCTATGTCTACAGCATTTGCTAATCATTAAGTTATTAATTGTTTTTGCTTCTTGATTCATACAAGCTGGGAGTGTTTGGAGTTTTGTTTTTAAAGTAATGGCTGCAAAAAAATAGGAAGTACTTTCTTTCCCCCCTGTAACTTCACAGGAGGTGTTTCTGCTGAGCTGCTGAAGCTAAAAAACCTGATGGTCTCCTAAACAAAGGCCTTTCTAGAAGAGTTTTTCAGCACTGCAATTTAAATGGTGTCTAGTTTCAGCCCAGAATGCCAAGGTCATAATTTTAGGCCATAGATGGCTCTCCCAGATGTCTTTGGTCAACTTAATCACAGTTTGCCTGAAGGTTGTGCTTTCAGGTAATCCATCAGGACATAATTGTAAATCAAAACCTTCTTCCAACTCAATAAGTAGCATATTTTTAGTTTGTGTTAAGACTGACATTGGACAGGAACTTACTGTTTTATAATATTAAGCAATGTTAATGGTTACTTTCATTTGTCACAAATACTATTAGAAATGTTTTGGTAACTATTATCAAAAAGTTTGTTGTGGATTTTTTAAAACCATAATTCAGATAGGAACTACCACATGGTCTTTTTAAGCTTTAGTGAGCACTAATACTTGTTTAAGCTGCCCACTGCTTTCCTCCACTCTAGACAGATATATCATCTCTCGGCCTGATGTTCCCATCAGGATGGACCTCAGATGAAGCGTTTTGATTAACTGAGCATGCAAGATTTTTGGTTGTGTATAGGAGGCCAGATCTGAAGTGGCTGTAAATATGTCTCTGAATGGGATGGTGGACTTGTCAGCATCCACAAGCAGCCTGCCACCCTTGTTCGTGTTCAAGGAGGGTTGCAAGGCAAAGGGGGAAGGGACAACTGGTGCCACAGGGTAAAATATAGAAATCATGAGATGCTCTTCCAGTAGATTGATACGTGAGAGTTTGCCCTCTTACCCTCATTTATTCCTGCTTTGGAGATCTGTTGTAAAAGCAGATGTGATTTTTGGCCTGAAAAGTAAAAATCACTTCGTGTGCACCTGAAGTTAACCAGCATGAGAATTAAAAGCACAATACATTCAATACAGCAACCTAATGACCCTCCAATGTTTAAGTCAAGAGCAAGAAACACTGTCTCTGCTCAAAACACCATTTTAAGTAGATGGATAGCAACTGCAGGAACTGGAGTTTGGCTAGGATGCTAAAAGCAAAAGGCTTGTGACCTCTTCCATGAGGGCCATAATGCCCGACAATGTTGTGGCCTTGTTTTTGTGCCATGCTCAAAAAGGGAGCAGCAGTCTGTGGTGTGGCCCTGTGCCACTTTCAGTAGTAGAATATCAAGTGAGTGTGCTCAATTGATAGTGTTAATCTTTATGTACATAGATACCTACACTAAGCACCTTTAACAAATTAATGTAACATGCATGGGGAGAGCTGCAGCTCCAAGGCTTCAAATTCACTTTGAACTATATTTACAGTACACATTGTCAACAGTTTCCCTGCCAAAGCCATAAACCATCTCTGCGGGATAGACTAAATACACCTCTTTACAGAGGACACGAGTCTCCCCTCTGGATTTCTCAGCTGTAACAGAGGGACAGAGGCTTAGCTGCTGTAACTCAGCACAGCTCCAGGGCAGCCAAGGAAGCACCCGATTCCTATTAGCTGGCCCCCAGGAGAAAGACCAGAGCTAAGGGTACAAGATGAAAGGTAAACCCTGTGAAAACATTTTCTGAAACCTCCTGTGAATTAGATTTAATAACACTGTAGCATCCAAGCTCACATCGAATGCAGAAATCTTTTTGCTGGAGTTTAAGGTGACAGTTTAAAAATGCAACAAGATACAGAAATAAAAATTTCTGATAAGTTAAATTACTCATTTATAGGCTAATTAATTGCAATGTTGGTTTAATCTACAAATTCCATCACGTGGCACAAGAGTGCTGAGCTTTTATATGTTGGGGCAGTGCAAAACACATTCCATATCCAAGAAAATCTTGCCAAAATCCCTCGCAATGCATCTTTTTTTTTTTTTTCCACCCTTCTAATCCTTGTTTTGCTCTTGGTGATCATGGTAACAGTAACAGCTGTCGAACGTGGCTTCAGGCTGTCTGACTCCCTTGGGAGAATTTATGTGTTTTTCTACTTCCTTTCCTTATTAGGAGGCAGGAATCTGCGACACCTATTAGAACAAGTATGCATAAAGGGTAATGACTGTGCAATTTATTAGTGGTCTGTTCTCCTTCAAGCAAGCCATCAACTATAAGCACACAGTTTGTGCCAGGGATCATGATTGAATACAATCTTGCTGTGCAGCAGGTGGGCAGCAACAGAGCTTAACTACAGGGAGAAGTGTGGCTGGGTAGGTCAAGTGCTGGTCTGCTGAAATAAACCTCTTAATTGAATATCAATGAAGAGAAGACAGGATGGATGGTGTTGTTAAATGTTTATCTTGAAGCCTCAGGTGAGAAAGACAAGTATCAGAGAGTCAGGTCCCATAACTTTGTGCTAAAGTAGTTAAATTGAGCACTTCTCTTAAGGTGATGTGCCTGCAGAAGGCTGTCCATGCAAATGGAATAATGGGAGCTCAAGGTGTTCTCCTACACAGTATAGTCATCCTTAGGTATTTCAATCATATTCACTCTTATTTAAGAAACCTTTTTTGAAAAAATCAGAAGTAGGACTTCTGGTCTGGATGCTAATCACAGTTGAAAATCACCAGCATTTAAAGAGTGAAGAAGCCAGTAGATTACACCTCATTTTTTGAAAACAAGGAACCTTGATTTATATTCCTTATGCTGGAGTACCTGAATGAAAGGGCTTTCCTATGCTCTAGTTTGGGGACATTCACATTTTTATACTAATTCCCACCTCTAGTGCCATTTCTGGCCACCGAAGAAGGTGATAATCCTCAATTTATTTAAACATTACCTGGCCTGGGTATTTTTAAGAATACTGTAGTCCCTTGCACAAAGAGGTAAGTTTACTGGATAATGCTCTAACAGAAACGTACGAGGAAGAAATAAAAAGCAGAAATCCACATCCACACCTCCAGAACCGGACCAATCATCTAATAGCAATACCAGCAAAAGTAATCAACTTCTGTGACAGGACTCATTCTAACCAGCATCTATCTATATTTCAGTAAGTGTCAGACCCCTTTTACATTACTTTGGGGAAGGAGGCAAAAGAGTTGCCCTGAACTGCTGACATAAAAACAACAATAGGCCCAAACACATTGGCTCCACCAAGTGCCATACAGCAGCAAGAACAGTGGGGCACTGTGGTATTTTTTCAGGTTAGAATAGTCTAATAGAAATTCTGTACGAATTAATATAATAATATTTTAACATCACATGAGGATTTAATTACCTGTCCTGTTAGTAAGCAGCTGGGAAAACTGGCAGCAAGTGGCAAAATCTCAAGCCAAGCATATCTTTTTGTTCATGACATCATCTAGCTGATTTTCTTTCATGCAGTCCATGTACAGGCAGATAGAACAATAATGACAAAAACAGCTGAACATTCAGATTTATTAAACTTATTGGTTTTTAGGAGTAGCACTTTGGAAAGGGGTGGTGAAATTTTCTCAATGTGATGAAATTACATTTATGTAAAACACAAAAAAAATTAAGGTTAAAAACCCCTGTTGAATTAAGACAGAGACTGGCAATTGGGAAGGAAATAGGGTCATGGGAAAGCAAGTGCTGATGAAAACCAAACCTGTATAGAACAGGATTTTGCCAATTTTTGGAGATTGCTCATACAAATATAACAATCATCAGCAGCAACATGATAGCTCTTTGTTCAGGCATTCTCACTGATTAAATCTTGATCTTGGAGCTAACAGCTAAACCTTCAGGCAGCAGGTATAATGCAATTGTTTGATCTGTCTAATTAAGAGTTTGAGTGTCTCAACACAGGTAAAGCAGTCAGATGCCATCAGGATGAATAAATATGTGGGCAATGCAGTCACAAGAACAATACTTTTTTCTGGTAATTGAATGAAAGGAGAGGATGCAGCCCCACCATGGTTTCATCCATAGGATGGCTGTATTGCAGGGCATGGATACCTGCATTTTCAGGAGCAGTAAGGCTTACAGTGCACTGACTCTGCATTGCCTTGCCACCACCCCTTGCATGTCCATGCATGGTGTCACTCTGGGACAGGCTCTGTACTGTGGGACGTGTGGGTTCAGACACCACATCACTTAACAACATGAAAATGTGTGTGTCCCTCTCCTTACCTTCACTCCTGCTACACTGGGTGATGCTTTGCCATAAGCCACGTGTGGGTTGCTTATTTGGTGTTGCCAGGATATTCCATTCCCTTACATACCAGCTCAGAAGTCACATTGTGTGTGTTTTCTTTGCACAATAGCTATTACAGTTAAGTGTGATAAATATCAAAATGCCTCTTCATTCTTGAGGGGAAAGAAAAGAAGGTCAGTCAGTGATATTAAGGTTTCCACCAGTGCAAATGAGGGCAAGGTGCAACCCTTTTTCCCTCTGTTGGAGGGTGTTTTTCTTTCTCTGACTTTCCTATATGGAGGTACATATTACCCCAGTCAACCTGACAACGCTGCAGTCACCTTCAATCACTTTGTAAGTAACCCACAACAACCCAGCCAGCACTGTAAACTGAGTTTCTTGAGCAAATACTTCTCACCCAGTTAATCCAGGCACATCAGCAGCAGCTCTGTCAGGTCCAAAGGTGGATAAATGATAATGAATGGCAATAAAACTCATGCATCTATTAAAAATATCCAAACCAAAACAAATATTAAAAATATTCAGCCACAATCACAAAATCTAGATAATGCCTGTCTTAGCCATTGCTGGAGGTCAATGGGGCATAACCCCTTCCCTGCCAGGGACACCTGGGAGTAGCTAATGCTGCTTTTGTGCTTTGCTTTCTGCTGCTGTCTGGGAGACACAGAGCTGTAGGGACCAAGGAAAGCATCTCAGTCTTTCTCCTCACCAAACTATCAGGACAGTGATAATTTTTGATCACTTCTGCCTTTGACTGGACCTGTAGCTGTGATATGGAGTTGTAAAGGTTTGTATCCTGTTACCAGGTTGTTAAGCCATTCAGAACATCAAGTGAGCTCTCATCTTACCAAGTAAGACCATCTTTAAAAATGCATTTGGTATCTGTCTCCTAAAAAATTCTGTATACACACAATATATACAGCAGTAAAATATGTGTTTATATAAAATATTGCATTTTGCATTGATATTTATATTCAAGCAAGCACAATTTTAAATATAAAGACTACACGTGTAATGTGTGTGTATAGTACATTGACAAGATTTATGTAAACACTATACTACTACGATAAATGTACAGATGTTCTCAGTGTACATAAGACATTCTAAGATTAGCAGTTAACATATTATTGCTATTGGGCCTGGCTGGTAAAAGGTATGAGCATGTGTGTTAATAACCCTCCACTGTTCCAGTCTGTGACAACAGAATATCAAAAAAGGAGGGAGAAAAGCAACTTCCCACTCAAACTGAGAAAAACCTAAGCATTGGTGTAGCACCACACGCTGAGTTAAAATATCTCTAGGATTCAGCTTTGCCCTCAGATGAACATACATTTCTTACATTTAACTTTTCTCTGATAATTCTGCCCTTTTCAAAGAACATCCAAAATCATCTGGGTTGCCCTCCCTTCCCAATCTCGTCTGTATGCATGAGCAGGGTACTTTTGCAGGATGTAAGTAGAAAATATAGTGACCTAGCAAGCTGTATGTGAGCATAGAGTAAAACAAAGATCAGAATTAACTCTCATGTTGGAAGTTTTGTCTGCCTATCTTGTAGGTTTTAAAATCCCAAACAACCTGTTCAGCTAACCTTCTCAGATATATTGGATTGGTCTTTACATTTCAGCTCAATTCCCGTCCAATTTTGTTCAATCACTCTACTGGATTTTATTATACATATGTAAAAGCAAAACATTCCTGGTTACAATACACAGACTTCACATTCCTAGGAGATACTGCAGTCCTTTTGCACCCCAGACACTAAAGGATGGACCTGTGTGTCTCTAAATCCCTTTGCCTATTTATATAATCTGCCTTCTGGATATCTGCACACTAGGAGAGTCGTCTGGGAGTTCTTTTCCCTTGGGCTTTTTTTCAGTGCAGAAAGCCACAATTCCACTGAAAAGCAGAGAAAGCAGAGAGAGCAGTGCAAGATATCTGTGTAAATGCAAATGGGTAAAGGTGAATATTCCAGTGGTCAAAAATGGCCCAAACCACAGAGAAGTTTTGACCCCTACCATGAACTCAAGAGAAGCTGTGTGCTTCTGGCAGATGATCCCTGTTTTCCTCATGTGACTAAATACAATTACAATATTTACATACTCTTAACTTTTTTTTCTTTTTTTTTTTTCTAAATCTAAACAATTACTTCTTTCGATAATTAATATCCCTGTGGTCATTTGGCAACTCTTACACTAGCCAGGGAGATGTTTATGCACTACCTCAAGTATTAACAAGACGGAGCTTCAAGACAAAGCACTCTGTGATTTAAAAGGGTATCTAATTTTCTTGTTTCATGTTTCCTTTTTTGTGTAGTGAAAATGCAGGTATTATAAGGAGACTGATATCCTTGTTGTTAGCCTTTTGACATCATGCTTAATGCTAACTTTGATAAGATTGGCAGGTGATGATTGAGAGAGCTAGCTCCCTCCATGAGCAGAGCCTTGGCTCTGCCTCCTGCCTTTCAGTGACAGCATGTGCGGGATAGAGAGGATCAAAGGCCAGAGAAGTCAAATATGTAAACTGTTCAGGTGGTAACTGGCTTCATTAGGTGGCAGAATATTTTAAGAGAATTGATAATATTTAATTAAGCAGTCATGGCCTTATTTCATCAGGCAGACATGACTAATGCTGAAGTCCTTTTATAGCATACATTTAATTTAGACGCCCTCCTCCTTGAAGTCATGTAGGGTCTGGTTCTTATTTATGCCTAGTCTATATCAGAAGACTAACTTTCTGGCCATAAACTGCAGGCATCAGAGGGCATGTGATCCTTTTGGAGGGATTTGAAATCTGTAAATAAAACAGCATGAAAGAGTCTGTACATTTGCTGCGCAACAAAGGCTGAAGAAACAGAAAAATGCTGTCTCTTTATTGCATTTTAAGAAGGAAGAGAAAAATGTGCAACCAGTGCACCACTCAAGACATCTCTAACAAAACATATTTGATATTCAGAGCTGAAGAAATATTTTCTCCTCAAAGTGACAATGACAGCTAAGCAGTTCTTCAGAGCCCTTCAGGCTATTGTTTTAAAAATAGAAAGGGTGTTTAAGTTCTTCTGAATATAATAGCTTGCCTTTTTTACCAAAATTGTAGACTCTTCTCATGGGGACTTCTATTTAACATCATTTTTGGCCATAGACATTGCCATGGATGCTGTTGCAGTGTTCATGCCTATGCTGAAACGTTAAAAAAAAAGTTTAGCACAGCTAAATACTTTTCTGCAATTGTATGTTTTAAACTAGCCTTTGCTTTAAAAAAAAAATAAAGCTTCTTATATTATTAGTAATTCTAACTTTTATAAAATATTTGGCAGCTGCTCATGAAAAGTCCCTTTTTCCAAAGTTTTTTCTCCTAAATACTATAATACACACAGGACTCAGTCTAATTACTTTCAGCATTTACACATTAGAATGGAATGACTCTGAAGAAGCTGTCTATTGCCTTGGGTAAAGAATATAATATTAAATCTCTCAAGCAGTGTCTACCACATTTAACCCTTGCATAAATTACCTCTAAGTGCTATTCTTAGTGTTTTAAATTCTTATGAAACAGATCCTGCAAAAAATCAAAGCATTGACTGACATTATAGCTGCATGGTTAGAATTAGAAACTTCATTTGGGAAAAAAATGAGGCCACCTTTCAGTTCAGTCCTGCACTATAGGGCCCTGAACTGGTTTCATCTCCCTGGATTTCCCCTCTTTGTTGCCCAGCTCCTGCACTGGATTATAGAAGAGGATTTGGGAAAACCCAAGGGAAGGACAAGCGCTCTGAGAAAAGGAAATTAGGATGCTTTTGGTACTGTGCTGAAAAGCATTTGCAGTTAACCTTAAAAACATTAGCAATGCATCTGTTTTTACTGAAGATTAACAGTAAGACTTATGGGCTGTGCAGACTTTAGTGTGGGCTGATAAGCCTCAGAACTATCTTCCTGCTTTTTCTCCTACAGGCTGAGGAGACATTTCTCCAGCACTATTCCTATGGAGTTGAGATAAGCTGGAATGCCAGAGCAAGCCTGGTGTATTTATCAGGCAGTGAAAACTTTGTTTCAAATGAAATGCTAGTTCAGAAGCACATCAATCACTTTTTTAATTTCCAAGAGATAAGCCAGGCAATGTTTATTAAGACTGGTTAGTGCACCACTGAAATATAGACATACTGTTCATAATCACCAGCTGTGTTATGTGTCATGTTATGAACAGACTACTTTTATATGGATGTTCTAGGGTTGTGCTCTACCTATATATTGTTTCTGAAGCTGAAGACAGCTCAGAATGCAGCCAATGCAGTAAAGGCTCCCATTTATCACTGTTTATCATCTCAATGATCAGCTCTGTTAGTGTCCTGGAGTCCTGAGTGTGGGGGCCCTCCTTACCCCTTGCCTCTCCTACATGTGGGAAGACAAAAGAGGCTCAGCAGTTATTGTGATCCTATATGGCAAGTTTGCTGCTGGTCAGTACCATGTTTCATATTTGCTTGAGCATGACTGAGGGATGAGATTTCTATCCTCTGAGGAGCCACTGCCTGCAGGGTTGGGGAGTCCTGAGTACCTCAGGATTTCAGTCTCGGTCCATCAACCCAGCGCCAAAATGGTGGGACAAGGAATTGGCCTTCTCCTGCTTTTTGAATCACCCAGTGGAATCTCCCAATAGGGGCTAAATTCTCACTTTGACTATGAAAAATGGCCCAAATGATCCAGTTAGTTATTGTTTCCTTGGATAACTGACAGGCCCACTCTGGTTTGAGGGGCTGTCTGTAAGGCAATGCAGTAAGGTGTACCCTTACTGCCACATGATGTTTGCCAGAAAGTATAGTCCTGCTAAAAAGCATCACTGAAAGACACCCATACATTAAAAGTACAACTTTTGCTCTGTTTGCCTTTCTGTATATTTTTACCTGTTGATCCATTATATCAGGTTTGCATCTGAGTTATTTATTAACCCTACAAGTGCCAAAGTATTCAATGAATCAATGAATCCAGACTACTTTTATAGTAGTCCTTTCACCCAAAGGATTTCTTCCTAGCCGATTTCAAATATTTTATGCAGTTTTTCTTTGTCCCCTGACAGACAGGGCATAAGTTACACAGAGAGCAGGTTTCCATATATGAAACCTGCAATGAGTGTCTTGTACAGCTCCGAGATAATCTTTCCAAGTAGTAATAATCTAACAGAAACATAATGTCCCTCTTGTCTGTCTAAGAACTAAAGAGCCTTCCCTTCCCATAACAGACAGGGAAGGGGAGAGACCAGAGCTCCATTCATTGTGCACAATGGGACTCTTCTTGCAGTCCTTCTCAGCACAGTTTAAAAAGTCAGCTATTACCCACAGCAAATAAAGGGCTAAAGATGGGAAACAGAGAACCTGAGCGGCCATGAATAAAATCTGTCCCTGTTAGCAAACCAGCCTCATCAGGCTCTAATCAATGAGGAACCAGCTGTGCTGCCAGGGCCTGAAACATTTAAATCCTGGTGACAGACAAGATATAAGCTGTGTGAGTCTGTATTTCAGGTGGCTGTCAAATGTAACTGGTTTTGTAGGAGGAATGAGCCGAGAGAGTAGAGGGAGAAGAGAGGCAGCAATCAAGTTATTAATTTTTGTACTTTGTTCGGCCTTTATCTCCTGTCTTAGAAAATCCTAATTTAGACACAGACAAGATGATTCTGCTCCCAACCTTGATCCAGCTGAGCTGTACACCTCAAAGATGCCTTCCAGCCTTCCCACTGCCCTGCAAGCCCTGATGAGGATGAAAATCCAACTCTGTGCCAAGCAAGGGACCACAATATGATTGCTAGAGCAAGCTCACTTAAAAAAAAAAAAAAAAAAAGGATAAAAAGACATGGCAAAATTCAAACATCACTTAACTCATGTTAAATCTAGATGTGCTCAGCTCTGCTCTCCAGTAGAAAACTGAAACTATTCTTGTTCCTTTTTCTTTCTCAGAGCCAGTCCCCATCTTTCAAATCTCACCTTCCTGGCACTGTCTTCAGATGTCACGAAGAAGATTTGGTGGTGCTTTTTTTTTAAATAGAGTTGTTATAATGTCAGTATAATGTCAGTCAAAAGGAACGCCTTTTGTCTGTAAGAGATAATACTTTTTTTTCACTTAAAAGGAAAACTGTGGGAAAGGTAGGCCAGGAAGCAGGTCTTTTTTTTTTTTTACTGTAAGTAACAAGTAATTATTTTCAGCATTTGAATCTAAAATATCATTTCTTTGAGTCACAGAACCCAACAGAAATTAATCATTTCTATGCTCATTTTTAAAAAGAGGTACCTGAAACTGTACCTAGAGCTGTAGGTGGGAAACCAATCTGAGTCTGCATGGACAAACATGAAATAATTGTGCAAAGGCAGATAAAGGCATTCTTTGTAGCCTGTTAAGAGTAATATTTTAAAATCTGGTCATTATTTTCTTGTCTTACAATGCAATTTGGATATGACTGCATTGTTATCAACTCATGCTTTTGCACTGTGATAATAATTACACAATAATTAAAACTACACAGGGCTGGCATGTAGATTCAGGGGAAAAGAAATTTCTTACTTTTTGAACTGTGCTATATATTGCAAAATCTATCCATATTTATTTCCGTGTCTGAAAGGAAGGAACCCCAAGAGAAAGTAAAATATAGGTCAGGAACACACTTTTGACAGTTGAAGAAAATATTTTCTTTCAGTTAAAAACATCTCTTCAGCATGAAGCCACAGAGTGAACCCCTCTCTGTTGCGTTTGGGAAAGGAAAACCATAATTGTGCTACAGATTATTATTATTATGGTAGAGCATGTGCTGTAGTCCATGCCCAGAATTTACAGATATGTAGCAGTCCATGCTGAAGTTTTTTCAGCTATAAATCTAACATGCCCCTGGAGTGAATTAAATTTACCATGTGCTTACAGCAGTCAGAGATGCTTAGGCCCATGGAAAACACTGAGTCGTTGTGCTAGACACCTTGCAAAGACAGTAGCAGAGCAAAACCAAAAAAAGGAGTAATAAGGAGTGAAGAAGGAATAAACCACTAAGGGAATGACTGAAAGGGAGTACAAGAAACAGCTGACTTTCCATGCTGACTGCTGACCCCCTGTCCATGGGGTTACAAGAAATTCCACAGAAGTTTTCCCAAACACCAAACAGCGATAGAGCACAGTGACTTAAGGTGAAGTGGCACTTCTAAAGGTGAAAAACACCTTTGTTTCCTGGGACTGAAGGAAGTTAGAGAGGGGTGGGACAAGCTGGATCCTAATTTCTTTTGTCTTGACTAAATAATTCTGGGAAGTAGACAGAGCAAGACTGGCATATCCACTTCATGCAGGCAAACTTTAATGGACTTTTTGCAGCTGGAGAGGATTGGTTGAGCTTTTAAAGATCTGACACAGTTGTCTGAAAATAGCAGCCAGGTGGGATCAAACTTGAGAGAATAGCCCAAGCTCAGCAGCTGGCCTTGGTCATCTGTGACATGGTGCTTCTCAAGGAAATAGCTGACTTGAAAAGTAGAAAGAAGAGATGTCTGGAAACAAAACACTTTTGTTGGCGAGACCAGCCTGTTGAGGCATTACCATGGAAAATGCTTATGATGCAGATATGGATCTTCCTGCATGAGAGAATTTGGCACATAGTCATGGCCAACAGGGTCATGGATAGGATATCCTTGAGCATAGGAGGCCTCTGATGTGTCAAAGAGTACAGGAAGCCCATGTGTAAAAACAATATAGTGCACTACTGCTAATAAAAATGACTACTGGACATAAAATAAAGCCCAAAATANTTCCCTTCCTGGGAGCAGTTGCTTGTCACTCAGCATCATAATTAATATCAGGACATTCCCAAATATCTCTTCCCCACAGGGCTAGTTTGGGAAACATCAGGCTACCTAAGTTTAACCAGCTTTCTAGGTAAGGTATTTGGGTGTTGTATTAAACATACTTGGACAGTTTGGAGCAAATATGAGAACTCACAGTTCTTCACAGCATATTTTACTTAGTGTGCCCTCCAGTTTCTGGCTCTAGCAGAACTTAGGCTACCTACAAGGGATATCAGGAACAGCAGATTCTGTGGAACAGAGAGCTTGGAAGTGCTCTGCACACTCTAGAGAGCAGCTGTTTTCTTTTACTTTAAAGAACTGTCCCTGAAATTATTATTGTTGCATGCAAGGTTTGTTTCCTCAAGCAAAACAGGACTGTATGACATGCTTTTAAGTTTAAATGTGTTTATTGGTTTAAATAGATAAGCAAAATTATTATTGTCATGCATAAATACTGTAGGCATGATTTTCAAGATTACCACTCAGCAAGCCATACTCCATCATAGCATATGTTGAGTGCCATGCATGTGCTAAATTGGAAAAACTGAAGCCTGTGGTTTCAAGCTTCACTTAACTAGAGCCTGGCCAAATCAGGATAGGAGAAAAATGCCTCTTGCCTAGATAACAAAGTCTCTATCTTATTTATAAAAATGCCGATGACAGCAACTTTTTATTAAATTCATATGGTAATATTCCCCAGGATTTCCATGAGATACAGATAAAGAAGAGCATTCTCTTCTGCCTTTCAGACATCTTTATAAATTAGCAGATGCTGCTTGGTTATGTGCTTAATAAGTGCATTTTGTTTTACTTCCTGCTATGAATAAAACTCTGCTAAGTGCTATCTGTTCATTGCATGTTAAGGCATGTTATGTATATGTCTATCTATGTGTATATATTAACCAATACAATTTCTCAGCCTATTTCATTTAAAAATAAGAATTATACAGGTCATCAGTTTCTATTTAACTTCTGACATCATGTATCATTGTCCCCTGTTTTCCTCTGTTTTTTTCATTAACCTTCTTTTCCTTTTTCTTCCTCTCTCTGACTCTCTCCATGCATCCCTATTATACATGCTCTCTTCCCTCTTAAGTTTTCTCTTTTTTTCTTCTTGCAACATTCAGTGCTGCATTATACAAGCAGATTATATGTATTTCTCTGTGCCTGCAGTTTTGGTTAGGAAACTCATAAACCTATTAAACCTTTTCCTACTTGTCCTTACATAATACCATGTGGATCCTACAAACACTTGATCCCCCTCCTGCTCTTCAGTCGTGTGGGTCTCTTTTCTTTGTGACTGGTCACTGAGACCAAATAAAGGTAGGGGAACCACAAGCAGTTTTAGTCACAACCATTGCTCAAATATTGGAATAGGTGGTTGAATCAGACTACTCTGGATGAATATAGCATCCCAGTCTTGAGTAGCACTAGAAAACTACACCTGAGCGTACAATGTAATTTCTTTCCAATTTTTTTATCCCCAGATAATACTTCTTGGGTATTTTTCAGCAGTTTTACCATCAGTTCAAATTGAAGAAATATCTCAGTTCAAGGACTCATTCATTCTGTCTTTAGAAATGAGAGCACAGATATATATGTATTGGTATACAAATCTCACTTTATTCTCCTTTAGGATTTCTGTTTCAACATGCTCACTCAGTTTTGCCCTTGTTTCAGAAGAGTTTTCCTACTAGAGTGCACAATTTTCTTCTTTGGGAAAGAAAGCCTCTCTTGGTATTTCATTCAATTCCTGGCCCTGTGCAGGACCAGCCCAGGAGTCACACCATGTGTCTGACAGCATTGTCCAAATTCTCTTGAACTCTGTCAGGCTGGTGCCATGACCACTTCCCTCAAGATCCTGTTCCAATGCCCAAACACCCTCTGGGTGAAAAACCTTTCTCTAATACCCAGCCTAAACCTCCCCTGACACAACTTCAGGCCATTCCCTCAGGTCCTGTCACTGGGCACCACAGAGCAGAGATCAGTGCCTGCCCCTCCTCTTCCCCTCATGAGGAAGTTGTCACTGCAGTGAGCTCTGTCCTCAGTTTCCTCCGGGCTGAACAGACAAAGGGATCACACCTGCTCCTTGTATGGCTTTGCCTTAGGGCACTTTATCATTATCATTTCCAACCTTTGGACACTCTAATAGTTTAATTTCTTTCTTACATTGTGGCACCCAAACCAGCCCCCAGCACTGGAGGTGAGGCTGCCCCAGCTCAGAGCAGAGCAGGACAATCCCCTCCCTTGCCCAGCTGGCCATGCTGTGCCTGATGCACCCCAGGACAGGGCTGGCCCTCCTGGCTGCCAGGGCACTGCTGGCTCATCTTCAGCTTGCCAGGATCCCCAGGTCCCTTTCCATGGCACTGCTTACAGCATCTCATTCCCTGGTCTGTCCATACATCCAGGGTTGCCCCATCCCAGATCAGAGCCCAGCACTTTCCCCTGTTGAACTTCACATGGCTGGTGATTGCCCAGAGCCCTGATCTGTGGAGGTCTCTCTGCAGGGCCTCTCCCTCCCCTCAAGGGAGTCAGCAGCTCCTACCAGTTCTGTATCCCCTGCAAACGTGCTCAGTATCCCTTCCAGTTCTGTGTCCAGGCCATTTATGAAGATGTTGAAGAGCACAGGAACCCCTCCAGTGACAGGTCCCCAGTCTGATGTCACCCCATTCACTGTAACCCTTTGTGCCTGATCTGTGACCCAGCTGCTCACCCACAACATGATGCATTTATTCAGGTGTTTTTCAGTACCCCCACAATAATCTTCTCCATAACTTTATCAGGCACTGAAGTGAGACTAACAGGCCTGTAGTTTTTGGGCTCCCCCCTCTTGCCTGTCTTGAAAACCAGGACAATGTTTGCCAGCTTCCAGTCATCTGGGATCCCTCTGGATTCCCAAGACCACCCAAAAATCATTGAGAGAGGTTTTGTGATGACATAAGCCAGCCTTTTGAGGATTCTCTGATGAATCCCATGAGGATCCATAGATTTGTAGATTTGTGGGATGGCCACCTGGAGCAGGGCATCCCGCACAATTTCGGGATTGACTGGGAGTCGCTCATTCTCACAGTCATTGTCCTCCAGCTCAGGGCACTGAGTCCCCCATGGTCTGTCATCTGTGTGAAAGACAGAAGCAGCAAATGCATTAAATGACACTGCCTTACTTTTTTCCCTGCCTTTCATTGGAGGCTCAAGTCCTATTTAGCCCACTCAACTTTTATTAAATGTTACTAAAACTCTCGTTGTAGGAAAAAAAAAAAAAGACAAATTTCACCACAAAATTGAAACCTCCAAAACCACATTAGCCTAGGGAAAGCTAAACAACCTTCTGGCTAAACCAAAAGACTTCTGGAGAGAGGGAAGATATTTCACTTTTTAGCTGGCAGCCATGAGAAGAGTTAATTTTTATCATTTTTCCAATGAAGGATTAATGAAAACAAGTAGTAAACCAAAAATTAGTCTCCTTTCACCTTGCAAGAAAATAGCCAGCCCAGTTGCTTTGATTTATGCTGAGAAAACACACGGACATTGGCATGAAACTTTAACGAGAAACAAAAATTCAACTTAAAACCTGAAGGCAGACATCACTAACAGACATTCCTGTTTCCTGCCTCCAGCAGCTCCTGAAAACAAAGCAGATATTCATCCCCACTGGCAGCCACATTCCCTTGCTTCCCACTGGTGCATCCCCAGCTGCCCAGCACTATACCTGGGCCCCATCTGCTCTAGCTGAGCCCCAGCCATGCCTGGGGAGGGATGTACTAGCCCTGTCAATGGCCTCAATGGAAACAACCTAAAATGCCCCAAAAGGGTGCTTGGCCCTCAGGATCCCTTGTGGGGTTAGCAGGGGCTTATGGGAAAAGGCTGGATTCAGTGGAAGTTTGAAAAGGGTCAGGGAGGAAAACAGCAGCAGAAAGACACCTGAGTGTTGGGGGGGAGGTGAAACAAGTTGGGAATTGGCTGGTATGTGGAAGATGCTGATCCCATTTCTGTGTGCTCTGTAGGACTTAAGCCACTCACATAACCTCTTCTATCCACTGCAGGATGAGTTTCCCTTCCTCTCAGGAGCTGTATGCTCAGCTTTCCAGGGGTATGGGTTGTGTTTTTGTTGTGTGGCTCTGCCTCGTCGCCTCCATAGCTTTCACTTGCCACTCATGTCCGTTCTTTGATGTGTTTTGGCATTTCCTAAAGCCCTGCATGCTGTGCTGCACTGTGGCCTGTCCCTTCCTGCCTGTGTTTTGCATCCCAGCCCAACAAGACTGGGATTATGCCGGGACCTCGAGGACCCAGCATGGCACAGCACACTGTAGCATACAGGCTTGTAATTGTCTCTGTTGCCTGGCACAGTGGATCTGACAGCTCATATCAGGCCAAGAATATCACTGTCAGAATTAGTCTGTGTTACCATTGTGTTACTATGTATTACTACGTGTCTATTGCTAACTATTATTACAAACTGTTACTACTACTAATTATAATAATGCAATTTGCCTAAAATTTGCAATACTGCAGAATGAAGATTTTATGTGACTCTTGGCCTTGAAAGGAAGGAAAAACAAAGAAGATCGTTTAAGCTGATAGGCTTGGAAAGGATTAGAAGGAGTCAAAGATGAACACACTGTAATGATCAGCATGATGTGCTGCAGCAGAGCAGACTTGGTGCCTCCAGGGAGCCCAGAGCTTCTCAGTTTCCCCCTATCATTCTGTGGCTTTCATTTGAGTGTTTTGGATATGCTGTGCATAATGATTTTGAGATCATTAAGGCAAACTCCCACATTCTACATTGCTTGAGAAGGACTAGATTTTCCTCCCAAGGTGCTATCTGTCACTACCAGAGCAGTATCATTCTGGATCTTTTGGCTGGAGGGCTATAGATCTTTCATTTCCAGGCAAAGTATATACCACATTTTATCTTTGTTGTCAGTAACAACAATTTATTGAGCTAAGCTGGCTCCATTTTGACTAAACACAGATCTGAAAGGCATTGTTCAGATTTGTACTCTTTTACGCATTACTTTGGCCAAGTTCACATTTGAGAACAAGTTGAGACTGAAATTCAGGTTTAATGGAAGTGACTTTTGTCACAGATGTAATCCTAAAGTAGTTATTGTCTCAAAACTTCAGGTTCTTCCAAATCCCTTCTGAAGAATTTAATCATCTGACCATGGCATCAGGTGGAGATTATCAAACTGGATTTATTCTAAAGGCATGATCTTGGAATTCCACGTTGAACACCTTCAGTATCAAATAACCTTATTTTGGCATGATTATAAATCCCAGTTCCAGAGTGCAAAAACAACTCAGTGAAATGTCTGGAGTAAGTTTTTTTAATGTGGGCAAGCAACTGATTCTCCCTCCCTCTCCCATATTACAATTTCATTCTCATAAATATTTCCATTCTAGCAGAATTTTTCCCAGAAAAAATCAACCTCATAGCAGACACTCAACATTTCAACTTGAATTGTTTGGCAAAGTGATAAGCAACTGAAACCAATATTTTTTAATGGGAAAAAGTGTTGCACAGCTGTCTCTGTATCACTCATTATTTTAATGTTTTTCTAGCTGTGGTATTGCCAAGGCATTTATTACTGGAGTATTTAGGACACTGGCTAAATGTCAAGTACTTCTCCAGACTTACTGCAAAGATTTAGCAAAAGAAACCAAAAAGGCTCCTTTCCCTCATGCTTAGTACATGCAGTTTTGGCATCCCAGGCAAGGGGCCTTGTGAAGATGGAGGGGGTGGAGAAGGCCTTTGAGGAACTCAGTAACTCCCAAAAACTTCACATGATCGACCTGAAATGGTTTTATTTTTCTTCTAAGTGTAGAGGTATTTTCAGGTTTTTTTTCAACTTTTACACAGACTTTTTAAAGAGTTGGGCAATACTGTGTTTAATGGTGTTACAGTTACACATGCTACGACTAGAATAATTGAGGCTCCTCCTTGTGACTGTAATCTGGATTTCCTGGCTGTGTTCCTTCAGCTCATGCAGTGGTGATGGAATGCGTTACTCACAAACTAATCAGTGCATCTGAATCTATACATCATTATTTATGTCTTTGTTTCATGCCAAAGTACATTTGTTGGTTTTTAAAGCATGAACATGGGCAGTGCACAGCCTAAGGAAAGTCTGACACGCACAATAGATATGTTAGCTGGAACAAAGCTGCTTTATGATCAATGGAGAAATACTTGGAGGAGGAAAGCTCCACTGCCTGTCAGACATAATTGGACCAGAAACACAAGAAAAGCACATATGGCTCTAGATTTTAGTGGGCTAGGACCACTCAAAGCTAGGTATCCAGTCGAGCTGGCTACACTTCCATCCACACCAGATCAAAGAGAGATTAATATACAAATGGCACCTGAAACAAGACAGAACTAGCAATAGGATGGGGTGGTGGCAGATCAGTCCCAAGAGAGTCTTGGGAGGATTGAGTCTGTTTGCCTCACAAAAAAACCCCCAAAAAACTAGAGTAACAAGGCATGAGAAGGCTGAGTGGCAGCTGGGGTCATAAAAAGATACTCAAAAACTGCTGCATATGATATTCAAAGAGTAGTTTAAGGAATAGAATAGTGCCAACAAAAGGTTTCATGGGAGATAGTAAGTATGGCTATAGTTAAGCCAGAAGTTAGACTGGAGGTTTCTCACCGTGGTGGCACAAGGCTCTGGGACAATCTTCTGATGGAAAGCAGGGAAGGACAGCTGCAGGGCTGTGGGATGGAGCCTGTCCAGGTTATAAGGGAGTTGATATGGTGTGGACTCCAGGGAGGAGGGGCCAGCATTGATGAAATCCTACACCCTGGAAATGAATAAACTGTCAAACCATATTCTCTCAAAGGACAAGGGTTACTGTACACAACATGTTACATTTATTTCACATACTATATGGAACATAGGGCATGCATTAGACCCAAATTCCTCCTTATAACAATTTCCTATCTCTGTGCAAAATATACAACTCAGCAATTAATTTCTAAGTTCCATGTAAGCTTTAATCGTATTTTTCTCTCCAAGACAATTTTTTATGAACTCTGATTGCCATTGTCTCAGCCTTCATGAACCAAAGATCTAGTGCCAGTTTGCCAAATTTGAGTGAAGTAAGGTGATCCCTTGAAGAAGAATGTGGATGTCCTTTCTACACCAGGCCTGTTCTGCCCACTGGTGCAGAGTGAGACTCAGGAATTAAATCAATCAGCTTCTTATTTCCCTTTTACTTTTTCTGCCTTTCTTGGAAGAATCTAACCTTTCACAGGACATTTGATTTCAGATGTTTTTTTCTTGCAAGATTTAAGAAAAATTGTATACATCACCTTCCCCCATATTAGTCAGGGATAATAACACTCTCTCCTTCCATTAGTGGAGGAAGAAGAATCTCCTGTTTTCAGATATTTCTCTTAAAACTTCATTTGTTCTAATTAAATTTTTCTGTCGGTGTCCTTGGAGATCAAATAAATTGGCTGCACTTACAGCATATATTTTCTGCCTTGTTATTGGCAAAATGATACGACATCAGCAGAACATGCCATGCTGGAAGCTGTCCAGCCTTCTGAGAAACCTCCTCACAGTTATCACAATGTGCATCAGCATTCAAGAACAAAAGTAAGGAAAGCTGAACCCAAAGCAAATCCAGTACTGTGGTTAGGGAATATACATAAGCATTTCTTGTGTCATATATCGTCCTTGCTTTTAACCCTTTAAAACCACTGGCCAAATTAAATGTTCAAAGATTGCTTTTTTAAATATCTGCTTTTGCCAGTGAAGCTGGATCTAGATCTTGCTCTCTATCACTGAGTGGGTCCTGGGAGCTGGATCTCTTCATTTTAGCGAGCACAGGACACAAGGCATTACTGACTCTCATTCTGTCTCTCATACACACTCACACTTTCTCTATCCCTCTGTCCTCCCTCTCTTCTCTCCTCACATATATGTGTGTATGCATATGTATGCACACATTTATGCATATACATATGCATATGGATAGCTTGGTTTTAGCTTTTCAACCAACTTGAACACTACAGAGCAAATCACAGTCACAATTTTTAAACACCTTTTTGAAAGGAGAAAGTAATGTCAGGCCTATTGAGTGACCTGTGCTACCATGATGACAGCACAGGTTAATCAACCTTGTCCCACTGAAGTGAAACCAGACCAACAATAGGAGGACTTGAAAGAGATGCAGCCTTATACTGCCAGACATTTTATATTTTTGAAAAATTTATGTTTGATCATTTCAGCTTAAGTTACAGGCATAGTGCTATTTTTTTCAGGTCTGTCAATGGAATGATGAATGTCATTGATTCAGCACATGGTGGCAGTAAAAAGAATAAATATCTTTGGGCTGTGGGTCTTGGAGTTCATCAAAGCTGTTTCTTTGGTGTTGTTGCTTTTAATGTGAGAAGGTCACAGTATCACACTTAAAATAAGTACAATTGGAAATAAATTAAAATAAATAAACAGGGGCTCCCACTGGGATAAACAGAAAAACTCTTGCCTTAAGAAATAATCCTCATCATTCCCATAAAGCTCATGGTTGACACATACCCAGGGACACACATGCCAGTTCTCATTTGCACCTCCCTTCCTCAGTCGTGCTAATACATGTCCATGGAAAGATTGCTCCAGTGCTCTGCGTGCTTGGGAACAAGAGGCAGCGTGGGAAAGGAGCCACTGGGTGAATGTGACCTTAGTCACAAGGCTGTGGAGCATCCCTCAGCTGAATCATCCCTGCCTTTTAAAAAGTGTTGGGCAATGCTTTGGGACTCGGTGACCTGCAGGGACACTGAACTGTTCTGCTGCTGTGTGTGGGAGGGAGGGAGGAAGGCGCAAGTTTTAAAAAGGACAAGTCCATTAAAAAAACAACAAAGCAAAGCAGAACCAACAACCTACCATTTTACTGCAAAATATGCTGGAGGATTTCAGGGCCATGGTTGCTGAAGGCCCTCAAATTCTTCTCCAGACTTAAATATGTGAACAAATTAAGCTGTTTGTGGTTTTGGCTGATCCCAGCCATGTTTAGTCTTAATCTATCTCTATCATGAGCTACCTTTTAAAAATAACATTTTGTGGTTCCAAAACATCTTTAGCTAATCCTTGCTTAGTTTGGAAAGGAATTATATTTGGAAGGATGCACATGTACATGTGGCTTTGAGGAATACTCTCTTTACAGTTCTCATCCATCATAAATTTTCTTGAAAAATAATATATCATGCTCTGGCATCATGCTACTGAACACTGGATTCTAAACAATATGTGTTTTTTCCAGGGAAACCTACAGCTTGTAGTAGAGAAAAATTTTAAAAAATATTGAAAATATGCCAAATTGATACATGGATGTCCTTGGATCTTCTCCATAATGGGAGTCAGAGGCGTCAATGCTACTTACCACACAAGAAGCTAAGGAAGAAGAATCAGAAATTTTATAATATTTCAAAGATCACAGCCACAAACGTGTCTGGAAAATGCCTGACATTTCACATGGAGATGTAATGCTCTCTGAAGAACAAGAACTTGTCTTTAATTACTGAATGTAAAGAAAAAAGTTTCTGAGATTAGTTTCTAATCCACGGGTAATTGAAAAAAAGGCTTTTAAGTGGTTCATTTCAGGACATCTCTTGCACTCTTTTCTCAAGTGAAATATTAACTTTCATTTCCATTCTCCTCTCAAATTAGAGCAGTCCAAGAGACTACAAGTCTTGAGAAATCTGGTATCAAATTCTCTTTCTATACTTCTTAATCAAACATTTCTTGCTTTCCACTTCACGTTTTAGATACTCTGTTGAAATTTTTAATCAAAGACACTATTCCATGTAATTTTTAAAATGTATTTTAAAGCACATTTCCTAAAAAGTAACTTTTCTCTTCTGCAGAAAATGTATACATTGCTTAGGGCTCTCTCAAATTCTTAAAATAGGATTGCATGACACGAAAATTGGGGATAGATTTTTTCTAAAGCTTAACTCTGAATGCATCACTGTCATCCTAATCTTTTGTGGATAGCCTTCATTTGTATTATAGCTAACAATGTGTATCTCCCTCTCAAGTCAGTACCTTTCAGTGAGGGCCCTGTGGCTGGTGTACTAAACATAAAAGCTCTTGTCACTTTTACAGTGTTTGTATTTTGTGGTAAAAACTTTATCACAGGATTTTTGCAACTGGTTTTCAGTTTGTACCTTCAGATTGCATTTATGCAATTATGGAATTAAATGTTTTGAAAGCACATCTGCTTGATCATGTGGATATGTGCTAATACAGCTAGCCTGCACATATCTGAGGCCACAAAAAACAGCACATAAATTTCTAGACAAGCAAAATGATGAGTGCAGTTGTAGAAGCCAGCTCAAAACCACCTATGAAACAGTTAGGAAAAATTCAGGCATAATATTCAAAGAGCACAAAACCAAGGCTATGAAGTGCTGTCTGTGCAATTTGAAACAATTCAGTATTAAATTACAGAATACGAGCAATTGCACAAAACATAAAAACCTCAGGAAAAAAAAGTAAAATAATTTTCAAATTAGTTCTGGTTTGTGAATCAACTTCCAGCTCTCTTGTTTCCACTGAACAACTGGAACTGGAAAGCAATAAAACTGAGGAATTGCTATCGTAAGGGATTTTGCAGTGCCTCTGTTAGCTTTTGACAACTAGTCAAGAGGAGAGAAGGGGAAGAATGATATCAGCAATTTCCAAAGTAATTTGCCATTTGTTATATTATTCAAGCCAAGTTAGTGGAATCGTCCCCAAGAATGGTGTCACATGCGGTGCATGCCAGACACTTCGGGTCAGCTCCTCAGAGAAAGGTGATTTATGCAGCCAGCCATTGCATATGATGTCACAAGGACTTGCTTGTGACAAAGCAAGTCTCCACTCACACCCCCCAGCACTGCAATTAGCTGCAGCAAGGAGTACAACCCTACCAGCTATGGGTAGCTAAAGAGTGCTTCAGTAAACACGTACTATGATCTATTTATTTAATTAAATATCCATAAATATCCATATTTCTGTGTGTCTGTAGAATTTTTTATCCTTTTTTAAAAACTTTTTTTAAAAATGAACTAAAATGAGCCTTTGGGGCTTCTATGTGAGGCAGACTTGCATCCAGATGCTGGTGCTGCTGTTGTGCCCATCTGAAAAAAATGCTTACTTAAACAACCTTCATTAAAGGTCCAAAATCGGGGGTACTGTCTGTTTTGGCATCTTCTTTATCACAATTAATAGGATTTCCCAGGTATCAGGCTGCTTCTCACTCATAGGATGACAGCTGAGCTTTATCCAAGGTCTGCATATATATTTGGTGTTTTCAGTTTCTACAGAGTATGGGAAGTTATTGTGCAGCCATCGGATAAATCAGATTTAAGAGAGGATTTTCATCCTCAAAACATACATTCCTTGGCTGTAAAAGACACTTCCACAATGAGTCAAGAGGACACAAAGACCTTTTGTTTACCAAAGGCTAGCAAATCATTTCATCTCAACCAATAGCCTCCTTAGTGACAACATCCTGACTACGTCTAGCAACCAAATGGTTTTTCACAGCAGGGTTCAGGCAGTAATTTCCTCTAAGGAACCTGCTTGTATTTTGCCTTGTTAGATACCATTCTTCTCCGAGTTTAAACTGCCACATGCAGGAAGGGACACAGAAAATATTTACAGCTGGAAAACAGCTGCAGTAAGATAAGATGCCATATTTTAATTATGTTCAATTTAATCAGCTGCTGAAAAGCCAGGCGGAAGCCCATGGGTAGCATGAGTGGATTGCACCCAGGGAGAACAGGTGTGAGAGAAGACTACGGCCTGCCACATTATGTCCTTAGTATTGCACTCAAAAATCCTGGTGTTGCTACTTTTAACACTTACAGCAAACCCTGAAGAAACATGATTGAAAGCTTCAACACTGTATTGATTTTGCACGGCCTGGTTTTAGGTAGCAGGGGGGCCACAGAGCTGGCTCCTGTGAGAAGCTGCCAGGAGCTTCCCACCACGTCCAGCAGAGCCAATGGCTGATGGCTATGAAGATGGACATGCTGTTGGCCAAAACTGGGCCAAGGAGAGAGGTTGGTAACGTCTCTGTGACGATATATTTAGGAAGAAAATAAAAACTAAGTCACAGGGGTTTTTGCACCTAGTCAGGGAAGAGAACATGTGAGGGAAACAACATGGAGACACCAAGGTCAGTCCAGAAAGAGAGGGGGGAGCTGCTCCAGGCACTGGCACCGAGGGGATCCATGCAGCCCGTGGGGATCCATGGGGGATGCAGAGATCCACCCACAGCCCATGGATATCCACGGGGGATGCAGAGATCCACCCACAGCCCATGGATATCCACGGGGGATGCAGAGATCCACCCACAGCCCATGGATATCCACGGGGGATGCAGAGATCCACCCACAGCCCATGGGAGAGGTGCCCACGCCGGCACAGGTGGATGCCTGGAGGAGGCTGTGAGCCAGTGGGAGACCTGGAGGAGGGAGGGGGCCCTTGTTCCAGGCTGGAGCAGCCTGTCCTTGGATGACTGCACCCCAAGGAAAGAGAGACCCATGTCCCAGCAGTTTTGGGAGGACTCTATGCCCACGGAGAGACTCAGTTGCTGTGGATGTGGTACAGCTGCTGCTCGTGAGAGTGGACCCATGCCTGGGAAGTTCACAGAGAACTGTGTCCCATGGGAGGGACCCCACAGTCTCACAGGGGAAGGACTCCTCTCCCAGAGCAGCTGAAGAAGATTTCAGTGATGAACTGACCAAAGCCCCCATGGCCTATCTCCCTGCTCTATTGGTGGAACAGAGAGAGGGGCTGGGGGGGAGAAGGTATTTTAAGGGCTTGTTTTACTGCTCATTACCCTTCTCTGATTCTGTTAGTAATAAATTTCACTTTGCAACTAAAGCTGAGCTTGTTTTGCTCTTGAAATATTTCACCTGATCCTTATCTCACCCATGAAGCCTTTGTTAACTTCTTTTTACCTTTTCACTCCTTTGCCCTGCTGTGGCAGGAGAGGGTGAGCAAGCAATTCTCGTAGGTGCCTGGTGTTGGGCCAGTGTCAAAACACAACAAGTACCATAGGGTCAAAATGTTTGCATGCAGAGGAAGAGACAGGAGGAGAACATCAGGCTGTGTGGAACCACGACTTGGAGATCAGTAGTGCTGTCTGTCTCCAGTTGAGACAGCCAAACCACCAAGGTCACTGCATTACTCATGCTGCTGCTGTTTTCACCAAACAACAAGAAACTAGAGCTGCTTAGGTGCCCACATGGTCTACTGTAGGGCCATGGAAATTCATCGGCATTTCTTGAGCAGGTTGTTCCATTGGTCTCCACAGCCTTCTCTTCTCAAGGTTGAAGAGCCCAAACTTGAGAGAGAGGTGAGGCATGGAGAGAGTGTCTCATGCTGAGATCTGAGCTCAAGCACTGGTAAGCTGGCACCAGCCGGGCTCTCCAGCCACCCAAACTCCTCCAAGCATACAAGCAAGGGCCAACACTGGCTCTGAGAAATGCTCGTACAGCTGCAAAGAAAGAAGCAACTTCACTGGGAACAGGCAGAAGCTGGAGGAGGAAGCACAGCAACCTTGAGAAGGTAACCAAGAACACAGAAATGCTCATATGGCAGCAGCAAGGCCAGCAAGGCATGGCAGAGAGGCAGGGCCTGGGGCACAACAGGGACACTGGAGGGGCCAGGCCATGAAATGAGAGGAGCAGCTGAGCTCTCTGTGTCCTGACCTACTCGTGTGCGGGTGTTCTCCCTCTGGGTGGCAGTTTTTTGGTGACAACAGGGCTGGTCACAGGCCTGGTGGAGTGGTGACTGGTCTGGGTCAGAAAGAAAAGGCAGAAACTGTTCAGTGTGGCATTGTTCTTCTCCACTCTCATCAGCCGGGCTATTATCCGTGATCTCTGTGTACCTTTAAATAGTGAAATGGGCTAGCTCAGGGAGGGGGTTGCAAGGGATAGGAATTTGTGATGATTGGTAGGTGGCAAAGTTTATATATTTTTAATTTATATAGTATCAGGAATCACAAGGTAGAGCCACACCCATCATTTCCTCCATGAAATTTGCTTGTTACTGTTAGGTTATTAAGAGCAAACCCATACACCCAGACGTATCTGTGTTTAGCCAACACTCAGATACTTATGGAGCACACTGAAGTGCACAGATACTAAGCAATCCACTGCGTACATATGCACTATTTTGTATGCCCCAAAGATGAATGAAGTCATAATAAAACCACATTTGTGCAGGGTGTGCTCAGTGTGCATGTAACTGAACACTGAACAGTACTGCTGAGTGCAGAGAGCCTTTGGGGATTACACCTGTTTGTACCAGGATATAAATGTTTTCTTTCCCAGGTTACAGTCTCTCCCACTGAGATTCCCATTGAGAATTTGCTCAAGACTTTATATTCTGACTGTTAAATTGTCATTCTTTTAACATGCTCCTGGGAAAAAAAAAGAAAAAGAAAAAAACAATATGATACTGTGGAAAATAATCTAGGCTTGGAAAATACCTTAGAGATCAAAACTGTTTCAACTCTCTCACTGAGGTACATCTTTCATATTAATTCATGAAAGCTTTCTCCTACTTAGAGCAGTTTTAAATTAAAACAAAACTATTGCATTAGGAAGTTATGCACCCTATGATTGTGGATAATCATTTCTTTTTCTTTTGGATGTCTGGTGACAAAATAGCTCCATTACGGAAGGTGTCTGTCCTGAGGCAAACACCACAGAGCATACCCTACGTTCTCGAAGTACTCTGTGCTAAGATTTGTAGGTGGTTGTAACCTGCTGAGATGAGCTTTCAAGAAAAATATTTGAGGGCTGCCTCACAGGGGACCTATTATATCCTCATGTTACCATACCACATTCCTGATCAGATCTTTTAGAGCAACCCAGGACATCAGCCTTGGAAAGGAAGCAGTTGCTTTTTATCCATGAGTACAATATCATGTGGCTCTTACACTATCATCAAGGCATTAGAAATATTAGTAAATAGATTAGTTCATTGGGAATTTCATGTACACAGCAATCACTTATCCTTTTGCAAGGTTTCTGCACCCTGGGATGAAATGACCACCATCCTTCTGGCTGTGCTCTATGTCTGTGTTTTGCTCTAAATCTACAGACCAGTCTTGTGCTTGTGGTTATGCCCCAGACACAGAAGTGTTGGTGTCCAGTAGGACCTCCTCCACTTTAACACCCATGCAACTTTCCCAGTTCCACAGACAGCAACATCAGATCAACCCAGCAATACAGACTTCATATGTTAAGCCCAGAGATTATGCTCCAAAAGTTAATGTCACCTGATTCTCAATATTTAGTGACACAAAAGGGTGAAGATATATATGGCAAAGCTAAGTACCAGCCCTTTGACCCTCCTCAGGCTTTCCACCCAGCCTAGTCTAAATTCAAGATGGTGTATGTAAAGAGTCAATCCACTTTCTTCTGCAGCATCTAGCAAATAATTTCTGTGTCATGTTATTACAGAACAAATATTCATGCTAGTAATCAGTAATGTTTTCTGCCTCCCTAAGTAAGTATTTAGTGAATAAAAGATGGTGGGTGCACAGAGTGCCTTCTCACATCTTGGTATTCACAGAAGCTCTGCAGAGCTAAAACCACACAAATTTTGGGGCTTTAAATTTAGTCTTTTGCATCTTTTCAGGCCCTTATATTCAGACACATCAAAAGTTGAGAAATAATTAGATATCTGAAAAAAATATATGAAAAGACAACGCTCCTAATTGAGATCCTTTCAAAAACATCCATATTCCTTAAATTATTTCTGTACTACCCCATCCCAGGAAACCTGTCTACTTCCCATTGAGTGGTTGAGTGGTAACAGGCCTTTTTGGTTTTTCTGCAAAAATTAAATTGTTTGATTCAGGGCTTTTTTTTTCCTCTGAGGTTGCTGTGATATATGAAATTAAATCTAGACAAGCCACATTTGAATTAGAGCCAGCTCATGTATATAGGGAGGCTTTCCCATATATCTGGGCTCCTTCATGAGGACCCCAGTCATGTACATACCTCTGTGGAATCTGTCTGACATTCCCACAATGCCTACCAAACTCTTCAAAGTGGAATCATTGGGCTTTTAACTTTATTAGTATCTCTTTCAGAATGCTCTTGATCAGCAGAGAAAGTGTTGAATTTAAGGCAACCCAGTATCTTGCAGGCAACAGCACCTTGTTGTAGGTTTGGGTTCTCTGGAAGCTAGTAGGAGAAATAGGAAAAGCCAAGTGGCACAACAAATGAGAACTTTGAAACAAAATTAAATGAAGGGAAACTTGACGACAAGCAGTTTTGCTGAACGCTTTAATGTTGCTGGGAAGCTGTCTTCTTGTATTATAGCACAGAGCTATACATTACAAATAACAGAAAATTCTACTTGGCAGAACACACAGTTTTGTTTATTCATTGATTTTTTTTTTTAACACATTATCCTCGGTGGCACTGTATCAAATTAAAAGTCTCACCTTATTGTAAAAAATGTCTTCCTTTCATGTAGCCCAAATCTACTCTATGTCAGTTTAAAACCATCACCCCTTGTCATATCGCTCCAGGCCCTGCTAAAAAGCCTGTCCCTGTCTTTCCCATAAAACCCCTTCCAGTACTGAAAGGTCACAACCAGGTCTCCCTGGAGGCTTCAGTTTTCCAGGCTGAACAACTGCAACTCTCACAGCCTTTTCTCATTGGAATGCCAATACTGTTTTCATAATAAAAGTTGTCTTTTCAGAACTCAGTGCCTGGAAACAGGCACCCAACAAAATGCAACTGAAAAGGTAGACTTTCGAATTGCTTCCTCCCACTGCTGTATCCTTCTGCTAGCAAGGCTGCAGAAGCAGCATAGGGACAGACCTACAGACATATATCTCGTTTCTCATGCTGATGATCCAGTAAAGAACACTGTGCTATCAGTGCTGTGGGTTTACTAATTTGTGATTTATCTTCTGTGAAATGACTGTACAAATAAAAAAAGCATGTAAAAGAGGCCAAGTGGCAGTAATGGGAAATTTTAACTACCAGCAATCAACTGCTACATTAGGAGGAGGAAAGAAACCAGAGACTGGTGATCTCTGGTTTTTGACTTAATACAGAATATGCATTAAGTGTAAAAGTCTGGAATAAAACCCAGATTGCAGACAAGGGAGAAGTTGCTTTAGGAATAGTCAGGTGGTTGGGAAGAGGAGGAAGACATTTTTCCACATCTAATTTCTTTGACATTCTGAGTAAGAAAGCACAGGGACAGCACAGTTACCTTACATAAAAAGCACCACTCAGTTGGTGTCACCTGCAAATTTGCTGAGGGTGCACTTGATCCTTATGTCTATGTCATTAATGAAGATATTAAATAACACAAGTCCTAATACAGACCCTTGGGAGACCCCACTTTTCACTGATGTCCATTGGGACTCTGAGCCACTGACCACTACCCTCTGGATGTCACATAATCAATTTCTTATCCATATAATAGTCCACCCATCAATTCCTTCCCTCTCCAATTTATAGAGAAGGATATTGTTTGGGACCATGTCAAAGGCTTTACAGAAGTCCAGATAAATTATATGTGTAACACTTGCCTTATCCATTGGTGCCGTCACTCCTTCATAGAAGGTTGCTGCATTGGTCAGGCAGGACCTGCCCTTGGCGAAGTTTTTTCAAATGACCTCCCTGTCTTCCATGCCAAAGGTGCCATGGGGTCTGTGTTCCATAGGTGAGTGTATACATTGTGGTATCTGGTTGTTTCAACTAAAAATTTCTTTGCCCACCAATAGTGGCTGCAGACACTAGTATTGCAGACATGAGTTCCAGATAATATTTCTTAAAATACACTGCAGTCTATGGGAAAGAAGGAAGGAAATCAGCTGGTTGACATGCAGAAGCTTGAAATATGGTTTTGTTGGAATAAATGCATGTGCACCAGACTTGCTCTTGTCAAGGCAATCAGTCTAGCTTTTTGTTTTCTCTGAACTGATTAAATGAAAACAGGATTAGCATCAGAAAACTCTCTTTGTTAAGAGACAATGCTCCTAATTTAGTAAAGAACTTCCACATAGGCTTGTTTTATGGAAAATGTACATGGTCCTGAGTCCAGACCATGGTATACAGTATCCAAAGCCCATTTGAGAGAAAGGCTTTGAGAAATAACTGGTTTTCACATGCTGAACTGCAGAACATATGGGTAACCTGTCCTTCATGGGAGCATATGGATGAGGGGATCAAGTCTACCCTCAGCAAATTTGCAGATTACACTGAGCTGGGCGTGAATGTCAATCTGCTGGAGGGTAGGAGGGCTCTGCAAAGGGACCTGGACAGGCTGCATAGATGGGCCAAATCCAATGATATGAGGTTCAACAAGACCAAGTGCTGTGTCCTGTGCTTGGGCCACAACAACACCTTGCAGCACTACAGGCTGGGGACGGTGTGGCTGGACAGTGCCCAGGCAGAAAGGGACCTGGGGGGACTAACTGACAGTGGACTGAACATGAGCCAGCAGTGTGCCCTGGTGGCCAAGAAGGCCAATGGCTCCTGGCCTGTATCAGGAATAGTGTGGCCAGGAGGACCAGGGAAGTGATTCTTTCCCTGAACTCAGTACTGGTGAGGCTGTACCTCGAATGCTGTGTCCAGTTCTGCACCCCTCAGTTTAGGAAGGATGTTGAGATGCTGAAGCATGTCCAGAGAAGAGCAGCAAGGCTGTGAAATCCTACAAGGAGCAGCTGAGGGAGCTGGGGTTGCTTAGCCTGCAGAAGAGGAGGCTCAGGGGGAACCTTATTGCTCTCCACCACTGCATGAAAGGAGCCAGCTGGGGCTCGGTCTCTTCTCCCACTGTCCCAGTGACAGTTCAAGAGGATACAGTCTTAACCTGCACCAGGTGAGGTTTAGGTCGGACATTAGGAAGAAGTTCTTCACAGAACAGGTGACTGGGCATTAGAATGGGCTGCCCAGGGAGGTTGTGGAGTTACCATCCCTGGAGGTGTTTAAGGAAAGACTGGATGTGGCACTCAGTGCCTTGGTCTAGGTGACAAGGTGGTATTGGGTCATAGGTTGGACTTGATCTTAGTGATCTTTTCCAGTGTGATTGATTCTGTGATTTTGTGATACCTTACTGTACTTACCTTTACCACCGCAATACTGCAAGACATAGTCTGTGGTTTGGCTCGAGAGCTTACTTGTTGATCCCAGATGAGCAATTTATAAGCTGAAGATAAAGGGAATCATGGCTCTATTCTTCCATTCATTCTCATTTCTGTTCTTTGTGCTAGTGGCTGGATTTCCTGGCTATGACTTGAACCAAAGCATCTTTTGCAGCCTCTGAATCCTCAAGTGTTGTGGTGCGAGTTTATTAAGTTGTTGTTAAATGGTTTGGTCTGTTTGTGTTCCTCCCCAGTTAGTTTGTCCCACAGTTGTATCCTCCCTTAAGCTGCCCTACATGGTGATTCCCCTCCCCTTCTTCCAGCTCCTTCTGTGTCAATCATTGTAACCCTGCCCTTCACCCCTGCCCATCAAAGAAACCCTGCCTCTCCCTCTGGAATCTTCCCTGTTACTCCCAGTTTAGGCCACTCCTGGATGATTCCACCTCTTTGGAAATCCCATAATCTAGGACACCCCATTGGTTCATGTGACCTCCCCACTTCTCCCACCTGTTCCCATTGGTCCCAAGCCAATTATGTAGTCCCCTTTACTCCACCGTGGTGGTTTCTGATTGGATTGTTGTTGTTACCCACCCCTTAATTTATTACTGCATTTAAACCCGTGCGCAGCAGTGCTCGGCGCTCTCTGTTGTTGAACCCCTTCAATGTCAGTCTTTGCTCCCCTTCCCCGCATTGCTCCAATAAAATCCCACCTTGTCGGAACCTCAACAGCAAGAGTCTCCCTCTCTTCCTTCGCCCGATCCCTGTCGTGGCAGACCACCTTCACGGTAGAGCAGCTGCTCTAAATGCTCAGCAGTGGGTGACACCCCAGCCCCTGCCATTCCCCACACCTGGCGCAGCTTGCCGATGTGCCATCGAGCTAGCCTGGGCTCCAGTGAGCCGTGTCACTCAAGTCTGCTCCTTGTGCTTCGCTGCTGCTGTTTCTGTATAAGGGATTTTCCATTACGGTCTGTGTTGTTGGTGATTTTTCTACTAAACTCTTAAAAAACAGCCAAACCTGGGAGTACTTGGTTTTAGTATTGGTAAACAATCTTGGGTGTGGCTTCACAACTATTACCCTTTTGAGCTAATTCACTCTGTGTTTATAACAAAGAAATTGAATGCATCTTCTTACACTGGCTACATCTGCAGTAACACTGTTAGGAGATATTAGACATCGGTGTTAATCATGTAGAGTGTAATCCAAAAACTCGGTATAGCCCCTGTGGCTGACATGCTGTACAGGGCTATATTTTATGGCTTCTCCCTGGAGAGTTCTCCAGTTAGGCAAAAAAGCCTGCTGTTGCTTGATGTTTAATAGCTTGGACATTATTGTGGAGCCTGTAAAGCCTCAACCTTGCTGTTACGTATGTTCTTCAGCAACGTTATAGCTGCAAAATGTTTCATCAGTCAAGGGAGTTGTAATCTAAAGTAAATATTTAAAAGAAATATTTTGAAGGACTTTTGTCTACAGACTTGGGTCATTGCAACAGTAACATTATTTTAAGTGGAGTTTTTTTGGCTAACTATGACTATACAAATGAAAAAACAAAAATACTTATTTTTGATAGCTACATTCAATTTAATAATTTGAAAAGTATTCCAGTGTTCAGTTTGCTCCCTGTGGTGGCACAGTTAATTACTGTGGGTAGAGTACTTCTGACCCTTTTGCCATTATTGGTTTGCACAACTTTGATCATACGTTAATGTCCAGGAAATTCCAAGGACAAAAATCAGTAGTATATTTAACAGTAATTTCTGAAAATTATAATTTTCTGACAGTTTCCACTGAAAACAGAAAAACAGAATAATCCTGCTGTATAAGTAGTCTTCTTGTGTCCTTCATCAAGGTATAGTAGCAGCATCACATGTACTGCAGAGAAAATGAAGGTTAGGAATAAACTCCTGGCCCAAATAAGGCCAGTGGGAGCTTTGCCATGGCCTTTAGAGGACCAGCTTGTTACTACATGTATTGAGCCCAAGTCAGTATAACCAATTCTTATTTATGGACTTTATTTTGAGCACATTTTTTCTTTAGTGGTTAGAGTGTGTTGAAAATACTGACCTTCTGAGCTAAAGGAAAATGAAATAAGGAAAAGGGGAAAAAAAAAAAGAAGTAAAGTGATTTGTGTGCATGATAAAAGTGTTTTTCTGCAATAACACAGCATGTGGTCAAGAATTACACAGGTTGCATTTGCCACTTTATATCTCCTGCCAGACGAATACAATTCAGGGCCTGTTACCCTCGCCTGCAGTACTGTTTCATAGTTATGAAGTCATGACAGCTGTGATTGCTGGTGTAGAGAATAAAGTCTGTGGAAAAAGTCTGGATGGCTTCCCACTGTACACAGGCCAAAAATAAGCTAGCTGGAATTAAAACAGAAGAGGAGAAAATTTGCAGGGGGAGAAAAGCAAGAGAAGCAAACGGTATTTCATATTGGGACACAAGCTGAGGCAAATACACTCTGGGACAGATCCTGATTCCACTCCCATCTCTGTAGGGTCCTGGAACTGATAAAAAGTCTGTGGTGTAACCAAGAACCCATTTTGGCCAAATGTACTCTACCTCATGGAAATTGGTACTTCCCATTTCCCGCCTCCCTGGAGATTCACAAGTCATTTGAATTAATTTCATTCCCAGCTTAACAATAACTGTGCAAACACACCACCTCAGTTCTTGCACCTGAGGAAACATTATGACCTATAAACTCACAATGTCCCACTTGAACATGGGGAGCAGGTGCTAATCAATAATGTGTTGCCGACATTTAAACAAGGGAGCTCCACAGACAGTCTCCCAGAGCTGGGACAAACGCTGCAGCTCCGTCCCCCTCAGGTTCAGGGCTGTATGATTTCCAAAGCAGGATCTGATTTCCTCTTACTTCATCTACCATCTGTGGAAAAATCTTCTCGTATAATCAAAGTTACAATGCTTTGCCAATGAATATTAATGGAAAATATTTCTGTTATGCTTGTGAAAAATAGTGCCAGGGTATGCGGAACAGTATAATGATCCGTACGTACGGATGCAGTTTGGTTCTGCATGTCCCTGTGTAAGTACCACAGAGAAGAATGCCAATGTTTAGGGTTTCTTTTGCATCAACTAACTGATATTTGCCACAACAAAAGATTTATCATTAAGGTGAGATCTGTGCTCTTCAGAAGGCCTTGGAGAAATCTTAAAGAGAGGTTGTTTTCTCTCTTAAAGAGAGGGATGACAAAGAAATACTTAGAGACAGTCATGTGTTGGATACAGAGAAATAGAAGCTGACTGCAGACCTTTCATGGGCCAGAAAGAACCACTCTGCCCTATCTGTATCACTGGCTGATCCAGGTGGACAGTATAATTTTAATTCAGTATGGTTATGGTGGTTGCCATTGCATTGAACAGGATCTACCCCAGGAAAAGCAAGTGTGGTAATACAAGATACATGGCAAAAGCTCTTGAGAAAAAGGATTAGTCAAAAAGACAAAAGGAGGACTAAAATGGGGACCAGCTATTAAATTTTGAATTAGTGGGCATCAATTTCAAGTTGCCTGTGACCATATTCAGAGGGAAGGGTGTACTTCTGCCTGACTCAGGGAGAAAATTCTGACATTCTTAAAATGACAGTTCATGGGGGCCTAGCATTATGCTGCTGACTGATTTCAGGTGCGTGTCTCAGAAACTGTCTCTTGCCTCAAAACCATGCTAGATGGTGATAAAGTTCCCTAGAACATACCAGTGACAACAGCAGCAATAATTTTTTTTCTTTTTATTGCTCCAGCTTATGTGGTCAGAACTCATCTTTGCCTTATTTAGAAGTAAATTTTTATATTATGAAAGTATCCATTATGTTAACACAGAGGCAGACTAAGATTGTTTGACTTTTCTAATCTTTATTTGTTTAGGATTTTAAAATATTTAAAGCCAGAAAAAAATACGTTGAAAAATTAAACATGGTGAAAGCCACATGCAACGGGAAGATTAGACATTTAAATCTTCTCCTTCTGTCTGTACTCCCTCAGCAATTACACCATCACTGTAGCAGCTCCTTCATGCAGTTCTGTGGGGTCTCGAGAAACAGCTAGCCTGCCATCAAAATACAGGAAAACAACGATATTAATGGGTGATTTTAATCACTTGTTAAAAACTTCTTCTCCAGTGCCACTTGACAGCCACAGACTTGTGCAGGGCTAAAGGACAGGTAAGAAAATGTAAACTGCTGCTTGCATTTTGAAGCTGACTGTAAACAGGAGAAGGAAGAGCAAGTAACAAAGCTGGGAAAATATCACGAAGGGCAAAGCTTGACCCATTCTGTAGCTGCAGCTATACTACAGCCCTACAACACATAACACCACAAAGAAAGCCTCCTGTGTCCAGAAAATGACAAACATTTCTATTCCCACATCAACCATCTAAACAGTGCATTAAATAGAAATAATTTAAACAATAAATATAAATATTTTAATAATAAAACCTATTTTCCCTCACTATTTTTTCCTTTGCATTTATTTTCTTCCTCTGTCTTTAGCTTTTGGAAGGGAAACAAAGTCTCTGAAGTTGAAGTACTTTCCCACTTCATCCAGAGGACAGTACCAAGGCTGCAATTGGTCCATGCTTGGCACCTAAGCCAGCAGCCTTAAAGCCAGAATGAGGCTTTCAACTACCAGAGCTGGTCACTGTCCACAGGCTAGTCCCTGACACAAATGGCATAGCTGAAGAGGAGACTAAAGAAAACCATGAATTGAAGCACTGGATTTTAAGACAAAAAACATATGCAAGCTTATTTCGAAATGAGCACCAACACACTTGAGCAATTGGATGGGGAAGGGTGGGAACGTAATTTAACAAGTATTCAGATGGTAGAAGTGCATTGCCCTGGCCTTGCAGCTACAGACTGAGATGTTTTATTAACATGCAATTATGTTGATTTCTAGTCTGATAGATCAGACAAAAAGAAAAATTAGAACATCACTTGCTCTGCAGCCTCATCACTTGCTCTGCAAGCTCTTCCTGCTAATCACAGAGAATGTCCTTGGAGCACTTTTCATTTAAAAAAATTGATTGTAGTCTGAAGACCTTTGTTTTATGTAAGTCTACCCCTCGCTTCTCTGAATCTTTAGAATTACAGGAGAAGGAAGTTGGATTGTACAGACAAAGACAGGTTCCTTGAGGCAGGTGATAGGGCATTGCAGTTGAACAAAGACAGGGAAGGGTAGCCTTTGGTGCTCGTCAAGACTGCATGGTACCACTTTTGGGTTTTTTGTCTTAAGGGTTTTGTTCTGTATCATGGCTGCACCTCTGCTTCTGGGATTGGATTTTTCAGAGGCAATTCCCATACAGGCATTGTAAATAGAAGCGACATGATTTTTTGTTGTAGGGGACATGGTCCACTTGTATTTCCTTAAATTACAAATCATAGGCATGCTTCCTTTCCATTCCTGTTTTCCCACTGATTTTATTTGTATTTGCTGTGCATTGCACAGCTGCCTGAACTTGAGACTAGCTTCAACTCTGCAGCTGCTCAGTGTGTCCTTCCCACTGCTTGATCCTAGTTAGGATTTGGTTGAACCGGTTAATGCACCTGAAATCAACAGATGGGTCCAAAAGATAATATAAACCTCATATAATTTCTTAATGTGCTGTTTTTCCCTCTGCACAATAGCATTGTGCACATGATCTCCATGTTCCTTACCATGCATTATGTTCTATGGGCCCATAGTCTGTGGTAAATGAGAATGACTATGCACAAAGGAATAAACCAAAGAAGCACTAGGCAATCCTAGCCTCTTCTCATAAACACAAGCTCTCAAATTCTCATGCTTCATGTAATCTGTAATGCATTGAAATAGTAATCCAGGGAAAGCAAATTAAATCAAAAGCAAAAATGCTCTGTGGTTTTGGTTGTTTTGTTTTTGGTTTTTTGGTTGTTGGTTTGGTTTTTTTGTTGTGGTTTTGTTTTGGTTTTTTGGTTTTTTTTTTTGTCCTGGGGAGAGAACAAATTAAGTGAACAAAACTATTTTACTTTTTCTTATCAACCAGAAGGAATCTGTAAGTTGACTAGGTTTCCATTTTGAGCAAGAAATGCCCACGTTTCCTTGTTAATTGTTTACAATGTTTCTGGAAAGGGTAGGCCAAGTTTCTCGACTTTTATTGCCCAGCGAAGGATGATGGGAGCACAGCAAAGGGCACAAGTTTTTGTGATTGACCATTTGTGTGTCATTTTACTTACATAATAAAACCAAGACATGCAGAAATGCTAAAAAGCAGTACAGTATTGACAAACATAGCTGGATCTCCATTTGCTCTTTTTCTATACAGGATGTAGGTGTTACCTGTGTTTGCCCATGAGATCAGGGCAAGTCAATTTACTGCTATTATCAGAGTCCCTCTTCTCAAGAGTCCTGACATTAAACTTCCTCAAAGATGATGCTTTCCTTCTGTGTAAAGCACTAGTGCACTGAAGGAAGACTCCAATCTCTTCCTGTAAAGCTGCTACACAGCAGAGGAAAAAAAGATCCCTGCAGCATGCTGTGAGCTGTACACTCTACTCATTAGTGACTTTGTCCTGTGAGCTACCTTTTCTGGCCCACATCCAGGAAAACGCGAAGTGTACATTTAATTTTCAGCATGTGTGTAGGGTCATTAACTGCAAGCACATTCTTACATGCCTTCCTCATTGCTTCTTTTTATTCTATTATAGAAAGTAAAAGGCAGCAGTGGCTGCCAGTTAAGAATGTTTTGGAGGAGACTTAAATGAAAGTACTGAAACCTCCTCACTGTATGTAAGAACACCAAGACAGTAATATTCTTCTGATTGACATGATATTCCTGCATGGAATACTGTACTGAGAGCAAACTTTTTCAGGCAAACTTCTGTTTGCATGCATTTTGATTCATGCTGCTAAACTGAGCAGTAGATTAAGAAAGGAAAAACTAATTGTCAAATGATGTGGAACTTTCTCACTTCAGCCACATTATGCAGTTATCCTGCATCTGTAAAGACACTTCTTTTTTCTTAAATTATAGCAGTGATATAGTAATGCAGTCTAGTCCAGTTTATATCCCGGCCTGCACATGGCTGCCTTCAGGCATGTATCTCCCTTGTTCCCCCCGGGCAAGGATCTGCCAGGAAGGAAAAACCTTCCTGAGATGGAATTGCTGGTTTTGAGAGCTTCCTTTGCAGTCAGTCTCACTGAGGAACTCCACAGATGTCATTTGCTACCCTGTGTCTCTTCCTGCAAGTTACCCTGTGGTATGTCACGTGGGGAGATACGCAAAGTGAACTCCTGGCTCCAATGAAGTCACAAAAGACAGGTGGAATTATATTTTATCATATTTTCATGCTTTCTTTAGTGTCACAACAAAATGACAGTCTCTCCTTCATATGCCTCCTTCTCAAGCTGATACAAGTACACTATTATGCCTACTTCACCTGTGGAATAAGACACGGGCTAGTACCGTGGCCAAACATCAATGCAGTGGTAGAAGAAAAGTTTAGAATTAAGCAGGAGTGGAGTGGTGGGCTTGTGCCCAAATCATTAGGCAGTGTAATTTCTTTTGGGATCTGACAGAAACTTGGTAAAGACCAGCTGCACAGGCTGCACAGGCTCATGTCCATTTACAGGAGTTGCTTGTCCCCTCTATTGCAAACCTTCTGTGGGCACTGCTGGTGAGGACTGCCCAAGTCCCAGCAGCTTTTGTGCTTGGAAGCCCAGAGAGCTGCCACATAGCAGTGCTCATGCTGGTAGCTTCTGGGCATGGGAAAGGCTTCAGCAGCAGGGCAGCTGTGCTCATGGACTGGTCTCTGGAAAAGCTGGTCTGCGCTACTGTGCTCACCATCAGCCCTCCTGGAGCATTGTAAAGCACGGCAAACATAAATTAAATCGTCTGTTCACATTCCCCAGAAAAAATAAATCTAGATTTGCCCTGGGAATTTGGAAAAACTTTCAGTGTAGAGCTAAATTTATCAAAATTGGGTGTTAGCCACTACTGGAAAATATCCTTGTATTGCAGAAAAAGAAATACATGAGCATAAAATTCAAGCTCAGATTCAGAAGTTCCACAAACAATCAACTTTTCTTTAATCAACATTATTTGTCTTATATATGGCATATATATGTTTCAAAGTAGCCTCTTTTATACAGTCCAGTAAATAAAATCCCATTGCACTTGATTGAAAAAAAAAATGGAGATACTTTGTATCTGCCAGATATCTTTTGAAAGTTCTCTGGAGAAAAGAATACACATAGGCAGTAAGATTTATTAAAATCCAAGTAGTTTTTGAAGAAGCCAGCTTTACTAATGAGACAGCCTGAAAAACAGAGACTATCCATTCCAGCATATGTGCATCATATGAAAGCCAGTAATTTTTTATTATCTCAGTATTACCAGAAACTATATTAAGCTGAAACACAGCTCCAGCTAACAAAAGCTTCAAGTATATACTGGGGCCTTTTAATGCTAGAACAATAAGCCAGCTTTATTACTGAATATTGATAATATGAGGGTTGTACTGGTATTTAGTCATAACTACATAAAATTATTGTTTTTCTGCCATAATCATTGGCTACACAATTACAAGGGACCAATAATACGTTTGCAAGTAATTACTGACATAGATTTCTTTTGTTGTATATAAATGTAGTAAAAGCCTCAGGCTAATTTTACCAGCGTGTTCATATGATATCACTTCCTGAAAATACATGGAAGTTAAAAAAAAAAAAAAAGGTATATACACAAAGGAAAGGCTGTACAAGTCCTACAGGAAAAAAAGTAACCTCACAAAATATCCTGGGTTTCTACCTCAGAAACCTGTTTTAACATTGAGGTCATTGCAAGAGGAATTAAAGTAAAAACACTGTTTCTGTATTGACACAAGGCTAGAGAGAATTTCTTTTACAGTGAGTAGCCTGCTTAGAGAATCATGATTCAATGGCAATATTTTCTGAGTCACTCTATTGATTTGGTGAGACTCTGGAGCCAGCTGTACTAACTCTGCTCTAAATTACTGGTAGGGAAATTTGAATTGATTCAGCTGATTTTATAAGCTGTTCTATTGAGTTTACAGGCTTCTCTCTGAATTTCCCCCAATGAAGCATAATTTGGTCAGTTTTATGTTTGTAAGAAAATGTAATTAAGCATGACAGACATGTTTATCCTAGAAAATATTACTATACTGTAAAAAAGATAACAAAGATACCACTCCTTTAAATACACAAAGCCTTTTTATCATGTCCTAAAATCTGTTTTGACTTTTATTTGGCTTGTCCAGACACACCACAAATTTTCTAAAAGATTTCTAAACCCCAGATGAGTTTAAAGTTGTGTTTGAATTGAAAAAAA
>VWZP01000397.1:2166-96553 GCA_013396995.1 Dicaeum eximium | reverse complement strand
TTTTTCTGGCAGAAATAACTCATGTCTTGTCTTTGGCCAACTCATGTCTTGTCTTTGGCCAACAAAGCTTCTACTTTCCTTAGGATTTTGGATATAAATGTTCCTAAATTCCTTTTTGCATGGGAAACTGATTTTGTTCTTACATCTCTGTATTGAATAGTGTCAAATTTCCTGTGAACTCTAGAGCTATTCAGAAAAAAATAAGAACCAGCCCTGATCTAACCCCAAAATCAGTGATGCCACTGAAACTGGCTATAGTGTACTTGTTATATCCTTTTTTTCTGTACTCTCTGGATTTGGCTGGCAGCAAAGCTTCTGAAGTGCTGTGAAGAAGGTTAAGAGGTTCAACAAAAAATTCAGATGAGATTTTCCATCAGTTCCTCTTTAAGCATATGGTCTTTTCATGAATACTACACACTAAAATGAATTAGAGCAAAGGTGTGAAAACATCCAACATTTAAGTACAACTCATTGTTAATTCTGGGAACCTAATTTTTCTTCACATGGGTCATAAAAATATGATTTTAAAATGTTTCCCATTAATCCAAAATGCCTTAATGCTTCATATCACACCACTATGGCTGATAAGGTAAAATGTTGTGGCATTTTGAGGTCATTCAGTTATTCTGTGTAGGGTTACAAAATTGAGACATTTTTGTGACACTTACGATAAAGAAAATCATAATGATCCTGACATTTGTTGTAAGGAGACCTCTTAACACTAATCTAAATATTTAACTGTGAATTTAAATACTGCGAAGATAATATTTCCCTTCTAAACATGCACCACAGGCGTGTAGATCACAAGGGACCTCTCGTCACAGAGCCATGATACAATATAGCAAAGCCATGCTTCTCAGCCTGGCTAGTTATTCATCCTCAGTGTCTGAGCTATACTCCCTCCCTCTGTCCAGAAAAGAAGATACAGTATAATATATTGCAATATACTAAAATAAAGTTAAAAAACATTATATTTAAGAAGGCCTGACTCTAATGTGTCACTCTGAGCACTCACTACTGTAACTCCACAGGTCTACAGAAAATATTAGAAGCAGTTTCATGGAAAATTACTTTAAAAATTCATTACCTGCATGAGTGGAAGTATACTAAATCATGTCCAACACAGAGATAATTTCTTTGCTTGCAATGAAGTGCTAAAACCATATTTTGAGTAAAGGAATAGTTCTGGCAGATGCATCAATTTGCTGGCATAAAGCACATCTTCCCCCTTCAACAGAAAAGTGCTGGCAATCAGAGCTTGCACCCTGACATCACACATCCCTGTACCCAAACTGACATTGTTATGGTCATACACGTCTGTGAAGGTGAGTATCACAGAAGGACATTTTTAATTTTTCACACTCTCATAGACTCCAGTGGTTGCTAATTTGCAGAATTAGTAGTGCAGAATTTGCAAATATCCAATGATGATAAAAGCAGTACATCACAGAAACACAGAATCACATAATCGTTAGAGTTGAAAGGGACCTCTAGAGATTATCCAGCCCAACTCCCTGCCTAGGGTCACCTAGAGCATGTTACACAGGAACTCACCCAGAGGGGTTTTGAATGTCTCCAGAGAGGTAGAATCCACAAATTCTCTGGGCAGCCTGTTCCAGTGCTCTTTACACCCTCAGTGTAAAGAAATTCTCCCTCATGTAATGGTGCTTCTTGTGATTTAGTTTATGGCCATCGGTCCTTGTCCTGTCACTGGGCACCACTGAAAAAGGTCTGGCACCATCCTCTTGGCACCCACCTTTCAGATATTTGTGTGTGTTAATGAGATTCCCTCTCAGACTTCTCCAGACTAAACAGGCCCAATTCCTGCAGTGTCCCCTCATAAGAGAGCTGCTCCAGACCCTAAATCATCTTTGTGACCCTCTGCTGGACCCGCTCCAGTAGCTCCTTGTCTCTCTTTTACTGAGGAGCCCAGAACTGGACACAGCACTCCAGATGAGGCCTCACCAGGGCTGAGCAGAGGCACAGCTCCCTCGGCCTTCTGGCCGTGCTCTCCTGATGCACCCCAGGATCCCTTGGCCCTGCTGGCCACAGGGCACTGCCAGCTCAGGGACAGCTTGTGATGCACCAGCAGTCCCAGGTCCTTCTCCCAGAGCTGCTCTGTAGGAGCAGTCCCAGCCTGTGCTGGCACTTGGGGCTGGTCCTCCCCAGGTGCAGGACCTGACACCTGCCCTTGTTGAACTCACTCAGTTTCTCTTTACCCAACTCTACAGCCTGTCAAGGTCCCATGGAATGGCAGCAGAGCCTTCAGATGCATCAGCCACTCCCTCCGTTTAGTGCCACCAGCAAACCTGCTGAGGGACATTCTGTCCCTTCATCTGGAAGTTCAACAAGACTGGTTCCAGTACTGATCCCAGAGAATGCCCCTGGGTGTTGATCTCCAGGTGGATCCTGCTCTGCTGATCACAACTCTCTGAACTCTGCCATTCAGCCTGTTCTCGATCCACCTCACCATCAATTCCTCTAACCCACATTTCCTGAGCTTACCTGCAAAGATGTTATGGGAGACAGTGTCAAAAGCCTTGCTGAAGTCAAGGCAGACAACATCCACTGCTCTCACTTCATCAATTTGTCCTGCCATGCCAACCACCTTCATCAGTTTGTCCTTCTATGCAACTATGTTCAGAACTGTCTGGGTTTTTTTATTTCTTTGAGCCTCTGTAGATCTGAATTTTAAAATAGTGATAAATTAAATATTCATACAATTCATTCACTGCTTTCCTGGAAAAATTCTAAGGTGCTGTGCAATGCTAAAATCAGGTCTCTTGTAGGCTCACAAATAAAAGACTGGCCATTAGGACTGCCATTAGGTTATCTGTGTGCCATTAGGATTTTGGCACACAGATAACCAGGACATGTGGCACACCCAGCCTTACCTGTTTGCTCTCCTCTGCTGGGAAAGTGCTGCAGGAAGAGATGTAAAAGAATATAAGAAGCAAGAACTCACTTGAGATCTAGCATATAAGTACCAATTTGACAACCACAGGTCTCTTTAACCAAGCACCAGTTCAGGTTTCTCAATAGCAAAGCCTTTACTTCAGCTGCAAAACCACCTGGAAAGCACTTGGCTTCATAACTAGCCATGAAGCAGAGTCCCTGACACATGCAGCAGAGATGGATGTGGAGGGTGCCAGAGCTGGCAGAGTGGCCAGGGCATGGGGCTTGAGTGCCTGCACCAGCACCAAACCTGCGTGTGCAACCATTGTCCTTCATTACAGATGCTGCAGCAATGTTCTTCTCTGACATTCCAGCAGAGATTGGGGCCTATAATAAATTAAGAGCACACCCAAAACCCCCAAAATTTAAATAGCTTTGAGGTGATAAGGACAGTAGAAAGTAAAACAGAACATTTTATTCACTTGATAAGGGTAGTAGAACAGAGCAATATTTTACTCTTATCAAGGACAGCAGAAGAGAACAGCACAGCCTTGGAGAAGGAAATGAAGGATGTGCTTGGAGAAGGAAATGAAGGATATAACTTAGGGAAACAGAAGTCATGCAAAACACAAGCAGGGTGCCAGCTCAGCTCTCCAAGGCTGACAGAACAGAAGTTATCTGAAACAACAATACTGCACTTACTCAAAAGTGGGGGTCAAGGAACAGCCACCTAAAAAGGACACTGGACAGCTCCCCTAGTAAGCTCAAGGCTGCTATGCAGCCTACCTGTTGGGTTTCTTAGAGAGAAACAAGAGTTAAATGTTACAAACTACATTTTAGGACCTTTCACAAATAAATAGGAATATTAATTAGGATGGTAATTTGTACTGTATCACAGTGCCTCTTTCAAACTTTTCAGCCCTACTTACTAGTCAGACATCTCTCTGGAACAATAACAGTTGAGGGACATTTAGGGCTTGCCACCAGCTGCTGTTTTATTGAGTTTCTAGTCTAAATTGCTTTGGCTTTCCACTTTCTAAAGTCCACAAAAACCCTCTGCCCCCTCAAAAAAAAAAAAAAAAAAAAAAAAAAAAAAAAAAACACAAAGGGGGNNAAAAAAAAAAAAAGCATCAGAGTGGGATGACTTAAAATCATAGTATGTATTTTTCTACTGGTTCTGAATGGTTTTAGAGAAGAGATTTTTGGAATGGGATTTTAATTTTTTAAAATATTTTAAATTTTTTGTTGGTGTGGAGAAAACACAGAGAAAGAAAATCAAAGTGAATTTGTCCCTCTTAGCTGAAATATTTTAGTGAATACCTGCATTCACTAAACTAATCTTAAATAACAAGCATTAATAATGTTTTATTGCTTTATTTAAGTACATTGAAACATAAGCCTATACAGCTTTGTACCCATGATGAGTAATAACATCAGAGCTGTAGTTTTTCTATGGGAAAAAACCCTTCAACTCTTTTTCAACGCACATACAAAGATACAAGATAAAATACATGATATAATGAAATAGCTAGGAAGAGGTCACTATGGAAAAGGGACTGGCAAACACGGTGAGAAATTCTGCTGACAGCCTATGTGAATTGAGTTTACAGATCACTTCATGAAAGCATATGGTCAGGGAAATCTAGTCTTGGATACTTTCTGTTATATCTCTAGTCTTGCAAATTAACTGGAATGCTTGGAAATATAATTGGATGTCCTGAACATTTTTAGGAAAACCAGCATATTTGAACTGCGGTCAGAGAACATTGTAGTTCATTTGCCAAGTAATATTTTTCTGAAGTCTGACTGAAAAAAAAAAAAATAGAATCCACTGCAAGTCATAGCCAAATGTAGCCACTTAGAAAGTTATCCATAACTATTCCCTACCACCATTAATAATTTTTACATTAAATCCTGTCAATTACCAGGTATGCATAAACCACAGTACAGCTGCTGGCAGAAGTACAGGATTTGATGGAGCTATAAAAGCAGCCTAGACGCATTCAGGTAGAAAATGACCATGCCTAACCTTTCGAAAGTTGAGTGAAATCCACCCCATAGAGGGACCTATGGAAATACCTCTAGCGGTAGACTCATATGGGGCCCAGGGCAAGAGAGGCTTAGTTTGCCCAGATTCAGACCCTCTGCGTAAGGGGCAGAGCATTTTAAATGCATTAACCAATTTTTAAATTTCATCTATTCTTGGATCTAACTAGCAGTTTGGACCTGCTTCTTCCAGTGTATTATTCTGCAAGGGGTTTTCTTAACCTAAGGATGAATGTTGCTTGCACAAGGCTGGACAAAGACCATCTTGGTTAATGCTGACTGAAAAAACTACATCCTAGAGGTTTTACATATGTTGCAATCTTATCATTCCTTTCGGTGAGGGAGATTAGATAAATACAGAAGTAACATATCAATCCAAGGGGAGGATTGTGCTTTGCCAGGGATAGCAGAGGGTGCGTATTTCTCATATCAACTCTTTTTGGGGTGATCATCTGGAGCCAGATCTCCCTGTTACAACTGGGTAGAACTTGGCAGACAAGTAACCCTGAAACCTCCTCTGCCTGCAGCATGAAAGGGGATGTGTCATATCAGCTGGAGAGGTCTTCAGAGGAGGTGGTGGAGACAAATGCAAACAGCATGCCTTCCCACAGCCTCCCTCCTCTCATCACTCTATCCAGTCTCTCGGGCCACTACCCAGCGCATATCTGTCTGCTGCTTAACAAACTCTAGCTGTGGTTTCAGGCTGATAAATAATTATGATAATTAACAGGTTGAAGGAAAATGTGATGTTGTTTCTGTGGAATGTTCTGAGAGGCTGGAAACACTTAAATGTAAAAACGACATGTGGTGAAATAACCAATAATTTGCTTAAGAAACCCACATCTGGTATTCCTGCTAGAAACAGGGGTTAATAGTCTGTCAGGGGCAGGCAGTGGCAGTGAGTAGCTCTAGGATAAACAAAAAAGCCTTAACGGCAGGAAATGGGCTTGTTCTCCTAGCATAAGCATTTACATTGGCTGCTAACCAGCAAGAGATGTAAAAGCAGTTGTTTAGTTTACACTTGGAAAAAAAATGGAGACGGAAACAAACAGACTTCTTCATTTTGTGTATCTGTGAAAAAAAATAAAAGCCACTGAGTCTAGCTAAAAATGGTAATAATATATATGCTCCACACTCTGAAATGGAGCCATAGACTCGGGACAAGATTCCAGTCATAAAAGGGGAGAGGGATTACTAAAATTATTTTTGTATTATTGAAATAACTGTCAGATAATTACATGTGTGATTTTAGGTTACTCATGCAGAAAAGCAGAAAGAGCAAGAGAAGTGAAGTGAGAAAACCTGACATCATGATTTTTTTTTTTTTTAATATAAGAAGTCCTGGTTTTTGTTTTGAGGAAGGTCCAAATACCACTTGATAAGAGGAAAGGCTTTCCCATTTGACACTCCTGTAGTCAGGAAAGGATATGGTCCACAATGTAGTAACACATGCTTGTGTTGGTGTGGCACTGCTACCGCACTTACAAGCTCAAAAATGAAAGCCGCATTTTAAGATGGGATGAAATGTAAATAATGTACTCATTTGACAAGATTCAGATGAAGTTCTCTGTGTGTGGCAAGCTGAATCTGTATTTACAACAGTTAAAGAAACACACAAGATTCTAAGGATACACTGAAGACTGTGAATAATACATTGTTGGTTCCTAATTTTGCTTTAAATAAACAGACAATGTTCTACCTTAGGTGGTGTTTTTCTTCTGAAATAGTGCAACTCTTGCAAAGATTGCTGCTACAATCCGAGATGTAATTTTCACACAAGAAAACATGACACCTAAGCAGATGTTAGCATCCAAGGCATTCAGCTGCAGAAAAGGTCTGCTCTCTAGCACTGTGTACTCTTATGAAATAGCAGATCAGAGAAACTTGCTTCTTGTAAACAAGAAATTTTAGGAAGAGGCCATCTCAGACAGTGGCACTTCCACTTTTTCCCGATGCTGTGCTTACACTAAGCTGAGATCACACAGCCCTCAGTGTGCAATACATTCCCATGGGCTCATAACTACTTGGGTTGTCTTTAGATCATCACATGAATGGCATGAGGAGACAATAATTCATGGCTTCCAGGAACAAAGCTGAAGGTGGAAACATAAAATCTATGCTCGACTTTTTGTTCCTCTGTGTTCTGGTTCAGACATGTAAATACTAATGAAACAGTCAATTTCTGAAACCAAGACTACATCTCAGTTATGAATGTATAAATAAAAGAATTCCAATAAAGACAGAGCTGCTAATGCCAGGAATTTCTGTTCACTTGAGACTGATATCCTGTATCTAAAATGGCTATTAACAACATGAAAGAGCAGGTGACAAAAATAAAGTAAATTTTAGGAATGGCAATTAGATCTTCAGTGAATTTTTTTAACTTCAGTAAGCTTTTTCTTATATCAAATTCTGCTGAATTGTGGTTACCTTTCTGCCTTTTGCATATTCCCAGTCAGAGCACATCCATCATATTTTTGCTCATGGAAAAATTTTTATGATGTAGAGGACAGGAAAAAAAGGAAAATTAACAGGAAAAACATGGAAAATGAGCACTAGCATGGAAGCAAAGATCAATCATTAAAAATGTAAATCTTGCTGCACATTTTTCTGTGAAAGCATTACTCAGGGAATACAGTCATTTGCCACAAAAAAAATCACTCACCAAATAGCTGTCTTTATCCCACAAAAATGGTTTGTCTAGTACAATTAGGTAGGAGATCTGTATAATTTCATATGGTTTATGCACAACTTGCATGAATTCTGAGTTAACTAAACTGCAAAACAAGCAGTCCCAATGCTCAAGACGTGAAGCAACAACAGCCCTCACACTTCACTATGGTTCTTCAGGGCCAGGGTCACAAGGACGGTCACAGTGAGGCAAGGGCAGCCTTTCTTTTCTCCTGTAAACCACATGTGCGGGTGTTTTGTTTATGCCGGCATGCAGTGAATGCAGAAAGCAGCACGGGAGGATTCACCACCAGCCTGCAGCACCCCAAGGCGTGCAGAGGCTGTGGCCAGGCCCTGGACATTTGACTGGTCACAGCACCCACTCCTCCCCACCACCCCTAGACAGAAGCTAAGTTTCAACACATGGTCAGATATCTGGGCTTGGGATCTAAAATGAAGCCTTACGAATGTTTTCTCTTCCCTCACGAAATTTCAGACTTCAACCAATATTTGGATCTAAATATGGTTCATATATATTACACTTTATTCCAAACTCTGCAGACTTTTTAAAATACCTGCATAAAACTAAAACAAACCAAACAAAAAAAAAAATCACCTTTTTGCTCAGCTCTAAACATTACTACACACTTGACTTTCACAACTGATTTATGTAGGACTTGCATAAATAGAGTTTAGTAAGCTTCCCATGCATTACTGAGCCAAACTTTTACTCTGTAATGCATTGTGTTGGAGCATTTGATAAACTGAAAGAATATTCATTATTGATTCTCTTTTCCTCAGGAGAGGAATTTCTGTGATTGAAGGAAAAGCAACAGGAAAATCAATCTTATGGTGGCCTGGAGAAGCCGTTCACAGAATAAATATGTTTTCCCAGCAGATGATGTGGAAAGCAACCAAACACTTTGTCTTTAGACTGCATCTCCAAACATAGGGCCCACCTTTTGCTTTTACAAGAGAGATTGTTTTAAGCTGGGTAACAAGAGATCAAACACTCTCCCAATATTTTGACAATAACCAAGAACGACCATTTGGGGTGGTTTTTATTTGCATTAATATCCAGTCTTTTTAAATGGTCTTGGCATGCTCTTGGCCTTAGGAACTTCCTGTGATAATCAGCACCAGAACTGAATCATGCATTGCTGTCAAAAGATATTTCTTGAACCAATATTATTTTGCCAGTTTGTTTTAAGGTCATTAAATATTCTTTTTTTTCCTAATTCCCCTCCACTTCATTTATAATTATAAAGATCTCATAATTATAAAAGTAAAAATTAAAGTGCATTTGTGAAAGACTAAAATTTGAGTTGTGGTTTATAAAAAACCTAATTACAGAAGTAATTACACAGTCTGGGACAGAATGCTGGCATGTACTTGAGTACATGTAGACATGCATGAAAATATTTGCATGGGAATATCCCTGGGAAGTTTCTTGACCATATGTTTCATGTCAAGTTATTTTGCTGCATATCGGTATCTACATGGGTGTGAAGTGCATCTATTTTACATGCAAAGTTATGAGTACAATTTAAATCAGAAAGTTTATTTTCAAAAGAAGCAAACTTGCTTGTGCCTATGTCTTTACACAATGAAAACTCCCAGTATTAATCAGAATAAGTGATGTTTATGAATAACCCATGTGTGTAGACAAATATTCCCAGTGATCATTTAAAAAAGAGCATTTATCTGGCTTCACAAATGGAATGATGATTTAATGCTTGCAATACAGCAAGTCTGTGAGTTCCAGTGAGAACGAAATGCTCTGTAGCTTTACCTAGAAGCCCTAAGGCTGAGACACTGGCTGCTCCATTTCACCGACCATTGGGCCTTCTCAGTGTTATGGTGGGAAAGTAATTTGAGCTGCTTCCTTCCTTTTGTGCATCTTGAAGCTTAAAATTAAAAGAGATACTCCCCATGCACAGTTGCTGTTAACATTAACATGGATGACACACACATCTAACAAGAGAAACCAGATACTCTCCCTTACTCCTTGCATTTGCAGTTTGGGGGTTGTGTGAATTGCTTTTCCTTATAAAGCTGGATTTTTAAATACCTAATACTTTCAATAACCTTCTCAAAAAGGCTATTTTCATTAATATTGGGCCATGTCATTGTTGGAGGTTAGGGTGTTTCCTTTTGTTTTCTTTCTCCTAGAGAATCGTTCTCTCATTTTGTTGCTAAGAAACCAGGACAACCGCTACTTAGGAGAGAGAAAAGAATTTGCCAAGCTCAGGGGAGGAGGGCACCTGGCTGCATTTCTCTTATCCTGGGGTTTCCTCTTGGAGGGGCAGAGCTACCACAAGAATTGGGCTGGGAAAAAGGGGGCTGGGGCAGCGCCGAGCTGTCTTGCTCTCTCGGCTTCTGAGGATGATGGTCAAGCTGCTCCTTGGGATGGGAATTTGCTGCTGCCCCCAGAGTCCAGCCTGGTCCTGCTTCTTCTGCTGTGGGTGACTCTGCCCTGATGTTCCAGCTACTGCTCCAAGGTCTCACCCCTGCTACAGCTCCTTTTGCTGTCCAGAGTGGGCACCGCGATCAGCTGCCACGGGGGATTGTAAAGCAGCTCCTCTCTCCATCCCTTCAGCCAGCCCGGCCGCCATCACCGCCTGAGGGAGCGAGGGCGGGGCCGCGCCACAGCGCCCCCTGCAGGCGCGGGGAATCCCCGCCCCGCCCGGCCCCCCGGGNATGTTTATGAATAACCCATGTGTGTAGACAAATATTCCCAGTGATCATTTAAAAAAGAGCATTTATCTGGCTTCACAAATGGAATGATGATTTAATGCTTGCAATACAGCAAGTCTGTGAGTTCCAGTGAGAACGAAATGCTCTGTAGCTTTACCTAGAAGCCCTAAGGCTGAGACACTGGCTGCTCCATTTCACCGACCATTGGGCCTTCTCAGTGTTATGGTGGGAAAGTAATTTGAGCTGCTTCCTTCCTTTTGTGCATCTTGAAGCTTAAAATTAAAAGAGATACTCCCCATGCACAGTTGCTGTTAACATTAACATGGATGACACACACATCTAACAAGAGAAACCAGATACTCTCCCTTACTCCTTGCATTTGCAGTTTGGGGGTTGTGTGAATTGCTTTTCCTTATAAAGCTGGATTTTTAAATACCTAATACTTTCAATAACCTTCTCAAAAAGGCTATTTTCATTAATATTGGGCCATGTCATTGTTGGAGGTTAGGGTGTTTCCTTTTGTTTTCTTTCTCCTAGAGAATCGTTCTCTCATTTTGTTGCTAAGAAACCAGGACAACCGCTACTTAGGAGAGAGAAAAGAATTTGCCAAGCTCAGGGGAGGAGGGCACCTGGCTGCATTTCTCTTATCCTGGGGTTTCCTCTTGGAGGGGCAGAGCTACCACAAGAATTGGGCTGGGAAAAAGGGGGCTGGGGCAGCTCCTAGCTGTCTTGCTCTCTCGGCTTCTGAGGATGATGGTCAAGCTGCTCCTTGGGATGGGAATTTGCTGCTGCCCCCAGAGTNTCTTTGCCTGAAAGGCCCCTATTTGAAACTCCTAATAATTTGGAGCAAAAGAGGTCACAGTCTCCATTTCAAGGGAGGTTCCCTCCTCCCTTGGCAGACACCTGTCTTTCAAACCAAGACAGTCATACAACACCTTTCAATCTGGACATTTAAATTTCACATATGTGAAATTGTCATACACAATATGTCTTCACGTATGTGTAAAGTGTAGTGCTAGTTGCTGGAATACTCTGTTTCCCCTCCAGAAGACTGGTTTTGAATTTTAATCATTTTTAAATGGTAGTCTAAGGTTTTATGTAAAGCATATTGAAGCTTATTGGTGAAATAGGACCAAGAGAAGTAATTTTTTAAGTAACATTTTAATTAAAATCCTGATGGCAATATCAGACACATCCTGGTAAAGTTATAAATTTTCTTTTATATTTCTTAATCAGTCAGTCACACTCTGAAGTGGACACATTTAGAGAATTATCAGGAGTATAAAGAGGCTTAAGTCAAAATCAGAAATCATCCCTCAACACATCTAGGTTGGAAAGGCAGTCTTTACATGTACCACATCCCTAACATCTTACCTGGGTTTTGGCACGTCTGGGCAGATCAGAGCTCTTTGATACCAGGACGTGAGCCCATTCAGAAAGAATCTCTTTTAGGGCTGGAGAGAGTTCAGTCCATTAATGATCCCACCTTGCTGTCTGTGTACTGAGTCTGCTAAAAGCTTTGCCAGGTATCTAGTCCCAGGGTCAGCTGTCTTCCTGAAACTGGGCTGAAACTTTGAAAAAGGATGAAACACCATGCTGCTATTCAGTCTCACCTGGGAAGTCAGTGAGGCCTTTCCTCCATGGCTGGGCAAAGATGAGCCCCACGGATGTGGGATCCCAAAGCTGGTGATGTATGCTCTCACACCTGCAGGGCCTGCTTTCTTTCCTGGCCATCTGCTTCCACCTATACTACCATGACATAATTGAAACAGCAGTAAAGTTTTGAACACTGTAAAGAACATGTTTTGTTTTGTTTTCCCCTCCGGAACTCCAAAAATCATGAAAAATGCAGATTTTGGGGAGGAGGGAGACAGAGGAACTAAATCCCGTCCCAGACCTAATAGTTTAGCTAGCCCCTTGAAGCTCAGAGCAACAGCAGCTGATGAAAAGTGCAACTGCCTTTTCTCTATGTGATTAAATATAGTCAAATATCAAGTACTGTCATCAAGGGGTCAGTTAAATCTAATTTCTTTCCGCTCTGCATATATGCACAGAGGGAGCTTAAGTCCTCTCTCATCTGTTTTCTTCATCCTTAATAGAAACAAAAGCACACTGTGCAGTATTTCCTAATTTGATAGTATCTTTATAGGATTTTAATATCCTCCTCCTTGCCAGCAACAAGCCAGACCAGCAGCAAATACAGTTCAGTTATGAGCTGCAGCTGTTTGGGGCCTGTACAGGTCTGTCCACAGCCTGGAAATTTCCAATCAGTGCAACACAGCACAGGCTCCATCACCCTTAGGAAAAGTTTGAACTTTTGCAAGCAAATATTGGCTGCCACAAGCAAAATGCTGGCAAAATTGAAACTGCTTAAGCAAGCAGAGTGGCGTTGAAAGGAGTAGGGACAGCAAGCTGACAGGGTGGGGCAGGGATCCTAGCAGTATTCAACACAGAAACTGTGTTGTAAGCCAGGAAAATCCCATCTGCAAAAACTGTTCTGAATGGCAATTGTAATGGTTGTCATGGAGCACTATGTGCTTGATGAATATGAAGCATTTGGGTCACTCATCCACTGAGCAGACCTATTTCTCCTTCTCTTCTTCGTGAGGTCAGGAAAGTTTTGCTATAGCAGTGACAGACACTTGAGAGAATCAGAGTAGGCCTTAAAGGATATAGCCCTTTTTTAAAAAAATATCTTTTCATACATAAATTATTTGCATAGAGCTTCCATTACTGAATAGGTAATAAAATTCTCAGAAGTTTCACTTGCTTTAAGAAGTGACACAGATAATAATGCCCAGGTTTACTGAACTGTGTGACATAGCACAGCCTTGCTTTGTGATCCTTCTGTAGCCCAGATGCTTCTCACTGTCCTTGACATGGCAATTATAATATCTTCACACATTCACAAACATGAATAGAGGAAGAGCACTCTTCTTCCAGATTGTCAAAAAAAGAAAAAAAGACAAAACAAGCTACTCATCTTTAAGCTCACTTTTGTTCTACAGGTGGGGTTTTCTCCTCTTGCCTGTGTTTTCATAACATGGACTTTTTATCACCCTCCACATACCATACTCAACTTACTCGGCATGTTGGAAATGCTGGTGGAGGATTAGCTGCTGAAGCTGGCACAATAAAATGTAGAGAAATACAGAAAGTCTTGCTGCTTTCTCAGATGGCTAAAATGTTTGCCCATCGTTAGGAGTTAGCTTAGCCTAGAACTGCCACCTCAATGTGTCACAGACGGTGCAGTGCAGTGCAATAATACCGGTTGTGTCACTGTGTAGATAGGTCTACCCTCTCTCACCTCGGCTGTAACATCTGTACACACACTGTTTCACTGAAAAACTTGGAAACCTGTCTTCTGATGGTGGCTTTCATCTCAGTGTGACATCAGTTGGGAAAAGGATTCAGATAACACAAAATATGAAGACAAAATTTCAGCATGAGGATGAAGAATTTGCAACACTCCCTTAAGCCTAATGCATTTTATGTAAAATATAATCTATGCCCACTCAAAGGGACAGAAATTTGGCTTTTTATTAGGTCTGAAAAATAAAAACTAATTTTAATTCCATAATGCCATTTTGTGGTTGCTGTTAAACTTGAAAGAAGGATTATGAAAACAAAAATATGTTGTTCTGTAAACCAAATCCTCAGTCAATAGTATTTTACAACTAAACCTCTGCTTATTCAATGTATTAGAGGTAATAGCATTGTTGAACATGCTCTTTTTGCCTGGAGGTTCAGCATTAACATGCCCTTAAGTCTTCTTTAAACACAGGTAGCTAGTCACCCTCATCCACAATAGCTTTAATAGTTGCTAGGCTTCATGCAACAAACTATGCTTTTGTTTTTGCCTTACCAGTCCTTCATCAGCTGCTGTGCACATCAGGCAAAACATATGAGAGCAAACAAACTGCAAAATTGGTTTGTGATAATATTTTGAGACAGCTGCTCAATTTTAAGGGTTTATCTTTACCAGGCAAAAAGGTGCAGTAGAGAACCAGATGGTTTCAAATACAGTGTGATCCTTGCAGGAATTTTATGGGTACACAAGCAAGCCTCAAAGCTGTTTTCAGAGAGCAGCTGTACCAAAATGCTATGAGGGTACAGTCCCTACCTCCCTCTGTATCCTTGTCCTTGCTCAGTCGTGTTGGCTGGACTGGGACTGCAGCCAAGCTAAGCTGACCCCTCTTTTAGTTACTGCCTTGCTCATGACTATACCGTGCTTAGTGTAGCCACCACTTTCCCAGAGCATAACAGCGAAATGAGATCTTACAGCATCCACCTGGAAGGTAAAGGGTGCTGGTTTCAAATGCTGAAACCAGCACAACAAAGAAGGTCTTGACAATAGGGCCTGTGCCCTGAATGCCTAGAGCAAAAGGTCACTGGATTGAAGCTTTGGGAAGAGGTATTGTTTCATCGTTTATGTCTCTATCACATTGTAATAAATTCTTCAGTTACTTTATAATCCCATACTATTTTTAAGAAGGATTGTCTCCCATACAGGTCGAAGGAGCACAAGTAATGTTCTTTCATTCCTACTTCAAATATTCTTCTGGTTTTATTTTTCAAATACTCGGTTGTGTACTCGGCTAAAACACTGAGAATCCAAGAAAATCCATGTAAAAACCCCCATGTATATAGACTTTTCCATAATACTAACAAACTATTCATTTCTGATGCTACTTTCTCACTGTTTCATCTTTTGTTATCCTGATTTTCTAGAAACATCCTATGAAATAGAGAATTACAGAATCATTTAGGTTGGAAAAGACCTTTAAGATTATTGAGTACAACTGCAAACATAAACTTGCCAAGTCCACCACTAAACCATGTCCCTAAGTGCCGCTTCTATACATCTTTTGAGTATTTCTAGAAATGGTGACAAGCACTTCCCTGGGTGGCCTGTTCATATGCCTGAAATTTCTCACTTGCACTCCCATAATCATCCTTTTCTTCTGAATAGGTTGCAGTTTAAAAACTTCCTTTTAAAAAGTAGGATCATTACATGAGCATCTTCAAAGTACCAAGCCACTATTTTTGTGCTGGATCCAAGATGTAGTACTTGAATTAAGTGCATTGTTCTAGCACATTTTGACTGACTTTAATTCCAATGGGCTTTAAATAAACATGCCTTAGGCTATAAATATATTCCTATCCTCTGAAATATTGTCATGCTGAAATGAATCTTCTAGCCTGTGGCCATCTCGAATGAAAGCTTGGAGAACCACTTGAACAACTGATTTAACATCTTAGACCTAAGAATCCTATAATGTTCAACATTATTAAGTCATATGTTATAAAATATACTTGTTTTAATTACTAAAATTATTTAAATAAAATAAATTTATTTATTATTTAAATTTAATTAAATTGTGGGTTTTGGCATGTGGGTTTAGACACAAATGTTTGTGAGCCAACACCTCTTGTTGATCTTCATCTAGGAACAGGAGTACAAACACATCTGTAGATCAGACATGAAGGCTTGTATCAATCTGACATTCCTTTAAGACGAAGTAGCAAACNTTATGTCTCTATCACATTGTAATAAATTCTTCAGTTACTTTATAATCCCATACTATTTTTAAGAAGGATTGTCTCCCATACAGGTCGAAGGAGCACAAGTAATGTTCTTTCATTCCTACTTCAAATATTCTTCTGGTTTTATTTTTCAAATACTCGGTTGTGTACTCGGCTAAAACACTGAGAATCCAAGAAAATCCATGTAAAAACCCCCATGTATATAGACTTTTCCATAATACTAACAAACTATTCATTTCTGATGCTACTTTCTCACTGTTTCATCTTTTGTTATCCTGATTTTCTAGAAACATCCTATGAAATAGAGAATTACAGAATCATTTAGGTTGGAAAAGACCTTTAAGATTATTGAGTACAACTGCAAACATAAACTTGCCAAGTCCACCACTAAACCATGTCCCTAAGTGCCGCTTCTATACATCTTTTGAGTATTTCTAGAAATGGTGACAAGCACTTCCCTGGGTGGCCTGTTCATATGCCTGAAATTTCTCACTTGCACTCCCATAATCATCCTTTTCTTCTGAATAGGTTGCAGTTTAAAAACTTCCTTTTAAAAAGTAGGATCATTACATGAGCATCTTCAAAGTACCAAGCCACTATTTTTGTGCTGGATCCAAGATGTAGTACTTGAATTAAGTGCATTGTTCTAGCACATTTTGACTGACTTTAATTCCAATGGGCTTTAAATAAACATGCCTTAGGCTATAAATATATTCCTATCCTCTGAAATATTGTCATGCTGAAATGAATCTTCTAGCCTGTGGCCATCTCGAATGAAAGCTTGGAGAACCACTTGAACAACTGATTTAACATCTTAGACCTAAGAATCCTATAATGTTCAACATTATTAAGTCATATGTTATAAAATATACTTGTTTTAATTACTAAAATTATTTAAATAAAATAAATTTATTTATTATTTAAATTTAATTAAATTGTGGGTTTTGGCATGTGGGTTTAGACACAAATGTTTGTGAGCCAACACCTCTTGTTGATCTTCATCTAGGAACAGGAGTACAAACACATCTGTAGATCAGACATGAAGGCTTGTATCAATCTGACATTCCTTTAAGACGAAGTAGCAAACATTTTCTTTGGCCGAAAAGAAACAAAATATCTCCTTTAAACCATAACTAGAAAGGTTTATTTAGTCTCTTAACATGAGTAAACTAAGGATTATGGGAATTTAGTTCAAAAACTGGTGTAAAAGACTTGTCCTAATAAGTAAAGTGCCTGAAGTAGATACCTAAAATAACAGCAGATGTCAGCACATCATAATGAGACATATTATTTTGATTTATACCTTTGATTTTTGCATTACTAGTTACAGTAGGACATTAATAAAGCATTTTCCTGTTTCTACTGCCAATGAAATTGTTGAACAAAATTTACCAAACATTTAAAATATTTTTTTTTAGTATCTGTTATCTGTTATTGTTCATGCACGGTCTTGGATGTTTATGAGTTTCATGCCAGAGTGGTTTTGAAGGGGGAAAGTTATTTTTCTGTTACTTATGTATAATCTAACTTCAATTGGAATAGAAAATAATGAATCTGGAATAATGATCTGTTTAATTCCTGACAAAACAGATTCTGGAGTAGTTCCAGTCTAATACCTTTCCATTGTTTATTGATTAGGAAAGGAAAAGTATGCAAGCTAACTCTGACACTAAAAGGACTTCTCAGTGTGCCACCAAACTGCAGCCTTCAAAGCCTGCTCAGTAATAATTTTTTCAGTGCTGCTCTCAAGACACTGTTCAGTAATCCATTCCAAAAGGCATATCCAAACTCCTTCCTCTCCTGGAGGACTGGCAAGAGAAGTGTTTTGCTGGTTGTTTCTGAGGACTACACTCTCTCCTCAGGCAGCTCCACCACATATGCAGTGGGATTCTAGTTGCATGGTGAATGTACTTCCCATGTTCACTGCTCTGGTCCAGGGGTACTGCACAGACAGGAAAATGCTGATATATATGTAAACCTTGGCAAGGTTTTCTGTGGCTCTTAAATTTGTGCAAGGACTTCAAACTGCTTGATGAGTTAACTCAAGAGATATTAACCTTATTCAAAAACTAATTGGAAGAGAAAAACCCTTAAAAATCCACTTCACTTGGCTAGATGGTGCTAACTGACACCTTCTTGTAAATATGTTGTAGGTCAAAGTTGTCTTCCAGGTAGAATGCCCTAATGATGACAGGCAACACATTGCTACAACAAGCAGGAGAAAAGGAAGTCACCACGGTCCTGGAGATGGTGATTAGTACACCAGCCTGTCACACTGGTCATGGTCTGCCCTGTCCCCACGACATCCCTGCTCACTGTCAGCAGAATGTGTAAGAAATCAGCAGCAAAAAAAAAAAAACTCCTACCTGCAGTCACATAACACATAAACACTTTCATCAGAGTAGTGCTCTCATTATCTGGCCATCAGAGATAGCTAAGGCTGAGACGGGAGAGACATTATAGGATCTTGCCTGCCTAGTGTGTTCACGGTCCACTCCAGCCAGGAATGACTTCCAGATGTTCGTGTGCTGCAAATGCACCTCCAGCCCACAGCCCGACCCTTACTGATCACACTGGACAACACTGGCACCGAGCGGGAGGAAATGGCTCAGTCAGCGGACCAGAGGGTGTTGGTAGACTTGATCAGGGAAACAACAAGTTTTCCAGAGAAGTGGCTAGGATAAACATCTATTTTTGTTGCAGGAGAAAGGTTTCTTTAATTAAAAATTAACCATAAAAATTAGAGCCAAAACAAAACCCTAAATAAAACAAAACAGAAGGAAACAAATAAACAAAGAAAACCCACAAAAAACCCAAAAAACTCCAAAACCAAGCCAAACTAAACCAAACTTAAAAACCCAAACAAAAAAAATAACAAAAAAAACCCCAAGAAAAAAAATCAGAAAAAAGCCCATGAGGCTAGAAAAGTATGTGTGCCCTTACGTGAATTCTCTCTTACAGAAGAGCCTTTCTGAAAGAAACTTCCATTAAAGGGTTAGCTGTTAAAGAAAGCAAGTGTTTGGATCTTTTTGTGTTGTTTTTTTTTTTTTCTTTATGATGGTTTTGTCAGCAGAGATATAAAAGTCTGCATAGATAGTCATTTTGAATTTAAATGGCATGGTTCAGGTTACCTTAACTGCATGTCAGAGATTAGCTGAAGCAATGCTGAAATAATCAGGATCTGCACCACCAAACAACTGTTTCAGCATGCAGTCAGCTCCTGTTAAGAATTATGCAGGATTTTCTGTAGAAATTGCGTTCTTGAGGTATTTCTGTTTGTGAAATTTTTTTAACACTAACCTCTACAATAAGGACTGGAATTAATTTGCTGTAAGAAAGACTCCTTTCTTTCCAAGACAAGATCAGGCTCCTCCTACTGAAGGAAATAATTTATTCTTCTAGTGACAATCTTCTTGTACCCCTTCAGTTTTTCAGCATGTCTGTATTACTGAATAATTTATCTCCTAATTTTTCTTCTGCAAAACCAGAAATCCCTCTTCTCTTTTTCCCCCTTTTAATATAAACAGAATGCAAAACAAGTATTTTCCTGTTTTTCCTCCTAATATATAGCCCTGCTATAGTAATTTCAAGTGTTCTCTATGTAAGATTGCAAAATGTAAAGGGTTACAGGCTCCCCCTTCAATTCACAACCCTAGTGTTGTTGTGGAGGAATTGATTTATATTTTTCTGCCAAGCCATTATTAATCATTCAGTGTGGTCTTGCTATAATTGCAGGGATTTGAATGTATCTGCCACAGAATGTGGGTCACATTGCAGCCCACACCTGCATGGACTGGTAAAAAGTGTGCAGCTACACACTCACCCAGGTCAAGGCCTTTGTTACAAATGTGTAGTTATTTCAAAACTAAGACCAAATCTTAAAAAGTATTTAGCAACCCAAATTTGTAAATTGGACATACTTTTGGATTTTTCAAAAGAACACAGGCATAAATCTCCCACTAGATGTTTATCTGCATCATTAAGCCCCTAAATTACATTATAAACTTGTTGCTTATGCTTTTTTTTCCTCAGCAAATTACTTAGAAACCAGATGTGCCTTTCCCCAAATGTATTATTTGCAAGTATGTATCAAATACCTTGGCAGAATTACATTCATGCTTCAAGCTATTTGGAAAATGTTAATTTAATTTGCTCTCTTTTTGTTATTCATGTGGGCTACCAGTCACCTAAATCACATGTTATCATTTCTGCCTTCTTACTGGCTGCCTAAATGTTTTTACTAGGAGAATTATGAGTATCAAAGGCATTAAGAAGCAAAGCCCAGGTGATTTGCAACTGATAGGAATTTGAGGATAATAGTTATTCCTGTTTAAATTCACTAAACCTGTAGGTGATCTAGCATATTTGTGGCTTCCATCTCTTTACATCTAATATAAACCCTGTCACCACAAATCACAGTTACCACATGCTTATCCACAGGAGTGTTTGCCAGACACTTTTACTGTTGGTTGCTTCACCTGACTGATGGTCCAATAAAGTCTGCATTGACAAATCTGAACTCTAAAAATTAGTGCCTTATCCTGTGCTTTGGAATTGAAAGAAACATTTAGATGTGATACACACACTTAGGGGCTTAATGACAGACTTATGAGTGTACTAAGTAACTCAGTGTTGAAGACTAGTGTGAGCTGCCTGGACATGTGTGTCCATTAATTCATTTTTATTACCAAATTTAATTTGAAATTGTGGTAATTTCTTACTTTTTGAAATTGATCTAGATAATAAAAATGAACTATATTCCAGGTAACATTTAGGCCCAAAGCAGTGTTGACACTTTGTGGTAAGAAAAGTAAATATTTACTTCATGAAAGACCTGCCAAGCCCACAAATTCTGTGAAAACATGAGATTTCAGTTATGTAAGCAACAGGCTTTCTTTCACAAAAATAGCATTCTGGTAGCACTTAGTCTTCATGGGCACTTTTCACCAGAATTGCAGCATTCTATTTTACAGAGAAAAAGAATACTTTTGAAGAAGTGCTTGGAATGACTTGTCTCTTTTGACCAGAGTGGAAGATAAGCACATATATTTTTGTCTGTTCTGTGGTTTTCCCAAAGATTACATCTATTTTTTAAATGTTCCAGGCTTGGTGCATCATTAAGATAACGAGTACTCAGCTTCCTCAGCATCACTCCCTGCCTCCTCTGGCACATTTCCCTGCAAATGCATCTGAAGCCTTATTTCTCTGGATAAGGAGGCTGGGACTAAAAGAGAGGTACTGCTCTCTTTCCACGTGCCTACTGCAAACAGTTTGTATAATTCTGCTTTGTTTGTTCTTTACAGAAACGGGGCTGTGAATTGTCTGGGGACTTCTGTGTTTTATGCCTTTTACCTGCCAGATTCAGAATGACCAAACTCCCTTACACAAGAGAATTGCCATATTTGAGCAGATGGGCTTAAGAAAGTGAGAAAAATAATACAGAATTTTGTTTTCTTGTTCATTTGTTGTCTGGGGTAACATGCCATTTAGAATAACATAGACAGAATAACACCACTGATAGAGAAAGCCAAGAGTGGTCATACAGAGGTAAAACAGAGCCATTAAGGTAACTCAAGGGAGCAGAGAGGAATTTCAGTTGTGCATATTCCTAATTTCCTGTTTCAAATTTTTTTTAGTCCTTTAAAATTACCAGGCAGACCTGCTCTGCAGATTGGTCATTCCAGAGCCTCTCTGTAAATCAGCGCCTTCATGACTACAGCATAAAAACCTCACTTCAGTGTAATACAACAGAACGTTTGGCAAGTGCAGGTGCAGCCCCTTTGCCAAGGGTCTGTGGTCCTCATCAAATCAATCACTACCACTGCTGGAAATGTAAAGACACTCCTGCTTAAAAGAGGGCTGTGTCTGAGTAATGCAAAATCTGGGCTGTATATTTAACCCCAACCAAGATTGGTCAGGCGGGAAGTGGAGTAGAACAGCAGTGTGGCTTTCCACTGGTGCTCCTGCTGTGGTTTGGGGATTTAAAGAGGACTTTGATTTCTCAGCCTTCCTGCCCCACATCACAGACTCTAATGTTACCACTAGGTAAGGATAGGAAACATTTTTATGATGGTGAAGAGAGAGCAGAAAAGGAAAAAGAAAGGCTGGTAGCGTTGTAGGCTGCAAAACAGTATCTCTCAGTACTGGTAACAAATCATGATTATCTTCACCATCCCCGCCAGCCCTGAGGAAGATGACCTTTTTGTCTCTGTAGAATGGTGTTCTTGCCAGAGCAGCCAGCCACATGAAAAAACTACACTTGGGCAAGCAGAAGTGCAAACTTTACACTGCAGCAGCTGTTCCATGGTACTTTAGTAAAGGCTTACCAACTTGACAGCCCCTGGTAAATGTGAGGAACATGATTGCTTTTTTGCCTAAGTAAAACACCCCAAACCACAGCGATGTAAAACAGGTAGCAGGGCACTCAGGAGGCAGCTGAGTACCGACAAGCCTAAAACTTGGCTGTATTTATCTACTAACCTTAGATCTCTTCTACATGGGTGCACACTGCACTGTGAGACACAATGCAGTACAAAACCAGAGCACTAGCCATGCATATAGAAAAGGTTTGGCTTGGTTTGGTTTGGTTTCCCTGTCTTTTCTTTACTTACTTCAATTCAAATTAGACGATCTCTGCAGCTATTGGCTTCATTCCATACCATACTACTGACCTGCTCTCTAGAGATATTTGTTTCCAAACCTCAAGTTATTTCCTTTAAATTTAACCTAAATTAAAGAGCCAGAAGAGGGATAAGTGAGTGGCGGTCTCTTAGCAAAAAATCTGTCCATGTTCCAAATTTCCAAATAGGTCATTTTTCAATTAAAGAACTGTAGTGCTGGAGAGGAGAGCAGAGATGCACGACAAAAGCCTTTCACAAAGCTGGTACCTCTCCGCTTTTGCCACTCCATGTATCTGCAATTCCAGAAAAGCTTCTCTTGCATGCTAACTGTCCCAGCTGTAACATCTGCACACTGAGTTTAATTTTTTTTTTTCCCCTAAAGCCTGACTTTTGCGAATGACCAGGCCAGCTTAAAAGGACAAAGCAACTCAGGAATACAATTTCACAGAAATCTTGGCAAAAAGTTAAGCACATTCCTGTCGGGTTCCTCAAAGCTAGATGCTGGTAACAGATGCAGGAGGAGACTGGAAAGCCAGCCAATTCCCTCCTTTCAGCCTCTGGGGCTCTTCCCACTTTCTGCACACAGCCCTAACCCCATGGGAGGTCTTGAGAATGGTCAGTGAAAGACATCCATCTTCCTTGCTGAAGCACTGAGCAGCACAAATGTGGAGGCTAGTGGAGGTGGCCAGCTCCTTCCCACCATCACCACATCAGGCATCTGACATCCCCTGCAGGGCAGGAGGAAGCAAGGCTCTTCCTTGAGTCTCGCTCCCTGTGCTGTTAAAGCACTGCTAGGCAGACAACTTCAATGCCATTTTTCAGTTGCCCATTGAAGATCTTCCCCCATGCTTCTCACTCACTTGTTTTGCCAACTGTAAATAAATATGGGCCTCAGAAGGACAGCTTTCCTGATACATGTACTTAAACTGCTGTTGTCATCTACAGAGCCCTTTCCCTAGTTTCATGTATCTCCATATTTCAACCACTGAGTGACTAAGGCCTTTATTTTCACTGTGTTTGAATTCCACCCCATAGTACAAATGTTTAAATACCTGTAAATGTATTCCAACCACAATTTCCACTGCCCAGTGCATACTGGGTATATTTCCCCCTCCGCAGTACATTTTAAGGTCACTTCCATCAGTTCAAACACTGATTATTCATTATATCAAGTATCCGAGCTGATAGCTGTTGACAGCCGGAAACCATAAGCTGCCTTGAGGCTTGTCTTCCTATCAGCCCCTGCAGCTGGGTGATGAGGGACTTTTTTTCCTGCCATTGAAACCATTAGGTTGCTGTAGTTTGTTTGGTTTCAGCTTACCATAATTGCTGCCATTTCCATGGTTGATTTGGGCTATGTTTGAAGTTGATGTAAAATACAAAGTGTGCTGCATGTGTAGCTGCTCTCCACGTGTCAAGACATTAGAAAGAGGGAGAGTGTGTGTATATGTGTATATGTGCATATATATAAACATCTGCCATGTAGCTGTCTTCTACTTACAGATGTTTCTGAGGGGTTTACTCTACCAAGGGCAACTGAGTGCCTTAACTGCCCTCACAGTGATTCAGGTGCCTGCTACTGGGGAGATTAATTTTGGTTGGGTGGGAACAGACAGCACAAGAAGGGGAAAAGTGGGATGACTCGCAGAGAGTAACGTATATTGAATTCCAGACCACAAATCTCATGAGCAGGGAGGTGTATGAGGATGTGAAGCCTTCAGGGTGGTATTTGTTCGTGGCCCAGAGACTACTATCTCTCTTTGAGGAACTGTGAGGAATTCAGTGCAGTCACAGAACTCCCATTATCACAAGCAGCAAGGCCAACATGTATCCATGGCCCACAGATACGGAGGGACCCCAGCCCAGGAAAGGACAGGCAACAGCTGCCATGGGAAGACAGGACAGTCTTGGGGCTGCTGATACAGGACCTGAGGACAACGAGGTAAAAACACTTTCTTGGTTGACTCTCACTGCATCTCAGGTTCTCATTTGTAACTGAAGGATAACAAAGGTGCTGCCCATCACCTTCTCCTACATTTGTGGCACAAGCTCCTTCAGGACAGAATCATCCTCTAGAAACAAGACAAATAATTGGAAGGCAGATTAGGATTTTTATTATCCATTAATAAAAATGTACATAGTCTTTCTGTGAGACTTACTTGCCCTATGCTGACCTATGCTGACAATCATCACTTTGTCACTTCGAATCTCCAGGAAATAATCATAAAAGAAAAAGAGAATGGAGGAAGTCACCACTGGAGGGGCTTTTTTGAAGACATATGAGAACTAGAGGAGAAAGAAAGAGTGCTCATGGGCAGGAGGACAAATCTTCACTGGAGCTCATTCATTTTTACATTGTTTACATTGTTCCAGCACACCTGCGAGATACAACAACATATCATCAGGCAAAAATAAATACAACTATATAGGTGATAGAAGAGAAGTGTACACACATACGTTGAACGAGCTGTAGTGGGTGGACTAGAGGTGGTTTTTCATGGGTGCCTGAAAGCCCTGCCCATGATAGTTAACAGGATGGAAGCTGCCATGTTTTGCTTCACACCTTGGTTTTCTTTGATGGTGTAGAGGAATACATACAGTGCAGATATCTCAGTGTGCTACTGCAGTGCAAAGATGCAGATTGAGCCTGAGGCAAAAGCTGTAAACTGGTGATGACTTTTTGTATAACAAAGGGCACAGGGACCTGTTGTACCCGTCAGGTGACCAGACAATCAGAGACACAGCAAGAGCTGAAACTCAGGAGCAAGAGCTGAGATTTTCCATGTTTGGACTGTGAGGGTCTAAAAGCTCAGGGGTTCCTTTTCTGTGGGTTGTCCTTGGAGGCACCAGCTCGAGCTGTTCCTGTTATTGCACTGTGAATAAATGGCTTTGTGGCATGAGAGATCTGAGACTCTGCCATGGGAAACCTGGTCTGATTGCATGAGAGTGGGGTGTGCAGGGAGTCATGTGGGGCTCCTGTTGGGTCACTGGAGCTGCCTGCTCTGAAGGGGCTGCAATCTCAGCAGTGACAGTCTGTGGTGGTGGGACTGCGACTGCCAGAGTGGCTCCTGGATGGTCAGACTGGTAAGTTTCCTTAACAGATGGGAAGAAACAGTTATTTCATGGCAAATATCTTCCCAGAGATGGAGATTGCACTGAAAACGGGGATTTCACTGTCCCAGTGTCACTGGTGGATATGCTGAGTGAGATTCCTTTTGCCAGGCAGCCCTCAGCCTCATGGAGTGTACCAGGGCAGAACTTCAGGAGTAACACATGGCAAGCAGCAGACCTCCTTAAGCTGATGGCAGCTGTGCATTTGTCTCCTCTGTGACTGTAGTTCAATCACTCAGAGTACAAAGACCCAAGGACAGAGCTCCTACTTATGTACTGAAGTAGCCCAACGCTGCCTCCAGTTCCGTCCAAGAGCAAATGCTGGCAGAGGAGTGGAGGAACAGGAAACAAGTACAAGAATCAAATGGCTACAGCTCTGAGGACTGTTCCTGGGGCCCTTATTCACCACAGCCACAGAGCTGTGCCTTGATGTGGCTCAGGCAGTGGGTGGCTGGAGGCTGGACCTTAGCTCTGCTTGGAGGTGAGCTGTTTTGTCTCCCTTCATCCTTTTTGGATAATTTGGCCTCAGTACCTCATTCAAGGGCTTGCTCTGAAATCCATAGGTTAAATGCCACATAGGGATTGAACACCAGTGTACAATATGGTGTAGCATCGTAAAGGATGCAGAACTCAGGGCCTGGCTTCAGAATAGTTCAAGTCTCCCCTCTTGCACTGTCACCCCCCTAGTCCCGTGATCCTTCCCTTCTCCTCCTTGCTTACTGATGTCTACTCCTCTTGAATGCCCTGTCTCCCTCCTACATTAGCCAACTCTGTCCCTTGCAGCCTGTCTGGTTGTGCTGGCCTGAGACACCCAGGTGGGTGGATTACAGCCTGCTTTTTTGTGTGTGAAACCTGAACCACGGCTAAACAACAGCTAATGTAACTATGCAAGTTAATATTTGTTCCCACCTGTACTCTTATTCACTCTCAGGATCTGCCGAGACATCACTGATGAAGAAATGTCTTTGGTAGAGCAAGGATTTCGATCTTAACCCCTCTGGGAAGGGACCAGTGCTCCCTTTTCTGCCTTCCCCATTCCCAAGTCTCAGCAGGTACTGGCATATCTACCTGCCTATTCAAAAAACACGATGGGAACAAGATGCAGGGGACAGTTTCAGATCTGCAAAAAATCATGGTGGCTGTCTAACATGAGCCCTCCTTTACAGCATCATCTTTACCAGAACCTCCTTTCACTCCCACTCAGTGAATGGTTCATTCCAGCATCTCGTGATACACCATCTGTAGCCCTCCCTATCACAGCTTCAGCAAGCCTTTTTGACCCATTAGTCCAAGCTAATGCATTTTTGGAAACACTACAGACAGGCTGCAGACACTGTATTTGCTGACACTGACCATAATCAGAAGCGTTTCACATGAAAAACTCCTGGCAGCTGCAATGCTGACTGTGGAAAAGCTGTAAAGAAGTTTCAGTAACAAAAAAGAAAGTAAACAACAGCTAACACCCCATACACATTTGGANAGGGAAGGGAAGGGAAGGGAAGGGAAGGGAAGGGAAGGGAAGGGATCATTTCTTTGCCTTAGCAGGAGTGGTTGTAAAATCAAATTAAGATTAAGGCGATTAAACTGAAAGGATGTCAAGCCATGAAAAGGTGAAATACTGAAGAATGCCCTTGCAACACTTTTTTCTAGGGAGAGAAGAGGGTAAGAAAGTTGGATACCTTCATTTCACTACTTGTGACTTTAAAGTCTCTTTGTTCAGGGGACAAAAAGAAGAAGTTGAATGGAAAGAAAAATAATTCAATTTCACATTGAATGAAAGATAAATAATTTCTACAGTGATATGGCTGTTTGAGGGAAATCCTATACCTCTTCCTACATGCCAATACTGATAAGAAGACTAGAATAGAATAGCATTTTATTCACTTGATAAGGATAGTAGAACAGAACAATATTTTACTCTTATCAAGGACAGTGGAACAGAACACCACAGCCTTGGAGAAACCGATAAAGAATGTAACTTAGGGAAACAGAAGTCATGCAAAACACAAGCAGGGTGCCAGCTCAGCTCTGCAAGGCTGACAGAGCAGAAGTTATGCAAAAAACAATGATATTAAGCTCACTCAAATGCAGGGGTTGAGGAACAGATGCCTAAAAAGGACACTGGACATTGAAGACAGACCCCAAAGAATCATATAAGGACTTCCAATAAGGGGTGTGACTATGTCAAATAAGGTGAAGGATTGAATATGTGATCTGTGTATGATAAAACTCTGTGTACCTGACACTCGGTGGACTTGATTAGAGGAAAGATGCTCTAAGAGACGAGCATGCTGCAATAAAGAATACCTGCTTTCTAATACTCAAAACTCTGTTAGAATGTTTCCATCCGACCAATTTCAGTATCAATACATTCACAGAGTGTTCTCGCTAACCATCAGAAGGGATGTAAAATCCACCCAAGCATAAGGATTTTACAGCAAAAGGGTCATGATGACCACTGACTCACCTCAGAGGTCAACATCTTTTGCTGATGAAGTAATTGTTTTTTTAATGAACATGGTGTATTTTTACATCTCCCTTCATTAAGAAATGGGCATAGTACGCCCAAATGAGTGTAAATACAAAGCAGAGTAGAGTTTCATGGTAGGGGATAAAATGAAATCCAGGGCTTACCTCAACCTGATTTAACTGTAGTTAGAAGTATGGTTGCAACATTGACTTTGTGATGTCATATGATACAGGCAGACCAACCTTAAGCAGAGAGCTTTAAACAGGGAATGACAGGGGACAGAGGTGATGACACAGTCACCAGCAAAGAGTCCATAAATTAGGATTAGTCAATAAACCAATGTGTGCAGTATTCTAGTGATGTTGGCTGTGAACCACCTGGTAATGAAGAGGCAGATGAGACCTTCTTTTGTCAACTAGAAGAAGCCTCTTGTCTGCAGGCAATAATCCTCCTGTGCCAGTGTTAGCTCACATACGGTGATGGTCTTGTCTTACCCCTCTACTGGCACAGGGACAGCCTCAGGTTCTCTGTGACTTTGTAGCACAACTAAGGAAAGCTTTTCCATAGTAAGACAAGATCTGACTTCCTGGAAATCAAAAGTTACCTTAAATAGAGCTGACCTAAATCACTTTAAATACAACTTGTTAAAAGAGCACACATGCAGTTTTGAAGGAGAGCAGGAATACAATCTTTACTCACTAATAACCTCTAACAAAGTCCCATAAACCAGCATGGAAAATTGCTTCTTAACAATGACAGAACTGTAAATGTCTGAAACAATAAGGTTCTCCTCAAGGCAGAATGGTTAAAAATTACTGATGGAGGGATTCCTTAATGGCTTCACTCCCAACCTCTTCCATTTGTATCAGGTTGCACATTCTCCCTTGAGTAATGTCTACTGGAATAGATTGGACTGTGGAAAAAAAAGATATTTTTAGCATTAATGACTCAACATTAACAGAGTTAAGAGTTTCTGAATTCACCATGAAAATACATTATGTCAGGAACTAGTGACAAATCCTACTTCTCCAATGTCAGGTGGATTGAGTAATGTCTGGAAAGACGGTGATTCTAAAACAAGAATCTGGACGTGTCAAAACAATATATCCTTTCCACAGTGTGCAAAAATGAAGTTAATTATTCACTTGATTTAAAATGTTCTTCTTACCCCCATAAAACTATTACTACCATATTGTTAACATTTCCAATTTTAAATATGAGTGCTCCCATCAGCTAAAGCTGGTTCAATACAACAATAACTTGAGGGTAGAGGTATGAAGTAGCACATTTTTTACTTACTTTCTTAGAGGGACTGACATGGGCTTTTAACATTGAAATCAGGACTCTTTCTTGATTTCCATTTATTATATGCTCATAATAGCATTACTGAATATTGCATGGGTCAGTAGAATCTGGACAACAAATATGGTTTGCCTCACTCCAAGTACCCATATTTGGATGAAAGCCAAGCTGTCTGTGATCAAGTAGAGCAGAAGCTGAAATAAAGACAATAAAAATGTATGGAATTTCACTTCACACAAGTACAACTGAGATGGAGAAAACTAATTACAGGCTTCTAGGAGTGCAAGTCAATTTCCAGATTTTAAATGTCCTTGGGTTTTTTCATATCAGATACTCAGCACCTTTAAAGAGCTCCCTTTCCTCTTTCAAAAAGCTTTATGTTGTCATATGCCTAGATGGCTTCACTACCCAGTCCAGGATGCAGCCAGTGCTCTTGGGAGTATGTACCATTCAAACTAACCTTAATGTCCAGCAAGGTGTTAACAACAAAATGTTGATAGTTTGACTTCTAAAACAAATGCGGATCTGTCTAAACAGCTTAAGTTTTACCGAGCTGTTTGCAAAACTAGAGAAAAGTTTACTACAGTTGACATGATTTCAAGAAAAAAAAATCAGATAAAAAAAGGGAAGTATCCATGTTTTTATTTATTAAGTTCTGTCTTGTTGATTGCTTATGTTTTGTTACTTTTCCTAGTTTGTCCTAGTTTAGGACAAATTTTGGGGAAAAAATCTCCAAAGGAGTCCCCTTAAAGGACAAACAAACCCTCCGCCCCTCCCCCCAGCACTCACCGGGTTCGGGAGGAATTGCCTCAGAGGGAAAAAAGTGGAAAAAACTTATTTATTAAGGAATAACAAAAAACACTCCCCAACACAAGAAAAACAGTCCGAGATGACAACAACTGTTTTCACCAATCCGNCCACACACAAAAAAAAAAAAAAAAAAAAAAAAAAAAAAAAAAAACCGATTGGGATACACAGTTGAAAATGTCCTGTCACCCCAGGACATTGTTGCTCTGTTCTTCTATTCACTGTAAAGGCATCCTGCCAAAAATAAAAATCTCCATCCTCCCTTCCTCCTCCTGAAACAACAAAAACACATTTTCAAACCACAAGAGTTGTAAGCATTATAATTGAACTGTATGTGGCAGTGAGAATTCCTCATGCAACTGTATATTAAACATCTGGATGCTCTAGAAATAATCTGCAAGTATATAAAGAACACTTCTACTATGTGAAAACTTCCACACACATCTCGTTCTTTCTTCACTCTTTGCCATTATTTAAGCCATTTGGCTAAGACAGATTAAGCGATGTCCAAGCACATAAAAAGTATATGCACTGGCTTTGCCTCCCCGTCGTAAACTTTTTTTATTCTGAAAAAATGTGGAAAACACAATACTAACATTCCTTTTAACAAAACGTGAAACATTCTGGTCTACAGCAACTCTTCTCCCCTCCAAAATCAAATCCTCTTGCATTTTCTACATATGAAGCAAAGCTGAAACAAAAAGTTTTTGCTATCAAGTTTCAATCAACAAGATGTTTACCGCATTGTCAGATTCTCAAATGGAAAAAAAAATCCAAGCCAAATGTTCATAATTTTATAAACTGCTACTGAGCAATGACTCTCATTTTTTTTCATTCACGTTTACAGATTTAAGTTTTATTCTAGAAGAATACTTAAATATTTGTCTGCTTCAAAAAGTTCAACCCAGTAAAAATACGAGCAATTTTGCCCTCCTGAATCTTTTCTTTCTCTTCTAGTTTTAAGGTTCAGAGTTTTCATCCCATAGCTGTGACAAAAAGCAGGGCAGTATAAAATGCACATAGAGCACTGGCTTAGAGGAAGAAATAATGTAAAGAGCTTCTGTTCTTTATCTTCCCTCACAAGAAGGTTTATATGAAACAGAATGATCAGAATGGTACAGAAAAAAATGTTCCATGCAAGATGGAATTGAACCTTGGGATTTGTTCCCATAAGCAGACCCTAAGGTCACCAGTAAGGGGTAGATACTTGTATAAACCTTGAAAACATCAAGGGCAAGCATTTTGGAAGAGCTTTTAAAACATACTCTTTAGAGCTTTAGCAAAACTATAACTATTAGTAATCAAGACAATCGCATGTCTGAAAGTTTCTTGCACTTTTGTCTGAAGCATCGGGCACTGACAGCTCTCAGATGTGGGATGCTAGACTAGATGAATGATGGATATAATTCAATTTAACAGTCTCTACATTCCAGTTTCACTGTATAGAGGTTTTTTCAAGGTTTTTTCTCCACCATGCAGAATATTTTTCCTTACAAGCTTCTGCACTGCCTTGTCCCACAATAGATACAACACAAAGCAGGTTCTTACAAGCATAATGTTATGAAAGACAAAGGTGCTAGGCTATCACTTAAGTCAGTTATTTTGACCTTTACAACCTTTTCTTCTTTAGAAGAGATTCTCATTATGAAGAGCAATTGTGAAAAGTAAACATTAATTAATCAAGTATTTTTGACTAATACTATGTTAAAAGTAATAGAAAAATAGAAAACTATTTATTAGAGGTCTTGCTCAATTTTTAAACTTTCGGCTTGGATTTTAACTGATGTGACTCAATGTATCTATATTTACTTCACTAGAGCCATCACAAATCCAAAGGGCTAGTAGGAAATTCCAAGGTGCTCAGTCCCTGACCCACTTGAATGGTAAGAATCACTAATCACTAGAATCACTAATCACTAGAAGGATTAATTCCCAAAATGTGCTTGTCTATGTTCTTCTTAAAGGTGAAATGCCAGCCTATCATTTCACCTTTGCACTCTGGCTGTCATGGTGACTCTTCTATTGACAACTCCCTGAGTTACAGGAAAACAGTGCCTGGGGCAGAGCAAGAGTGGATTTATCTGGGGCTGCAATGCTTTTTGACGGCCTAATAAATGTTTCCTTGCCTGTTTTAATGATGCCAATATTTTTAATCCCTTAATAGAGCTCTGTAAAAAAGCCCCAAACCCTTAAATATTCAATTTGCTGAAGCACATCTGGTATGACCCTAAAACTGAAACACACACTTGGTGAACTTAATTGAAAGGCTTGCCTTCTCCAGCAATATGCACTCTCTTTCTGCAGCAGAAGAAAAGGTGGAAGTCTCTCACAATATGGTATTATACAGAGAAATACAGATCTGACTTATCCTGTCCTCCATAATATTAGACACATCAGGATGCAGATCAACTATAAAGCATTCCTTAGGACAATTGCTGAGACCAGCAGCTGCTTTTCAGACAGAATATTAAGGTTGTTCTGGACTTTCCCTCAGACATACAGGAACTACTTGCTCAGCACTGCATGGCAGGGAGGCACAGCGTTATGTGAGATGCCTGGGAGAGCAAGAGAGCAGGGTACAGTGCTGGGAATTTAAAAAATGCCTCAGAGATAAGGAGGAGGCTGCACACATATAGAAACAGGCAGTTGTGGAACAAATGTCCCTATTTCTTACCAGGGGCAAAAGAGTTATTGGCAGGGCTGTGGGGATGGGCTCTTCAACATGTGAATGTTAGGATGTCATGGGGGACAGGGTGGGGCAAGGACTGCTGTGATGCAGGGACCCCTCTGCCCTTGGGACCATGTGCTCAATTCCCATTAAGCTGAACATTTTGGTGTCTTTAACATTAGTGCTTTAGGTAGGGTCAGGAGGGCACTGCCACTTCCCACTCATTGATTCACTGTGGCAAAAGCAGTCCCAGAAGTCACAAAATGGGTCCTTTTGGGGAAAAGTTGGACCAGCAAATGCATTCCAAGAAGTCAACTAATGAAGTCCAGCCACTCCTCAACACCTTGTCCAAGGAAAATCTCCCAAGCACAGAGTAAGTGAGTCTTGCATCACCACATTCACTATGCAGGTCTGCTCTTCCTATGTTGCACTACTTGCAGTTGCTGGAAGCTTGCCACCCTGCAACAGTCCAGGCAGGTAACATGAATTTACATATTTTGATGGACAAAAAGCTAGTCCTCATTCACCATTATCAGCACCGATTGCTACATTTTCAGTAGCATTAGCAACTAAGACATAAAAAAAAAAGAGTTATGACTTATTTTTGCTAGTTATGCATGGTCCATACCTGCCCATTGACTGACTTCCAAGGGGTATTTGTGCTGCTTCACAGCCTGCAGTGCTGTGCTGTTTAAAACCACATTTAAGACATTAAATGCAGCCTTAAAATGCACCCTTTGGTTGTTTGAGATGAACAGTGCAATTGAAGCAGATGAATGTGGTGAGGACTGCTTTGAGCAGAGACTGCCCTGTCTGATAACCCATGTCTCTTTCCCATTTCTGTAGGACAATGTTGACAATAAGATTTACTTCTGTGTCTTCCCAGCATCATTTCAGTAGGTCTTGTGCAACAGCATAATGTTACTGTTTTTCAAAATTTCAGGGAGATGTTTAAATTTGAAAACCATGTGGTCACTTATGAAAACAACAGTTCCTTTTATATTATGCCATAATATCTTTCACGTTTTCTTTTACACATATGTCACTTCAAAAACAGCTCAGCATGCAAGAATAAATCAACTGTCAGTATCCATTTAAAGATATCCTACTTGAGAATATCAGGATGTCTGTGGTGCAATATATTTAGACAAAAAACATTTCTATCCTTTAACAAGAATAATTTTTGTCCCCTCTTTTTTTCTTTTTCTTTTTTTTTTTTTGCATTTTGTTCTTCAATCACAAATATGGACCATGAGGTGCTTATCTTGTTACTCAGTGCTACACATAGGTAAATTCTGCATTTCCTCTCCAAGCACATGGAAGCTGGCAAGCCCAACCAGGGCTTCAGTTTAACCAATTAAGGAAAAGCTGAATGATCTAATTACAGCAGAAAATAATAAAGAGGAAGCTGACATCACTGTTAATAGTAAGGTGGCTAATAGTAAGGTGTTAATAGCAAGGAGATGAAGCTGATGAGTTGAATGAAGAGCAGCATGGCAGTGCAGGCAGCTGCCCAGGGCCTGGCCAGCAGATGGCAAAGGCCTACAATGAGAAACACAATATGAGGAAGGACAGGGACTCTGACTCCAGGTAAGCACAGTGCAGTGACTGATGATGACAACCCTGTCCTTTCCTAATTGTTAACACTGTAGCTCACCACCATCACTTTATCCCTGTGGCTGGCAGGTATACTTCTGGCTTTTTTCTCTATGTGCCAACACACATCCTTCCTTTCCTCCCTTCCAAGGTCTCCCCACTGAAGAAGAAAGAGTGCAGAAAGACCAGAAATAACTCTTCAACACTTGAACTGATCTATATGTATCCTTTTCAAACTTGCAGTGGTCCACAAGCATAAAGACAGCCTTCCATAATGTTTTACTCTGAATTCCCCAGGAAACAGTGCCACAACAGCCTGCATCAGTCCCAGTCTTGCTGCAAGGTGGTCACCTACTCTGCGCAGGGCACTGCTTGGCACCAGATGAGGGCAGCAGCAGGTCCATGGGATATCAAGGAAGTGGGCAGAGAAGCTATTCCGATCCCAGCTGACCAAAGGCGTGATGAAACAGGCCAATAATGAAAATAGGTTCAGACCCAGCCCCAATCACTGCAGGGGACAAACACAGACCAGATGATGCATCTTGCTGGGGCAGGATGAGGATGCTGTGCCATTTCTTCAGCAACGTAAAACCATTAAACCCAAAATAAGAAGAATCTTTACCTTACTTTAATATGGCTGTTTCCATGGTTCCATCTTTTTAACTATAAACATCTCATGCTTTAAAGATTCAAGGAATGATCATGTTACACAGACATTCTTTTACAGAAACCCCATAAAATACCAATATGTTTAATTCTGCCTAGCTGTCCTATTGCTACTTTGGAATACCCAGTAATCACTACTAAAGAGTTGTCTTCTCTCCCACAGGGCCTAATATAAAAATGGGCTCATCAGCAAAATAAATCATATATCATCTTTGCAGAAAAAAATGTTAGTTATGTATCCTTGCAATCGGCTCCATTTCCAGGGGTTTTCATACTCCCTCTACCCCTTGCTTTCTCCCTGCCTCCCTCTCTCTTTGCAAGAGCAATTTTTAAAGCAGTAAATGGCAGGATTCCAGGAGTTATGTTACTGCCAAAAATTAATTTAAAAAACAAGTGGGAGGCTGTGAGCTGAAAAAAAGAAAAGGAGTGGAAAATGTATTCCCTCTACATCTGGGACCTTCTATCTAGAAAGTATAACTGATGGCATTTTACCTTGAAAATAACTCTTCATCCTCTGTCTTTTTGGTCGACCAGAAATAGCTGACTGTACTGAGCTTTTCCCTTTTCCTGCTGTGAGAAGAGGTAAAACTTCACTTCTGCAACTGCAGCTTGCTGGCTTGTATGGAAGTGAGTACCCCTAGGTTTTACATGTTCCTTGTTTACAGTAGTGGGATTGTGGCTGAGAAGTGGTGTGGAAAACTAGCTTTTAAGAAAGGTTTTGAAAAGAAAAATAACTGGATGTGTTTACAGAAGGGTTGATTCTGCCACTATGTAGTAGAGTGGATACTTTCAACAAAATTACTTTTGTTTATTTTTACAGCTTTTTCCTCACATCCACTAAAAATTAGTGCCTTTCACAGCAGCTCTCTGGGACAACTCTAAAACAAATAGACAGAAGTTATCCCATAGGCCATAGCCTCAGCTGAGCTTGGGAAAGGCTCAGCACACCAAGGCAGACGCACTCCACTGACCTCATAGGGTGTCCCTGACATCGTTAGTGACAACTCATTAGGAAGATGCTTTGTACCCTTACTGACCTCTTCTGGCTCTTTTCAGTTCTAAACCAATTAATTTCCAACTAAAACAATTGACAGACTTGTGGACTTGCGTGAATGGCAAAAATTATGCACTCTATTTTTTCTCCCATAATACCATATTACTTATATGCTTCTTTGGCCTTGAGCTGGTATCTTCTTGGATCTGTTGGGTACCCATGATCTTAATCCTGAGCTGTATTGGTTAGCTCAGAAACTGCCATTTAACAGGTGAATTTAAGACCACTTTCCCCCTATTTTTATCACCTTATTTTTATCTACCTTGTAAGATATCCAATATATCCTTCTACAGTTCTTTACAGATGTCTCTCATCTTTTCTGGTTTCAGTAATTCAGTTTCATCAGCAATTTTTTTTATGTTGCTGCTCGCTGAACATAAAAAGGTCCACACCACAGATTACCATTTAATCCACCTGCTGGCATCACCCTGCGCCAAGTATTGGTGATTTATTAACACATTCTATTTCTTACTGTTTATCAATTATTTATCCATTTAAGGATCTTCTGTCTCATGTTATGTTCCTTAAAATATTTTGGTTAAAAAAGTCTTTCAAAAGCCTCTGGAAAAACTAACAGTAACTGGCCAGTGAAACACTTTTTATTCATGTGTCTTTATGCCCCCTTCAAAAGTGCTATCAGGTTTGTGTGGATGTACAAAGGCCATATTGATCCTCCCTAGATTGAAGATTATTTAAACATCTACAGTTTTATTGAGGGTGCCCCACTGGCAAATCTCCCTTTGGTCTTGAAAGGCTAAGAAATTGACAGGCCTTTTAATATATTTTGGTTCAGTAAATTAGTCTTTCAAATACAGAGTTCAGTACAAGGACCAAGACTGGTATCCTCATGGGGCAAAGTGCTCTTGGTTTCGCTTCTTTTGTACTTCCAGATAAGTTTTCAAATCCTTCCTACCTCTACCATGGCACTTCAGGACAGAAAGGAGCAACAGCTGGCCAAGAGACAGGTCCCAAGTTGTCTAGAGAAAAACATGATAAATTCCTTGAGAAATGTGTCCTGGAAACAAAACCAAACCAAGCTGCCAAATTCTGCATTGGTATTTTACAGATAAATTTAGGATATAGCGTTGTATTGCATTACTGAAATAGTATTGCAACAGTCTAATCACCAGTGACACTTGCAAAGGTTGCAGCACAATGCACCCATTGTAACTTCTTAGCAATAATTAAATGCAGAACAGAAGACCTGTCTTTCCACTTGATCTTCTTGGAGCACAACCAGATGTCTAGATTGACCACAGATGGGCAGCAAACCTTCTTAGAAGTCAAATTTCTGTGTAATAGTTCTTCACATAGCAACAAGCAAATATTTTTCTGTCAATAGAAGAAAGATTAATACAAGATGGATACAAAATAAATGAAAGCTGAATCCTGAGTCCACCAACATGAGGACTTCTTCCCTGAATCTACCTACTAATAAAAAAGTACCAGAGTAGTTTGCTGCCTACAAGGAGACAAACAGCTTCAAAAAGCATATTTGACACCAGCTGACCTACAGAATTGAGTAAGGTTGAGCTTTTCCAAAGGGTGTGCCTGATGTTCAGCTTTTAATGTTTGAGATCATTGTAGTGATCCAGACCTTTTAGCACTTCTGAAAAACAGATGCTTTTGTAGATAAAAAAAAATACAGAGAAGTAACAAGCTATAGATACCCATCCTTCATAAACATCAAAATTCTCTCTATTTTCATGAATTCTCTCTGCTACACTTCCTTTCACTTCTGTATTCATCAGGCTCCTTCCTCTTCCCTTGGTGAGATGAGTCTGTGAGCAGGGAATCTGTGCTCCAGACCACAAGGTCCTAGTATTTCCACCTTCCCACCTAAGATCAAGAATATCTCAAAAGCTACAAAGCCCCCCCGCTTCAGTTCACTTTCACCCTCAGGCTCAAAAGTAACATCTTCATATTTTCTGGGGAAAGCAGCTGTTCCAGGACATCATTCCCATGAGAGAGGCACTGCCTCGTCTGACTCTGCCAAGTCCTTTCAGGATCTTGGAGATTACCACTGAGACATTCAATACAACTTCATATTTCATGGGGAGCCAACGTAATGAGTAACAAATCACAGTGACACTTACTTGGCAACCAGTGTTGCCCAAATGGAGGGCTGCTCCACACAAAGGCTTTCTCCATGTGACAATACTTATTTCTAGGCATAATTCATATTGCTACCTATGGACACAGACCTGATGTGCAGCACTGATCTCTGGGTAAAAAGGGGCACCAGCATGCACAACTGGAGTAAATCCTGGAGAATATTCCTGTGGTTGCTGGCCTGAGTCCCTTAGTAGGAGATTTCTAGAGGTGACTGTGCCCCAAAGACAGAAATTGGGAAAAAAAGGAAATAAGATCATAGCATCTGGTATGTCTTCACAGCATTCTCCTTTTTCCATCTGTGTTAGCTTCCTTTCTCACCCATTACTAAGAGCCAGGTGCTAGTTCCAATTGGGAGAGAGAAACAGGTAGAAAGTCACATGTCCTCTATTTTAAGAACATGGTTGTCTAGACAGCCTTGTCTGCTTGCAGACATCTTGCAAAACAACTTCATAAATACAATTGTAATGGAGAGAGCTGGGGTTTAGCCATTCCTGCATTTGCTTTTGAAGAGCATTTGGGATACATTCTGTGCTCCAACTACTGATTACTGAGTATTTTAAGGGACAGTGATTACATTACACTATTTTCTGTACACATGCCCAGACTTACAGTGAAAGGACCCTTTAAAATTACTTTTCTTACCACCCGCCCCTTGAATTCTGCATCATTCTTCTTTAGAACAAATGCAAGTCAATTATTCCATGGTCACACTAATACAGTGAGGAGGGAATTAGCTACAGCATAGCTGGCTTTCTTTGAAATTTATTTCAATGGTACTTACAGTACCTGTACATAAGAAAGCTGTAAAATAGGGGATTCACAGGATCCCTAAAAGAATGTTTCTAGCATATATCAAAATATTGTGGGACACCTATGCTATTTTCCTTTAAGCCACAAACCACAAAAAAAAGTTACCCCTTGTAAATTAACAAAGGTAAGATGGATACTTATACAAAAAAGTGACAAAAACTATGTACAAATAGTGATGTCAACCCCATCCTTGACACAAAAAATTTTGTCTGTAGCCCTGAAGAACAAATGCCACATACTTTTGTTTTCAGAGCTGGTCTGTTCCTGTATAGAAGTGTGCAGAATCCTCAGAAATAAGTTAAAAAAAAAAAAATAGAGGGAAAATATTGAACAATAAGTCCTATAAGAAAAAGAGATAAGACAGACTGACAGTCCAGTCCAAAAAAACTGCAGCAGGCAGTTTGTCCTAAGCACTGTAAGACTGAAAGGGAGAAGTGGTCCTAAAAAGAAGATGACCTGGGATGACTGAAGTTTCATGTTATAAACCTTATTCCCCAGGCAGCTCAATTCAGGCAGTGTTACCAGCATATCTTTAATCTTGTCAGTCATAGTTTTGCCTGCATGCTATTTGCTTTCATAGAAAATGAAGCATGTTAAAAATGCCCCCCTCCACGTTTGCTCCCATGAGTTTCATTTTTAATGCCATAATGCAGATCTGTAGCATAAGAAGATAGAAGTAGCAATAAGCTGTGGTGTAACTGCCTTTAAAGTGTTTTCTATTTATACAGCTTTTTTATTTTCCTCTGATATTTCCAACCAAGCATCAAAGAGCAGAGAGAAAAACCTCTGCTCCTTGAATTCCCAGCATGTTCCTCCCTGCCTCATTACAGACACTGTTGAAGGACATGATAAAGCTGAGCTGACCTGTTTCAATCTCATCCATCAGCATAGGCACAACTGGAAACAAGCCCTCCTGGAGTAATGTCAGCACTTTCATTGACAGCAAACCTAAACTACACAAGGGCAAAAGGCAAAACACCAGAAAGCCCTATTTGGTGGCCAAGAAACCCTGTTGGTATCTGAGAAACTCTTTTGTCTCTCTCTTTCTGCCTCCTTTACCACATGTGATGCAGTTGTTAGAAGTGAACACTGAAAACAGTGTACTCTGAAAAATGAACTTGCCCACACATTCATCACATTTCTGACAGTGTTTGCAGGAAAGCTATTTTGTGCACTGGTGGTGGAAATGTACCAAAGTTTTGAGAGCTGGGCTATATCCTCAGGTGGCATTAGTGTTTGAGGGCAATGGGAAGGCACTACTAAGCATCAGTGGCGTCCATGACACTGCAATACTTCCTCAAATAAGAGATGCAAAGACTGTTGATCACTTTCCTACACAATTCAAATATACAGAAGCACTCATGCCTTTAATTTTCAGCTGTTTAATACTCCTTCTGAAGAGCCATAGCATCCATTCCATCCAATCCTTCAAGCAAGCCAAGTCCCCAGGGAAGAAAGTCTATAGAGGGAGTTTTGACACCCTGCACAGGCTTTTCTGAGGCACAAAAAACCATGCAAAGACACAGAAGTTGGGATCCCAGAGATGTGGATCTATAGACAAGCAGTGAGGAAAAAGGCAGGAAGAAAGCAAAGCTGAAGGATGCATTTGAGGCTTTGGAGGCTCAGACTAGTCCTCAGGCCAGGTTTTGTCCTTGTAATCCATGGACCCTGGTGCAGGATCAAACTCATAACAACTCCACTGCACTTTACCAGAATAATTTGTGAGAGTCCAGTTGTGTAAAGGGTAGATAAGGTCTTTTCACCTATGCAGGCTTACTCCCTGGGTTAGCTGGAAAACCCAGAGCACCAGAGAGAACCCTGTACCAAGATCTGGAAGAGGACACCATCATCCCAACGGAACCTCCTATGGAATGGGGCAGAAAACTACCCACCATGGAAAAGGTTTTCTTTGATGCAAAATCTTGATTGTATTTTTCTTAGTAGACACCATTTCATTCCAGATGAGATTTCCCCTTTAGGTTCAATTGAGGTGGTATGGCATAATAGACAGAGAGCAGCTGCCTAGATCTTCTTAGAACTCACCACCAGCACAAATAATGATCAACTAGGGCAAAACTAGGTTGTTTTCACCTGATATGAACTGATAACTCTGCAAGTTTTTAGCATTAGCTTTAAGAGCCTGTGGAGAGCCTTGGTCATATTTCCAAACACTATAATTTGGAGGCACACAGTGCATTTTTCACCAGGTGAGGCTGATACCAATGCAAATGTAAGCAGAAATTATGATATGTCCAGTTGCAACTGTGGCTGTGCTGAATAGTATCTATATGTTGCATCTAGGAAAATGTATATAAAAGCAGCATGCAAACACACAGAAAGTAAATGAAAATGTCAAGGGTACATTTCAAAGGAAAGTGCTCTTGGTAGGAAACCCATGGTGTGTACCAATTTAACCAATAACTGCCTACTGTATTTGGTAAATAAAATGAACTACAAATGATAAATGGGGAGAAATCTATAATGTTATTGAATCACATTCAAAAGTACCCAGTTTGTTACTGTAATGCTCTAACTTTCAACTTCTGATAGCTATGTTTTGTTTATTATAGGCACTGACTGCAAATTTGAATGGGGGCTCTGTTATGACAAATGATTTCTGACTTTGGGAGATACAATGAGCTGCAAGTGTTTCACTAAAGTCATAGCCACCTATATGGCAATTTGAAATCTAGGGAGAGTGGAGTACTTAAACTAGAATGTGCACACTCCTAAACAACAAATCCAGTGAAAATTATACAGTGAAGTTTGCAGAGGGGCATAATTTATCTCACAAGTAAATAAACAACATTTTTTCCTCTGTGGCTACTAGATTTATAATATATGTCCAAAAACAATGGTAAGTTTTTTATCATAAAATTATAAAGCAAGAAAAAGGATTTAGAACAAATATGGGTCTTAATTGTACAAGCTTACAAGGAAGCTTCTCTTCATTTATAGCTTTAGTTTAAATATCATCACTCGTACAAAGCCCATATTCTCTTTTCCCTTGTCTCCTTCCATTCCTCTCCAAGAGACATACCATCAGATAATGCTGTACTTTCCAGAAGGGCTGAAACACATGGCAAAGTTTTACAAAAGCCATCACTCCACACTGAATTTCAACACTTGGATCATTTACTTGGATGATAATGTGTCAAAGTACCGTGGCAATCCTCCAGCACTGTCCTCATACAGTCATAAGATTTATGATAGTAGAGTTTCCTCAAACTTCTCTCTTAAGAAGGAGCATTTAAAAAGAGATAATTAAAGAGGTAATTTGGGTAAATAAAACAATGTATTATAAATTTCACCTCATACACGGAAGTAATTTCTTTCTTTTAAAGATGTTTCTGCATTTGTTTATCTATGGGTAACCTGACAGGTATTCTTCGAAGACCTTCTCAAGGCCACTGTCAGTTCAAAGGAAGATAAAACCTGTCTGGATAATTAAAAAAAAAAAATCCTTCTACTTGGCAGCTTGTATAAATTCTATCAGTCTCTGTTCTCTGTTAACCTGCATTTCAGCTTGAGAAAACCTTCAAGTTCTCTAAAAACTTACAAGGCTATTTGTTTCAAATCCAACTTTCATGAACATCAGAAACTCCATCAGCATGGAACCAGAAAATGACCACTGCTTTGCACCCAGATATTGACAGGATGCTTCCCTTGTAACACTCTACATCTGGATTTTCATAAATGAAGCACCAAGACATTGGAGAAAGCCGTATGACTTAGAGCAAATGAAAGCATCTCTACATCTGACCAGACTGCGGGAGGTAGAAAATTGATGTTAGTTGATACTAGATGTCAATGTTTAGTTTCATTCAGGTTGGCTTCCAACATTCAGGTGAAAACATGTAGTATCAAATTTAGGTAAGCGTCTATGTTCTACAACACACCTTAGCAGAGATAAACATTTTGTCTATCTGCATGATAAAAAATGAATTAAAAAAAAAATTACTACATGTTATGAGGAAAAAATAAGAAAGAAAAAATCAGAAGTTGGAATGCAAGACTCATCTTCACAGACAGATTAAATATTAGATCATGGCAGGAACTCTTTAATGCCATCAGGCATCACAAGTGTCTTTTTCTATAAGGTAGTGGATGGTAAATCTTATCAAAGATTTGACAATGAGTCCCATATATTTCTAGAAGGCTCAGGTGTATATTCTCAAATAATAGAGGATAGTCACCGAGGCCATCACTGCAAGTCTAATCAAATAGAAGTGACTATTCCTCACCTTCAGAGCAATGGCTACTCAAGAAAAGGTTTCTGGTTGGTATCCAGAATATTATGCTTCTTTTGCATGGTTGCAAAATGCTCTTTTAGAGCTTCATGTCCTAGAAGGACTGGGAGATTTTCCTGATGGTAAATATCTTGAAACATAAGGTTGGTGGGCTCAAAAGTAAACAACAGGTGCAAATTTCATGGTCAAAGGAAAATGGTACTTTGAACTTGCATCAGTCTGTGGGAATAACCTGTCCCATCCATCTGGAACTCTGAGACCTGTCATTATCTCATTACCTCTCCTGGCTGCTCCCCATCTTGGTGTGAGGGAAGAACCAACTCCTCTCCAATTACTCCTGGGCTTGGGTCCAGGCTCTGGGTGCTGTTTGGAGGGGCAAAAGGGCTGTGAAGAAAAGGTCTAGATCCTGGTTCTTATCTCCCTTTCACAGTGAAAACTACAAACACACAGAGAGATACACATAGACCCCCAAAAACCCACATGGATAAATACAGTGACACAACTGCAAAGAGTATCTCCTAATTATCATCAGTCAGTATGGTAGCATGTGTTTTTGTCATCAGTATGCTCAAAGCTATGACTTAACCACTGGGAAATTTTGAGTCTCCATTCCTACAGGAGAGAACACCACGTGAGCCAAGGAGGCTTCTCTAGCTAACCTCAGGACAACATTTTAAAGCAAAACAATTCAGTTCTTCACAAGCGGTAATTTTTTTCCTCCACTGCATGTAACCTCTGACCTCGTGTCTGGAGGTGATGGATGAGATGAGACAAAGCCAGGGAGAAGACCTGAGGATAGTTGATGGCATGCTACAGCTAGCAGTCATTAACAGGCAAGGTTTCCTCAGAGGGAAATAAGAATTATTTCAAATCAAGAAAAATAAACACCAGAAGAATCAGTTGTGCAGAGTGGCTCACATAAAATATTAATGTGGCCAAGGTTTGCAAGTCCGAAGGGAATCCAATTTTGTGAGCTTACTGCAGAAGAATGCAGGCCCCAGCCCTAAGGCCTTATAAAAGCTCTGAAATGAAAGAGTAAAAGCCTTTCTGAACATACAGAGAGCACTGCATTAAGCACTGCAGCCTTTCAGGCAGTCCTCCAGTACTGCTGTGCCCTCTTTATTTGTCCAGCACAGGCAGAAGACAGGAGAAGAAAAGTGTTCCTTGGCAAGTGCTAAAGTGAGACTTTGGTATACAGAAAATAAATCTCTCCTGGTCTTTGTTTTGGCAGGAATAGTTTTAGCAGACACTATTGCAGTCCCATCCACTTGCAAATCAAGGCTGCAGTTCACATATTATTTAAAATCCAGGGCTGATTGCTTTCCACACCTCAATGTAACTGGAGTTAGCAGAACGCAAGTAAAGTTGTTTGGTCAGCAAAGACTTTTTTCCTTAAAAAATACAATAACAGTTTCTGTAAATAAAGCAAGTTGGTTGGCTTCAAGCAAGGGGGATGACAAGATCCTTCTAAATGACCATGCTAGGCATTCAAAGTTGAAACCCCATATCTTTCCTTCCCAGGGACTCAAGCTGCCAGCAGCTGCATTGTCTCATTGCCTGACCTTGCACAAGTGAACAGGGAGCCTGGGAGAGGCAGATGACCCTGGTCTATCATTAGAGCTGCACTTCATTGTAAGGCTGCTTGAAAATGTTGCTGACCCATGGGCAGTTAATTCTCTGTACATCAAAGGGAGCTCCAGGGGTCAGAGTACTTTGTCTGGATATTCTAGCCCAGTTTTGTGCCTGTTAGAGTGAAGTTGTAACAGAGGCACATATTCCTGCAGCTTCTTGGTGACTGGGATCGCTGGGTATCCATCCTACTTCCAGTCCCAAGTCACAGGTCATGGATGGTGATGTAGGCTATGGATGTATCCCAAATTCAGGCCTACCTAGTTCTTGACAAATCTCTGTGGGATCTCACTCTGCACTTCTATGCTTCCCCGTGCTCTGATGGAGATGGGACAGAGAAGTTTCCAGGTATGGAGAAAAGCTTCTTTTCAATTTTCCACAACCCACTTGCCCCATGTCTCCTCTCCGACACAGCAGTAATCCTGAGAGACAGAGCAGTTTTGCCCCCACGTTCTCCAGCATGCAAAATCCTCTGCTCACAGAGTAAGCTGCTGACCTTGGAACCCAGAAATGGCCATTCAATGTAAAGCATGGAGCTCACTTACAAGCTTTGGTATTTGCACTGCCATGTTGCCTATCTTTAATGGCAGTTAAAATATGCCTTGTTGGCTGATTATCTTGGACTATCATATATGGTGTAGTGTTATTGAAACAGTGGCATAAAAGAATAATATTCGTCCCATGAATAAACCATGAATGAAAAAACCATAGCCTTTCTTGGTCAAACTTACAACAAGGTTTATTTACTCATGTCAAATACTAAAGTGCTGCCTTTCTCCTGAAACATATTCTTCAATCTGAGTATACAGTACTGTTTTATTTTACATGCCTTGAAGCCAGAGTTTTGATAGTCTGTAGAGCTAAAGCGAGAGCAAATAATCAGTTTCCATGTGTTAGTATATTCTCAGAGAGCTCAGTCTTTCTCTTATGAATGGCAAGGTCAAAATCAGAACCAGTGACCCAGAGTTTTTTGCACTCTAGGCCTGTAATTGGTAAGAGCTCAAAACATCCCTGTCTTGCTTGGGCAAATAAAAGCCACTTTTGGAAAATGTATTTACCCATGTCTATTTCAGTGATTGGCCAAACCAAACCTCAGCAGGTTTTCAAGTTCACATCATGAGCTGGTGAAATCTGTGATCCTTCTATTGATCACATGCAGCCATTGAGACTTGGAAACACTTGATATTTGTATATCTTGCCTTACCACTGTCCTTCTCTTTGCCACATTACAGTCAGGGAAGACTGCACCAAGCAGTGTGTTACTCTGCAGCCTGCTATGGAGGGATCCGATTCAGCAATTTTTCAGATTGCATTACTGGACAATTACTTGCTTCCAGCTGAATGTTTCTCCCTTTCTAGTGCCTTGATAGCTATCTCACTTTAGGAAATATTTTGCAGGTGTCCTTGAGAGCCAAGATCTTCTTTGCACAGAAAGTCTGGGAGTAGGTGTATAAAGCTGACAAAAATGTCTCTTTGCATTCAGTGGATGCTGATTTACTGTCACTTTCTTACCTATGAGAACTTTAAAAGGTAAAAAAGACCAACCACTTGATATTAATCATTAAACAGAACCAAATCTTTTAAATATCATACCACTACAAAACCACGAACATTTTTGTCAAACAAATGGAAAAGTTTGAAGAGCTACTGGCACTGGTGGTTTACACTCAATACACCTCCCAGGCTCCCATTACTAAAAAAAAAAAAAAAACACCCCAAGAAAATCAAACAGAATGCAAACAGCAAGTCAAGTAATCTCAAGTTCCTCCATCTGGGGAACAGGGATGCAAAAACTTTTAGGCTTGTTATAAATAATCATACCAGTGGAACTTCAGCCTATTATTTCTTTTTTTCAGTAGAAGTACAGAATTTGCAAATGAATACAGCAGTGAAAATATTTCCATGTATTAGGATTCCCATAAGTAGTACAAATTTCCTGCTACCTACCCATAGGCATTAAAAATAAAACCTGACAATTTCTTTGCAGGTGGCAAATGAATTGGTTTACATTTGTTCAACCCTGCTAAAATTGCTATTTACACATTGTAAATATTTATTTTAAAATATCAATAATTAGTATTTTTTCATTAGACCCTCCAGCTCCTATCAGTGTTTATGTAAAGGCATTTCCTCTGAAAAAACCTAAGAGTTTTTCTCTCCCATCAGAGTTCTTTCTATAATGTTTTATAACAAAAGACACAACCGACATAACCTCACTTCAAGCTACCTAGAAGCATTTGGAAAGGTTTCTGTCTTTAACGGTGCCGTAGTGCCTGGTTTGGCAGAGAAGATACCACATGAGAGAAAGAATTATTTTCAAAAATTTACAATAAAAATGTTTTTGTACTTTAAAGAACTAAAGAAAGCAAAGTTGTTCATTCCCATATTTCTTCCTTTAAAAAAAACCTTAAATGAATGACATATTTTACAGAGAAGTTGGTCTGATCATGAAGTGGCCAAACCTGCAGGAATATTTTCATAATACAATTAAAATAGCCAGGTTGGAAGAATATAGAGCTTTCTCTGACCTAAAATTAAACTGGGCCACATCCAAGAATTTTTCTTTTTCACTTTTGCATATGCCAAAGCAAATACCGATAGTACAGTTCTAATCCTTCTTGTTGAGCTGATCCTGACTCTTGGAAGTGCCCCTATTCCAGTCCTTCAAAAAAAGAAGCAATTCACCTGTGTTTAATAACAACCCTTCCCATGGATAGTTCCCAGGATAGCCAATGCTGTTGTTCAGTGGTATGGGGAATGAAATTACCAGAGGCACTTTCTGGGCAAATCACAGCATATCCTGATCCCCGCATGGGCTCCCCTTACATAGACACCCTCCAAGATCAGCATAGCAGAGAGATGACCTGGTGTAGGCATGTTTGCATCTCCTAGGGGGCTTCCCAGCTTTTGATTTCTTCTTGATATTACTTCAGCCCTGCAAAGTGCCTCTCATCCACATTGCTTACCTGAGTGTGAAGACCCTCTAAATGAAATCACAATCCACAGGAAGGGAGACCACTGCTGTCAAAGTGTGAGGATTTTGAGCCTTGTGCCATGACGGCGTCACAGTTTGTTTTCTTCATTCTCTTCACCTTTGAAAACCAAACAAACAAACACTGTGCTGGGGTCTTCGTGTTTTGAGTATAACAGATGAGCCCCTTTTCTTGCACCACCCGGCCATGCCTCCCCATGGCCACATTTTCCCAGCAGTCTGTATACAATGGGGCTTGGGGCTGCCCTTCAAAAGCCAAATCCTCTAATTCTAGAGCTCTGCCCAGGGCCTTTGCAGCCTGCACTTGCCTCTGGCTTCAAAAGCCCTGTCATGCTCCATGCACATATCTGTGGCTTACAAATCAAAGCCAGACTACCACCCCCACTTTCATGTCTTAGAATTGCTTACCAATATTTCCCCCTTGTCCTTGGTGAAATCTCTACTTGTGTGGGAAGGGGGAAATCCTCACCTTCCTATCTGGGTCATAACTAAACAGACTCCCTTTCAAAATGGATTTCTTCAGACTAAAAAGCTCTGTGCATTTCAGCTGATTACTCATATCGGAAAACAGCATGCAGTGTCCCCTAGAGTATAATCCAAACAGCACAACTCTTGCTTCCTGCTGTGTCTGTCTCCTTACTGATGCTCATGCTGGCAACAACTTAAGAGAAATAATTAACCTCAACAAACAGAAGAAAAAAATAAGAGCACAAAACCAGCAATGGTCCCACTTAGAAGCCTGTTTGTTATCTGATGCTCAAGTGTACCAGGAATAGCAGAGAACTGGAGGAAAGGAAACATAAAAACAAAACAAAACAAAACAAAATCAAAAACAACAACAACAGCAACAAAAAGTGGTGCCAGACAAAACTTATTCTACCCAAATTCATGTTGCCAGAATTGTTCCTTGTGAGCAAGAAATGGGCAGGGAAGGGAACCTTCAGGTAGAAGGTTAAGAACAGCAGCATTAAAAAAATTTACCAGAAAAAAAATTTCTTCCTATTTGACATTCAAAATAAAGTACACAAATTCTACCATAGATAAGGACAATGATATGTAGGAACCTAAGTTACAAGCCAGGCTTGTAGAAATTTTGTAGCATGACAAAAGGACATAAATCAGTGGCATGGAGAGTTCAAGACAGTAAGAAGATTCCTAAGAGTGCTAGGAGTGAAAAGAATCTCAGTAACAGAGGCATGTCAGATCCAGAAAAAAATTCAATTCCTGTTAGTAAAGTACAGATCCCAAAACTATGCCATAATACTTCATCATATAGCTGAGAAAAATACAAAGTTTCCTCCTGTTACAAGGAAATTAAGGAACAAAATAACAACAACAATAACAAAATGTCACAAACCTACAAAATAACAAGGTAAAACAACAAGGTCAGGTTAAACAGCTACTGAAACAAGCAATTTTTGAAAAATGAAACTAAAAACAGGTATGGAAAACTTGCATCCAAAGACTGTACAAGAGGTCTGGATGAAGTGTTCATGTTCATGTATTGAGATGGCTTAGAATATGATGAAATACAGATATGAATATGAATTAATATGATTCCATACTAGAGAACTAATTGAAAATTAAATGCTGCAAGAGAGGTCCAATAAATGGGTCTTCTGGGTAGTCAGAGAAATGGGTGTTGGGCTGAGAAAGGAGAGTGGAGCAGTGCTGGGAAGTAGCACCTGTACTGCACCTGCCTGGAGATTCACAGTATCTTGTTATGAAGAAAACAGAGGCATTGGTGCCTTCCAGCCTCCAGAGGCACTCCACATTGCTGGCACCAAAGGTGATGACAGATTTATACTACACTTATCAAGGACCAGCAAAACTGAGAAGCATGTAATAAACTGTCACCCTAATTGGAACTGTGTTTTTGCAATAGCTATTTGCACAATTAACATTGACAGGTAAAACTGTAATGAAGCCTAGAAAGATAGTACTGAACTAAAAATTGGACTAACACAAAATAATGACAAGATCAGGTTGCCTCTGAATTTGGATCATTTGGGAAGGTACATGGAAAGAACAATGTTTAGTTCAAGAAAGTCAGCTCTGCACTGATTCATCTAGGAACAAAATAAGGCAGAGGTCATGGTGAGAGTTTACTCTGGAAGCAGATGTGGAAAAATATTTGAGCTCCTGCTGGCTATTCAAGTGAATGGCTTTCCAATTCAACACTGGTCAACAAGTATGGATATATTGGATATATTAAATGCGAGGATTTTGAAAAGGATCAGAACAGTCTCTTCTGGCCATGTACTATATGTAACACCCAACACTAAAAAAATTAAGCCTCCTTTACAGACATAAAAATCCAAATAAACATATGAAAATATATGGTCCTATCTGTAGAGCTTTTCTATTTACACTGATCTTTCAGTATATGATCTTTCAGTAAAAAGGTGGTTTTGGATAATGCAAAAATAGGTAAAGAAAAAGAGTGTGAAAGGAAAAGTTGAGCTTCTTATCAGGAAAAAAGAAACAAATCTTTTTGAAACAGTGAAAGTTATTAAATTGGGTTACACATTGAGCACATGAAAGAGGTATTTAAAACCAGACAACTCGAAGCACATAGCAACAAAGCCAGAAGTTATTGGAAAAAAATAAAGGGGAGTATGGTACCCTCCCTCCTCCATAACTTCTCTGTTATGTGATCCTACAAATCATTAGGTCAGATGTAAACGTCAGTAATATATACTATACATTAGGGATAGATATATAGGCCAAGACTCACACTTCTTGTAGGGGCAACTGAAATTTTAGGAAAGACTTTCCAGGCAAATACAAACTGGTACAGATTACAATAGGACTGAAAAAGAAGAATTTAAATTATGAAAATTTATTATGGAAAGAAAATGTAGAAATTACAGCTGCCAAGAAAAGAAGGCAGAAGGAGAGAGGAAGAACAGAGGTCAGATAACTCCATGTACCAAGCACATTCAAGATAAGGAAGTGAAATAATACCTGAGGTGATAAGAAGAGTATGTAAACATCACATGAAAACCAAGTCTGCTGACTCTAGACTTCCAGAAAGTATTAGTGTAACCTGCAAATAATGTATGAGAGAAGCAACTGTCAGGCATGATACTTCAGGGAATAGAGAGAGAGATAAGCAGATGGAATTTTCCATCTTCTGGGGTAGAGCTTCCTGTCATTCCTGCCACCCCAGAAGCTGCCTGCATGCTCAGCAAAGTTCTCTTCTCAAGGGCTCTCCAGTGGCCTTGCTGGAAAGCTCAAGGCTGCTGAGCCTCTGCACAAATAGGGTTGTCATGTCAGGAGTGGAGTCCTTGGTGTCCAGCAATAAAGTACCGGGCAGCCTGCAGCAAACTGACTGAAGGCTGATCCCTCAGTGCTAGGTGCTTTTAAGGTCTCATGTGCAGAAAGAGAAAGAATGTTTCCTCAGCTGAATTCTCCTTGTTCTCCAGAACACAGTATTTTATTGCCATGTGGACAGTTTTTGGGGGGATGAGAACAGGGAGAATCTGTAGTGGTGTACCACCTGTACTGGGTAAAAAGAGACAAAGCAGGAGGAAGTCTTCTCTCTGAAGGTTGGGGAGTGACCACAGAGCAGACACTGACAGTCACAGCACAGTGACAGTCATCTTGTGTACTGTAGATACTGAGTCCACATCAAGATGTGGCCTTACGGTATAGAAGTTGACATGTCTGCATGACCATGGTCCCTCTAAAGTGCCTGGGAGATTTACTGTGAGGGTCAAGAAATTACTGTGTCATTTCCAAATGCCCAGAGTGACTTTTTACTGTCAGGGAATAATGACTGTAGAATAACTATTCCCCTTACCAATGTTGTCTACAAGCTAAAAATGAAGTGAAATACAAGCCAAATGGAGTCATCAGCCATTAAAACAGTACAAAACTCTGCATAAAACCGGCTCACTGGAGCTGTGCTGTGTCAAATAGTTCTGGATTAGGCCACAACAGACATCTCTGAATCATCATTTTTCTTAATGGTTTCTGATGGAACTTTTCTATATCTTCTGCAAAATTACATATACATTTTTCACAAGTTTTTCCAAAGCTTAATACCCTCAGTTCAGAGAACAGAACCTAGCTGTTCTGCTGATGAAGCAAATTAAAAGCTGCAAATCTCCTTAAAAATGACAGAGAACTTGGGCCAATTTCTGCTGTCAAAGATTTGTATTGACCATTGTCCAGCTATGCAAGTATTCCCAAAAATAATGTCAAAGGCAAGATGTTTAAAAGCATTTAGTTCTCTTTGAAGTCAATAGTCAATCTTTTAATCCCACAGATCTCAAAGATTCACTTCCCTGTAATGCATCTAGTCTTCTTATTTACAGATTATGTGGAAAGGAAAGACTCACAGAACATACTGTATGTATTTTTGCAATTAACATCTCCCCATCAGCATTAAATCATCTGAACGGATCAAATTTGATCCAAAATCTCTTTCATAAGAACCCAGTACTCCCAAGTCTGCATTTCAAACAGTGGAGCTACTTTTATCTTTGCAGAGACATAACTCAATATTACCCATGATGGATGATCAGTCCAGAAGGAATACAGAAGCAGACTTTGTCCCATAAACCATGTGTCATTTATGTTATTTAGTTTACTCCCTATGCAACACAAAAAAAGGGAAGAACTTAAATTTTTAGTTAAAAATATGAAGTAATTACACATAACTTCTGTGATATTAAATCATTCTAGCACATCTTGCAGGACGAACTACTGAACTTGAAACCAAAAATATGAGTCTCATAATTATAAAGTAAACTGAAGAATATAAATAGCCAGTGAAAGAGAAAATGAGCACGCTTGAAATGGCTGGTTTTGCAGGGCATCTATTAACTCCACAAGAACTTTCAGAGCCACTACCGACTAACTGCAAAATGAACAAAAGATGGCTGACAGCTCTAATATTTCTACTTTTTACAACTAAAAAAAATCAGTAAAAAATGTAAAGCAGCACACAGAGAGAATGAAGCAGAGCAGTATTAAAGTGTACCAAATGGGATGCTGAAACTTTGAAGAAAGACAGAGAAACCTAATAAGAGAGAGGAAAAAACAGTTGTTCCAGTGCTATCTGAGCCAAGTAATCAGTGAAGAAGGAAATAAGAATACTGGTCTGGAATAAGAAATTTAAGAAAAGACAAAATATCCATAGCTGTATATGAAGAAGTCATGGAACCAAAAATCATAACAAAATCCTCCCCACTATAGCAAATCTACAATTTTTATCAGGAGTCTTACATCAAAAAATGCTATAGGTCTCTTCCTATGGGTTTCATGAAAAAACCCCTTCCTTCCCTAGGAATAAATAAACTCAGTTTTGGTTTCTTGAACTAAAGTAGAAGCACCACTCATGCAAGTCAAACAGCTGTTTAACATTGAGTTTTAACAGAAAAGAAGGCAGAACAAACACCAAAGCCATAGTAAAATTATTCAATTCTGTTGTGTAAAACTGAAGAATAATTCATAGCACAGTTTCCATATCTCTTAAATAATTTAAATTAGATTTTTTTTTAAATAACAAAAAAATACCCACAGGGTATAAGGACACATCATAGTTATATGGCACTAACACCCCTGCAAATTAGACTGTATTACCTTGATTTCTACACACAGAAAAAAAGTTGTTTAGCTGATTGGTCTTTTCCACTGGGGAAGAAATTATTTTCAATGACTACTAATTAATTATGAAGAGTCTCATTGTTTAAGTTGTTTTTGTTGGAAGACAGGAAATACTTCTGTGAAAAAAAAAAAAAAAACCTGTTCCTCTTTTACTTGAAATCCCTATGGATAGGAAGGAGATCCAGGCAATATGTAACGCCTGTGAAGATTTCAGCAAGAAAGACAAGAACTTGAAAGTCATCACTCTCACTAACAAGAGGTGAAGTAGAGAAGCCTGAAGACTTGAAGACTTCAGGGAAGAAAAGGATAGATAAAAGAAGGCAGTTGCCTCTACCATGAAGACTCTGAGTATAATATCATACCTATGAATATGGTCATGCTACTATGGGGAACAGGTCTTTGTAAGGAATCTGACAATCTTTCATTAATCAATTAACTGGCACAAGCAGCTTTATTATAGACTTTTTCTCTAGTCTGCAATTGCAGAAAAATTCCAGGGAGAAAGTAGAAAAAGAAGGAATGTTACCTCCAGAGCTCTAGGAAGCATCTCAGGGAACCAGAGGATTTTATTTTAAACAAGTCATGTTCATTAAAGACAGATGTTCAGAAACAGATGCATAAAGGCAATATCTGAGGAGCAAAATATATAGCCTAGTTTTTTGTTCAGGTTGAGAGTCCTCTGGTAGGAATTTACATAAAAGCAGACATATTGGCAGTTCAGCCCTCCAGAAATTTGATCAGTATTGGATATTCAACTGATGCTACAGGCTGACAATAGTTGGTATTCTGTTTAATAATAATTATTGCTCTTTCTTGTTTCTGTATCACAATGTCAAAATACGCAGGTTGGGTTAACTCCAAATGCACAAATACAGTTTGGAGCTTGCACCAGAACATGCTGTTTATGCTTGGAAGTGCTCTGTGAACAGCCAAGCAATAGGACAATGGCAAAATAACTCCCGGCTTCCTTTGAAGTCTAGTTTGTGGATTTGAACACAGAAAAAGGGGAGCTATCATGGCACAAAAAGTTATGATGATTGCAAATAACAGGAGTCACAAAGTTGCCTCTTCTTATACAGGAGAGACATGAAGCAGAGAAAGGATCCTCCAATTTCAAACACCATGGCCAGCAGCACTGCAAGTTAGTCAGGGAAGTTGGTTGCATTGAGCCTGACTGGGGAAGTATCACACTTGACTAAATTATATATTATATCACACTTGACTAAAACATATACACAGTGGCATTCCCAGGCACAGAATGGGAATGGAACAGCCCCCTTCTGTGACAGTGAGGCACATATGAACAGTCTGTTTAGAACTATCCCTGGGCCTTTTGTTCTACCAGGTTTTGTCAGGAACAGCTTGAGGAGAACCCTGGTTGGAATGGGCCAAATCTATGTCAATGAAGGCTATAAAACCTTCTGACCACAAAAAAACACCGCTGTAGCTGATGCTCCAGCTAAATTTCATTAGCATAGCTCCAACTAGGAGTAATTCTAGGCTGCTCTTTGGGCAGGGCAATTTGGTAACAGACGCTGTACATGGACACAAAAGTGCATACAGGCTGTAAAGGCAGTCTATGGCTCAGGAACAGTAATAGAAGTTCATTTGGAATCAGTCGGAATGGCAACCCCAGTCTGAGAAACCTGTTTAGACACTTCAGTCATCTCCCTGCACTGAAAATTCAGGATCCTCTGTCTCTCTTTTAGCCTCATCTTTAATAAATCTTAATATTTTTGAAAAAGAAAATGACTAGTGCTATAGCCAAGCCAAAGATTCTCCAGAAGGAAATCTCTTTTGATGACAATCTGTGGCAGAAAATCATGCTGAACATATTATTCTCATCAATCACAGTATGAAGACATCAGTAAAACTAGAAATAGCAATGTGATCAATGAAGTGTTCCCATTTGGTGTTGATAAAAAACGTGTGTTACACAGGAGGAAGAAAACAGAGAGCAGCAGTGATTAAAAATAAAAAGGATTCAAACTTATGCAAATGGGCTTTGGCTGTAAATCCTAGTTCATACTGAAAAATGTACCCACCAATGAGCTGACAAGCTAAAGTCCTGGCTAAATAGTGTCTGGACAGAAGTAAAGCATCTTTTAGGATGCTCCATCTGCTCAAAACTAAAAACAGTGCTCTCAGCTCTGTTCCTAATACTTGCTACTGTTATGCAGACTGTCCTGAGCACACATTGGCAATGGCATGCCTGAGAGACAGATAGAGATCTCAGATGACACAAGGATGTCTCATTTATTATTTGTTAGTCACCTTGTAGGGAAAGGTTTGGAACCCCACAGCTTCCATTGCTCTCTATGGATATTTCTCCGGAGAATGAATAGTAGACATGGGACCACTTTTTCCCGCTCAGGTTCTTTGCTTCTATGACATGTGATTTATTTTTTTCAAAGTCAGACAAGAGATTTGTTTGAGATAGAGAATAGATAGATCAAGCAGACCTGTAAAAATTATTCATGTGGACACTTTCAAACGCTAATCCAAATTAAAAAGAGAGAAATAACTCTCACAAATACATTTCTTCTGCCTGAACTTTGCAAATAACATCTTAGCCCTGTTGTTTTGTGAATATACATACACAAGTACAAACATGTTTAATACTGTCAGCACAGCCATCTCATCACAGTTGTGAGAGGAGCCAGGTAAAGTCCATTCTATCTCACTATTTATCAGCATTTAAATTGTCATGTAATTTCAAATGATTTAGGTTTTTGTGAGTGATATTGATAAAGCAGGCAGAAAGAACACAACAGGCTTTTCAGCACTCTGCTTGATGCCAGTGCAGAGGAAACTATTCTTCAGTTGTTGAGAAAATCTGTGGCCAAGCCATTGCTGGAGATTCCAATTTTTTAGTCCAATGCCAAAGGCTTTCAAAGCTTTAAATACATTCTAAGAATCATTGTCAAACATTTGTAGTGAAAGAGGCTTGCTTTGTACTACACAGCCACCTACATTAAAAAAAAAAAATTATAAAACCTTAGCTTCTTCTTCACACACAGAGGGAGCCACACCAACCCCTTTGAATCCAAGCATAGGCCTCAAAACACATACCTCGCTTTTTACTGTACAAATAGATGCACAAACCTCTTAAGAAAACAAACCTCAGTAATCAGTATGGAGTTAGAGGTAAGCAGGAGGTCACTTAAAAAAAAAAAAACCAGTGGTTGTTGGTTGTCTGGAGAGAAAAAGTCAACTCCTGAGTCAGCTACTTGACATTTCCAGAATCTGAAGCATATCCTGTGTGCCTGTTCAGTTGGGCAATGGTATCCAATGCTAATTGTAGAAGCCATACTGTAAAACAGGCAAAAACTATCTGAATTTAGAAATTATCCCTTTTATCATATGCACTTCAATGAAGGGTCATCAAACAGAAGGGAGCAAAAGAAGCCTCAGGATATAATCATTACTATTGAAGCTAGACATCCTGAGTCTTTCTGTCTGTCTTTCTAATACCTTTCTCTTGCTTAAGCAGTTACTTAATTGCCTACCTAAAGGACCAGTTAGCATATGGCCACTAGAGTGTGGCTTGCATGTGTCTGGCCCCACACATAATGAAAAAGAGAGTTGCTTTTTTAGCAAATAAATCAATGTTTTGGACATAAAGATTGGTAAAACCTACAGAAGAATCTTCTGCCATAAGTACATTTGGCATACTGCAGCCATATCCTAGATCTACAGATGCCTAAAGACTAATTCAAAGGGATGAGATTAAAAAATTATGAGGAGGACAAGCATAATGGTTTCTTAATTTGGTACCCTTTGCCCATAAGCTGCCCTCCCCTGCATGATGGAGATGATGCAGGGGCCATACTGAAACGTAAAAAGGACCACCTGTTTGTGATATGTACTCCTTATATTAAAAAACCTTCTCTTCTCTGACACTCTGGTGGAAGATGACCTCTCATTGATCCACATTGAATGTAGAACTGGTTGCTGACTATTCAGTGGCTTTTCTCCAGCCATAGCTTTTGCCTTGTTCTTTATCTTCTCTCTCAGAGCCTTTCTACCTATAAGAACTGAGTCTCTGGGTTTGACTAGATCGTTGAAAAATTATTCATCATAGAGGGAAGAGCTGATGAAGGAATAATCTCATATTCACTCAGATGTATAAGATCTTATGAGTGAAGAAACAGTACTCAAAATCTGTATCTTAAATTGTCCTGAAAGTGGCTTGCATTCTTAGTTGACTTTAGCATCTATACACACACCCACACAAAAGACAGACATACGCCATGGTAAGGACCTCAAGAGTAAATGACTACATTCATAACTCCACAAGGTCTTTGCTCTGCTTGATCTAGTAAAATAATTGGCTTTGGATATTTGCCTGTGCAGAATCCAGAGATAAATGCTTTACCATCATATCTGTCACCAAGGCCAGCTGTCAGACATTCAGCCTCAAAATAATGTCATCTGGAAAAATGCATCTAAATGCCCACTGTTGGCATAAGCTTCCCATTTGACCTTTCCTATGAAGAATGTAGCATTTTATATACCAATTATTTTAGGAACAATTTAGGACCAATGGGTTAGCATAGGTATTCATTTACTCACCTTTTAGACTTTTGCCCATTGGGCTAGAAATCAGCAAACGCCTATGTCCTTAGCATTTTTATCTCTGACAAAGCCAAGTAATTACAATGCATTTCCTATTTTTGTCAACATAAAACATTTTCTTAGAACTCCAAATGGACAGTATATCACAGTCCTAGAAACACATGTTCCCTGCTCAGGGAGAGTTCAAAACTGCAGTCATACATCACACACACAAAACATTTTGTCCAGTACTAGATGGCTTCTCAGAGCACTCCAGAAACACATCCTCTGGTCATGAAATAATAGTTTCAGGATCACATGAGTACACCCTATCCCACTGCACTGGAGCATCCATCTCAGTCTTAGCACTCCTTTAGATTTTAATATTCTTCTCCGTTCAACCCTTTTGGTACGAGAAAACAAATTATAAGATGGAAGAGAAACAATTGGGCTATTCCTTTCCTATTTATTTTGAGAATCTAAGTTTTTGGTTTTGACTGAGGACAGATTCAGACTATGAAATAGCTGCCAAATGTATCATGAATGGCATTTAGCTGGCAAAGGGTGTATTACTGCCAAATGCCTAACACACTGGGCATATTGTATTTGTACCATCTGGAAGAGTAAACAGTGACAGGAAATAACCACAAACAGGTGTTAATGTTAGCCCCTTAAGGGTCATTAATGAAGTATGGCATTGAAAGAGCCCACACACAAGTTCTGGCAACTGGAGAAGGTGGGATTCCAGGGAGTGTAAGAGTGTATTAATTTGTCACACACAAAAAATCTGTTCTTGATTGCATCTCCTCTACATGTCTTTTTCCCTCTTGCCATACCACATCCTTCAGCTCATGTCCTTTTCAATACTCCTTCCTATCCTATACTCTATCCTTACCCCAGCCAGCCAAGACAAACACAGTCCTGAATTACTCATCTTTTTCAGAAAGCCTATCAGCCTCTGAAGACAACTCCATGATTTCATACGTTCTTCAAAAAAAAAAAAAACTGTCTCAATTCCCCTCTAGATATTTTCAGAGACATTTCCACCTTAAATAAAAAGGCCTCTGGCTTAAAATAAAATAAAATAAAAGGCCTCTGGCTTCTACAAAGTGTGATCCATATAATTACATCACTGTTTCTCCAGTGTATCTCCAAGGCTGCTTGCCCTATCTGAGAAGAGATCTGACAAAGGGTGCATGACAGTGACACTGCCTGCTTTTACAATAGTGTCACACAAATCCAGAATAGAGAAGGTCCAGATTACCACATGGAAATGTAATGGGTACTGTGAGGTGAATCTATCCTGACACATAACTAATCACACCCTTTTGAAAACATCAAAGCAGAATATATGGAGTGTTGCCCTTTATCTTCACAGAAGGTTACTAGATTTCCAAAGCAAATGTTAATGTTTAACACCAAATCATTTAAAACAAAACAAAACAAAACAAACAAAAAAATCAAAATAAACCAAAATCAAAACAAGCAAAGAAAAAACAATTTACATTTTGGGATAAAGTATAAAGGAAAACACACTAATCTCCAGCTACTTCCCTACTCTTTGTCTCATCCTATGCAAAAAACATAGTAAAACATTGCTATAAAAGCAAAACATTTTCCCAAAAGGACTCTGTTTTTAGACAAATGTCACCCAGCTAATAAGTAGTGTTAATGATGCCTCAGAAAAATGTGAGAGACAGAAAAAACACACAAGGAAGAGGAGGCTATGGAGCCCTTTTCTTTGGGAGGCAGACCATAAACCATGAGTTTTACACTGCAAAACTTCAGACTCTCTCTAATTCAGGCTATTAGTATTACAAAGAATACTGGAGGGCATGTGAATTTAGCCATTCACTAATAATGAAGCCTAACTGCTGAATAGATTAAACGTTTCCAAAGATATTCTCATTGATTCTGGCTAGTGTTTAAGAGTAGGGAAGGAGAATATTTTAAAGGCCAGAAAAGTGTTCCCTTTATTTACTTCTTTGTTAAAAGAGTACATGAAACACAGTCATAGATACAACTTGCACAATTCAAGAGTTGACCACAAAATTAGGATGTGTAACAACTGCTAGCAGAGAACTGCTGCCACTGTTTAACTCTGCATGGCTATGTACAACACTCCCCACCTGCAGCCCTTGGGCTTTGCATCAGTTTGTGTCAGAGCACCACAGGATCAGAGACACCGCCATGCCAAATTCCACTTTGAGAGAAAAGAAAGTAAAAAGAGTTGGACAGTGTTTGGGCTTATTCAGGGGAGCCAGTGGAGCTGTGCCTGCACAGATCACAGCCCCAGACTTCCAGGATCTGTCCAGTGCCCAATGCCTTCTTGTTACTGGAACTAAACAGATGCACACTTTTTCACACTGGTCATTTTCTATACTAAGTACTTAAAAAAATTAAGCCCATGCCTTTCTATAGAATTGCAGCTCACCAGTTCTTCGTTAATTATAACCAGTGGGGAAAGGAAATAAGATGGAACTTAAAGGAAATGGAATAAACATTTAAAGGGAGAAATCTGTTTACATCACACCATTCTCACAGTTCTGATATTGTTTATTCCCAGTTCAAACAATGAAAGATTATTCTTGCATCAGTGTTTTGGTTTTCTTCAGTTAATCTTACAACTTCTTCTCCATCTATGAAGTTACATTAAACTAAGGAAAATCAAACATTCTGCAGTGTAAAATCTTCAGATAGAAGCTGAGAATACTAAGATTGTTGAAACTTCGCCCCTTTGTGCAGATGCTACTCTGCTGTTTTTATGCATGTGAGTATAGTGTGTTTTTCCAAACACCTCAGCAAAATTCAGGGTAGAGAACAGATGGTTTGGGAGTGCGGGAAAGCTATCCAGTAAATAAGGCTGCTGTCTCCAGAATTCCTGAATTATTTGTTGTAGGATCTGGAAGAGTCATAGAAAATAAGGTAAAAGGAGGAATGACTGCAGAAAACAAATCTGGGAGAGTGAAGTGCTAAACTTTGGAGCATTAAATTTCTTGTAATGTTATTAATTTTGCTCTTATGCTGCAAAAATAGAAATTCCAGACTGTATGGATTCTCGTTTGGGGCTAAAACAGCCCTTGCTTATGCATGTAAGTTGTTGACCTTTAACTAGATAAGCCAATAAAGGAAAATATGAAACATATTTTGCCAGTGTATTTCAAAGTAGTTTTCTGGCCATGGAGGAAAGTATAGATTGGAAATTTCACATTCAACTCTTAAATTCTGGCAGAAGGCATTTTCTACATGAGGGAATGGTTCTTCAACAAGGTCCTTATTCTGCTTTGCCCTACTAGTGGTGAGAGCTATCCTGACTATCTGTTCTAGCATCTAATCTGGAAGAGGCCCCCTACATACCCAGTGAGGGCAAGTCCTGAAAAATGCTCATCTTGGAAGTAAGTATGCTCTTGCTGTTCTGCCCCATACTGGTACACAGTAGGGGCAGCTGGAAAGGTGTGACAGAGGATACAGAACCCCCTTTGTAAGCTGAGATCTCTAGGCAAAATTTAGCTCAGGGCTCCAAAAAAGATTTTATTAAGCAAGCACAAATCAAGCTTTTTCAAATGTACAACCTGACCAGATCAAGGCTAGAGAAAGCACTATCTGGCAAAAGAGCAATCTGCCTGCCACATCAATAACTTTTCTAGAAAGCGTGCAGGTCTTCTCAATAACAATGAAGAATGTTGTTACTGAGAAGACTGCATGCTTTCTAGAATGTTAATCTCCTATACATACTCTCAGAAAAGGCAGAACTACTTGAGTGTAAACTTTAGATACATATCAGCCCAACCAGATACATAACACAGAACATTTCCTTGAGATGTGAACTTTCTGGCAACTGAAAACAGCATCTCAGAAAACAGTGGCAGTCATATTGGAAGTATGACATAGCTGAAGAAACTACTCTTTCAAATAAAGGTTTTTCACAACTTGCCACTGGCAAAGTTTGTGTATTTTAATGAAATTTGTGATATTCAATTTAAAATATATAAGCAAAACAGTAAAGATTTAGATACTGAAGTATATCTCAAAATAAGTTTAAGCAAAGAAATAATGACAGTCAGTTTTTAAGAAATTATATCTTGTATATGCTGAAGCAGAGATAAGAAATCACTAGACTAATGGTCCACATTAATCAAGTGTTCCACTGACAATGTGTTCTATGTTCATCAATGTTTTGCAATATTCTCTGTGCAGCCTCAATACATAATAGCCTTTCACACAGACATAAAATAAGCGTTTTCCCTGTAAAGAAATATAGACTCTGTGCACAGAATTTGTTCCAAAGTTCTCAAACAAGGTTAACTCTGTCGTCAGGAGACCTGATCTTCTTGTTTCAACTTGCACAGATTTTTAAGCCATTAGAAATCTTTTATCCATTCTAGAACAGCAATTAATTTTTTGATAAAATATATCAAGTGTGCCTCAGAATACATTCACACAAATATCTTGTAAATATTTTAAGCCAGCTGGGAGAGCAGAGATTGAAAAACAGGTCAGAGTGATTCTCATAGAATTGGCCACATCAACTGAGATCTCAAACCCAAACTGTCAGAAATTCTACTTTATAATTATGACAAAAAAGTCTGGACTTACACTATTATTGTGCAATTAGGGGAGATTCAAGCTAGACTATGCACTGAGACCCAAGAAAAATCAAGACATACTGTTTTGTGAAGCAGCAGTTACTTTCTCCTTCTGAAATTAACAGTCAAGGAGTCAAACTAGACAGAAAAGAGAATGTGGGAAAGGGCAGAAAGGCCTGTGAGGGCTGATTTATCTAACAAGATTAAAAGAACTTGATTCTTGTGAATTTGCAGCTGGTAAGTCATTCAGGTAAAGGGAGCCTAATTCTCCACAATAACCAATACAGCAGTAAATTTTAAAGGAGCAAGAGTAATTTAGTAGTATGGTACAGAATGGTATAAACAGGATTTATTGGTAATTGCCTCAGAAAGGCCAAGAGTTTATGGGCACCAGAACCGAAATATTATTTTCTTCTCAGAGAGTTAAACGCTCATGGCAGAATTTAGGCAAATGCATGTGTGGCAAAATGTAGAGAAATTTGGCCCAGGACTGTGGTTCTGCACAGTCATGAAGCAGAGAACACCAGTAACTATCACACACTTAGGTGAGCAAGAAGGGTTAGTTACCCTGGCTCCTCCACTTGGCTCCCCTGTATGCAGAGCCTCATCAGACCAGACCAGCTGTGGACAGCAGAGTCCACAGCTAAAACCCTCAGGTCACACTTCTTCCTACACTGAAGACAAAAGGTGTGACAGCAACAGACAGTCCTCTCCAGTCCTGCACTGGGCTTTCACTTATAAACAATAACGTGACATGAACCTGCCTGAAAACACAAAAACTAATCTAGATACATGGAACTGCAATTAGAATAGATCCCTCAGTGTTCAGAAAGGCTGAGTGCCTGGAAAGTAAACGTATTTTGTTTAACTTCTGTCCTTAGTTACAATGCCACCTGGACAAAAGTTTAGCTAAATAAACGGTCTAAAGAAACATCTATATTCTGCTGCAGTACATGCAGAATATGCCAACAGCACCACTCTGTGGCTTAACAGTAAATGTTCCGTAAACTCACAAGTTGCCTTTCCAAGCCTTACATCAATTACGCTAAAGAAAAATGCCTTACACTGTACCAAAATGAGAACTTGACTCTGAATCCCATCCTAGATTTACACCTGAAGCTTCTCATTAGTGATAGCTGCAGCAGAATCCATGAAAGGCAGATCAAAGGGTGGTAGAAAGTCAGTAAATTTAAATACTTAAGGCAATCTTCAATTGAATTCCCTGGGTCTGCAAAAAAGCAGGCTAAAAGGAGCTTTGTTTCCAGGTCTGGAAAGAAATCAGGGGTGAGACTAGGGCATGAAACTGTGGTGGACCCATAGAGCTCTATCTTAGGGTCTTTGTGCTCTTCGACATCTTGAACACAGAACTGGAAGGGGTACTAGGTTCACAGATAATACAATACTGCAAGGAGATGTTAACTCCCATGTGGGCAGAGAGGCCCTGCAGAGAGACCTCCACAAATTAGAAGACCTGGAAATTACCAAGCATATGAAGTTCAACAGGGAAAAGTGCTGGATTCAGATCTGGGATGGGGTAACTGTATGGATATTCTGGGGAATGAGACACTGGGAAGCAGTGCCATGGAAAGGGACCTGGGAGTCCTGGCAAGTTAAACACAAGTTGAGTCAGCAGTGCCCTGGCAGCCAGGAGGGCCAACCCTGTCCTGGGGTGCATCAGGCACAGCATGGCCAGCTGGGCAAGGGAGGGGATTGTCCTGCTCTGCTCTGAGCTGGGGCAGCCTCACCTCAAGTGCTGGGGGCGGTTTTGAGTGCCACAATATAAGAAAGACATTAAAGGTACTTATTAATTTAACGTAAAAGGCCCTGCACAGGACCAGCTCCAGGAGTCACACCATTTACCTGAGAACACTGAGTGTTGTGACCATTTCCCTGGGAATTCTGTTCTAGTGCCCAAACACCCTCTGGCCGAAGAACCTTTCCCTGATACCCAGCCTAAACCTGCCCTGGAACAACTCCAGGCCATTCCCTCAGGTCCTGTCACTGGGCACCACAGAGCAGAGATCAGTGCCTGCCCCTCCTCTTCCCCTCACAAGGAAGTTGTAGCTCCAATGAGGTCTGTCCTCAGTCTCCTCCAGCTGCATTCAATGATCCTCGTGTGTCCCTTCCAGTTTATTCTGTTAACATAAGCAACTACAAAATTTTCTTTTGAGACTGACTGTCTCCCACATTGGATACTTCAACCTGACAGGAGGCTGTCTGGACTCAAGATAGAGTTGAACAAATGTCAGCCAGTAACCCCACCTGATGGAGCTCAGTGATATATAAGCAATATAAGAAATATAAGAAATATAAGAAATATTTCCTACGCCCCCATCTCTAGTTACAGCAGCTTTAAGTAGTGAGTCATCAGAAATTAGGGCAGGGCTCTGTGCTGTCTTGGGGCTGTGTCTGTGCATCCCATGGTGCATTTCACACCAGAAAAAGAGAAGGGGTGGCTACAGTTGTTACAAGGCTGTGCTTTTGCAAACAAATCTTACCGCCTGTGCCATGCACAACCTGACTTCACAGAATGATAGATTATGTGAGTTGGAAAGGACCCACAAGAAGCATTTACTTTACCTCTGGCCCTGCACAGCACCATCCTGGAGAGTCACACCATGTGCTGAAAGCGTTGCCCAAATGCTTCTTGAACTCTGTCAGGCTGGTGCTGTGACCACTTCCCTGGGGAGCCTGTTCCAGTGCCCAACCTCCCCATGGGTGAAAAATCCTTTTGTAATACCAAACCAAAACCTCCCCTGACACAGCTTCAGGCCATTCCCTCAGGTCCTGTCACTGGTCATCAGTCAGGCCTAAGCACATGAGAAACTAGTGCAAAAATAATTGTTCTTTTGCATGCCTAAATTCTGATTGTCTGTCAAGTGCAGGGTATACTCATGTATCATTTAAGGGGTGATTATCTCCTGGGCTCCCAAGATCATAGGCAAAAATGACAGGAAGGAAAACCCATTGTACCATTAGATCATACATGGCCTATTAATTTCTGTCTGTAAGTCTGAAGGAAACAGGCAGAAAAACCTCAAAACCAAAACAACACCACCAACACTACCAAACCCCAATGGAAAAACAACCGTTACTTTGTTTAAATTGTTAATTCTATTCTCTCGGCTGAGCCTTTCCCCGACATAAACGACTCTCTCCAGCTGGCTCTGGCATGCGCTGCTCCGGGCGGCGCGGAGCGGGGCGAAGGGAGAAGAGGGAGGGCTGCGAGTGCTGCGTGTCCCCCTATCCCCCCTTCTCCCCCCGCCTCCCGGAGCACCCTTCGCCTGGGGCAGAGTGTTTGTCAGGTACACGGCATTCCCTCAGCTCCCGCCTCACGGCAGCGCAGTCTAAGCCCCTGTCAGGAGCGTCTGCGGGCGCCCATGCCGGCGCTGCTCCCTCCCCCTTGGCAGCTCGTCCGCCGCCATTTTACGGCCCGTGAGGAGAGCCGAGGAAGGCGCTGCGGCCCTCGCCCTGCCCTGGCAGCGGGAGCAAACGCGTCACCGGCCTGGGGGCTGCGGTGGCCGGCTTTTTGTTCCCAAGCTCTGTCTTGGCTGTTAAAATTAAATAGTGTTATTTCTTGTAGTGGCGCCTGCCCGGCGTTAGTGTCTGGCCTGAAGGCAGCAGTGAGCTCCTCCCGGCAGGTTGCCGGAGGAGGGCAGCATGTTTTCCATTGTGCTGATGTCATCTTTGGCATTCCTTCCAGTTTTCGCAGTTTCTTAATAAAACGGGAAGCAGGGAAAGAGCATGGGGACATAGCAGCTTTCTGAATTTCTCCGTGTCAATCAGCCTTAAGGTTCTTTTTTAGATCTCTTCTGCACTCTTTCCTGTTCAGTATCAGAACAAGAATAATACTGTTCAGGATGAAGACACAAGAAAATTGTGCAAGCGTAGTAAGAGGCTATTTCCCTCCTTCTCCTTCCATGAAATGGACAACTCAAAAAGGAACAATTTCTGATTTTGCAGATTTGTTGTAATACAATAATATGTTCCCTTGAGATTTGGAGAGAATGTGAAACACAATGAGGGAGAAGGCCTCCCCTACACTCCTGAAATAAATGGATTTTCAAATTGGGCTTCCTCATGTAGACAAACAATTTTTCATTGACCAGGCCAGGTGCAATTACTCTAAATGAAATGGCTAGTTGTTCTTAGGTATGTAAGGAAGGAGAGCTAATAAGTCAGTTAAACGCACCTTGTCTTTGTATAAGATTTTTTTTCCCCAGAGCGTTTCAGACTATTTAGTCTGTACAACATGTGTATGCAGAAGCCATGTGACCAACCAAATATGAAAATCTATTGTAAGGTCTTAGATGTCGTTGGAGTTACAGACTTAATGAACTTAACATTGCTATTAAGGTTTGGCTGCTCTTAGCCATTCACAAAGCACCTGTTGTGCATAATAAACACCTGCAACTGGCAAGGCAAACCAGAAAACCATTTCCTGTTAGCATGCAGCTTGCAATGCCTGCACTAGAAACCTCAAGCAGGCCTGTATAAAGATCCATTTCAGTGAATGGCTCAACCAAGTCATCTTGAAAACTCATCTGTAATTTCTGACCCATATCCCTCTTCTGTTATCTTACCACACTGTTCAAGCTTCTCCTTTGCTTTCAGTATTATAACCCCAAGTGTATTCTATACTATTTTTCACACCACCATTTCTTACAGCCTCTAATTAAAGATCTCTCTGAATAAAGCCTTCTGCTTGAACAGTTAAGAGTGCCCCTCTGAAAGGCCTCTTTTGTGGGTGACCATCTTGCGGAACACAACAAAATCAAGGCTCTGCCGAAAAGACACTGTTTTACTTTGTAACCACTTCACTTGTGTCTGTCTCAATTTAATTAGCACTGCTCCGTTTTCAAGTGTAATAACACTTGGGTGAGGTGAATGGAGCTTTCAGGGAGTAAAACTGGAGCACACCCTCCCACCAGCCTTGACCAACAAAGCAGACTACAGAGAGTGGTCATTAGAGGTAGTAGAGGTCATTAGGGGTGAGGTGGAACTCAGGTGAAGGAGATTGCAATTCACATACACAGCCCCCAGTCACCTGAAGTACTAGCACTTGTATTATACATTATTAAGAAAAAGGTTCAGAGTGATCCTCGCATTGGTAAATTGTAAATGAAATACGATTACTGTTAATTTCCCTGAAAAACCCCTACATTCTAATCCATGTGGGTTTTTTACTTGATAATCATTTCCTAATGACTGTTTCTTGTTCTGCCTATGCTTAAAATTTTCCCTGTATCCTTGAACACCTTAGCATATGAACATCTGCTTCAGTGGAGAGGAGGCGACATCTGTCTGAGTGTATATGCTGCTGTCCATATTAGAGCTGCTGAGTTTTCTCCATTAATTAACTGCTCTTGAAAACAGTGGTACAGCAATGTAGCAAAAGTATATTGAAAGACTGCTGAAATCCAAGGCCTACATCTATGGGGTTGTATGGGTCAATACCTTATGCTTGTGGCATGAGCGTCATAGAAATGAGTTGCCCTGGAGATACCCCAGCTTCTCTGTGAGCGTTCACCCGTGGAGCAGCTCTTTTGGAACCCTCCTGAGAACAATTCTCTTCTTTCTGTTGCCATCATTCTTCATGTCTTGCTCACAGAAGCTAATGTGGGTATAGCACAGTGAGTACTGCAGTTTTCATTCATCCCAAAGGCAATCATCTCTGTATTCTCTTTGTGTAAATCTCCGGGGATGCATAAGTTCACCATAATTTGCATTTACTCATGAACAGCATCCCTGTAGGGTTATTGAAATTGCATGTTATTTTATTTGAGTCATCATAGCTCTAGCTGAAGGCCACAAAACTCAAAAGGTTGCTTGATATTGGCTTTTGGCCCTCCTGCCTTGTGTCAAATTTTGCTGTTAAATATATAAAGTGCAAAACTTTTGGCTACAAATTAATTACACTTCTCCTTCTCAGGTATAAATAAGAACAGGAATTGACCCACTCATTTTGTCACGTCCTCAATGTTTAAGTAACCTTTTGGACAGGAAGATTCATATATGTGGAGTATAAACTCCTCTCAGAGGCTTTGTTTTTATTTTCAGGGTCAGTACCCACGCTGCACTGATTCAATTTGATCATATGACTGCAGGATGTTTTGTATCAAGTCAGTGGTAATTCTGGAGTAAATTCAGTTGTAGCAGGACCAGGTTTTGAAGAATGTTACTCTCCATGCAGAGTGACAGAAAACAGGCATGTTTGTATGGTCAAAAGCAACCAGTGCTTTTGACCATGGGTCTGCATCCTTAGTACTTCCTCTTCTCCCCACTGATGGCAAAAAAATGCCTGACAGAAATCAAGCTAGATCTTTTTTCACCTTAGAAAATTAAAAGGAAAATAATGAGCCTGCTGACAGATAACCTGTGAAGAATGAGAATAGTGAGGCACAGCATATTAATTATTCAATATAAACTGTTCACCCTGCTCTTCCAGCAGGCACTGTCTTCTCCTCCTCCTACGCTTTTTTGCTCTACCTGCATCTGCCTGAAGTCCTGACTGAGCAATGGTGCAACTGACCCCACTGAAACATTTTCCATCCACCTGTGCTTGTTGCATTCATGGTTTAATATTCAGCATATTCATAGTTCAGCATTTTTTGTGCTTGTGTAGTGTCTACAAAGGCAAGATGCTGAGAAATGTGTAAAATAGAGAAGAGCAACTGCAGGGAGTGGGGGGTGGTGTGGAGCAGGGTCACCTGTGTCAAGATGCAGCTGTGTCAAAAACTTGTGGAGCCTGATCTAGCAGTATGTTTAAACCCATACATGTGTCCCAAGAGCGTCAGGGGAATGACCTGTGTGACTGTGTTTTCTCATATAATTAAGGGTGTATTCGATTCTTTAACCTCTTTATAACCCAATAAAGAAAATAATTAAAAGCTTTGGTAAATCTTTGGCATTAGAAAAAATCCTGTAACCTAGCTGTTTTTCTCAAAAAGTTCTTTGCAATGACTTATGCTTATGTATTGTAAGTGTTCCCTGGAGGCCATTATTCATCAGCACAGAGTTCAGCACAGTCAAATGAGAGATTCACAGTTTGGAACTGTTTCTAAAAAACCTTGCATGATCATCTCTCCCCTTGACCAGTTAATATAACTGACCCCAGTCATCGCTGCATTGCTGCCTGCCAGTGCCTACATGCCCTTATCAGCCGTGCATGATGTGAAGCAGTGTATGAACTGACAACAAACCCAGGTGTGAGTCTCTTCAGCAGCATCACTTGAATGAGCTGGCCATAAGACTTCGGTTTACCTTCCAGATACTTCTGGAAGTACAGAGTACAGTTAATTCTGTGGTCTCGCTGCACCTCGTGCTGCAATTTCATGGTTTAGGGCTGCTTTTAGTGTGCCCTGTGAAGCCAGTCAGCCCTAAGTTTGCATGTTACAAGGTGAACTCTGCCTTAAATGTGATTATTACTTGCACCTCTCCACACTTGGAGAGATACCAGTGTACACTACAATTGTGAAAGTGACAGATAGCTGTGTGATGGACAAAACCACTTCCAAATTGTTTAGTTGCACCAGGTGTATTTAAGATTGCTACAAGTTGGTTGGTGTTGGTTTTTGTTTTTAATCTCAGTGGTTCTAAATCTCTGAATAAAACCAAAGTTGCCATATTGACTTCTCCAGTATTACAACACTTTCAGAAAAAGATTTCTCTGACTATTTCCCTGTTTCCAGGCAACCTTGCTGAGGAGAAAGAGAAATTGAACATTGTGCTAACAGATTGACATAAAATTTTGACAGCTATTTTTAACAAATGTGAATCTAAAATACTGCACCAAACAGCTTCATTCAAAATCTGTGATCTTGGCTACTATAATATCTCTAATTTCTTTCTTTTCACTTTTGCCTGACACACACAATCCACAGAAAGCAATCCAGATTTACAGTTATTGGCAGGGTGATATGGGCAGGCATGGTGCTTGTCCAAAAATTGAGCTTCTTCCCCAAACTGAGAATAATCTGAGCTAAAAAACCAAATTGATTGTGGACCTGAAGATAGCTAAAAGAAAGTATTTCTGGAGATAATAGAAATATTGAAATTTAGGTTTTTTCCTCTTTCACAGACGCTCTGAAGCTCAGTGTCCACACAAGTGTGATCGGTCATAGTCTGAGATAGGAGAACAACTGTAAGTCCATTGTCAAGATCAAACAAAAGTCCTGCTTTCCTCCAACACAGAACAAACATCAGTAGGTGGTTCACTACACCCACATGATTGAGACCTGAAGAGCTCTTGTTTGTGGGTAACTGATAGCAAGCCCAGTCTGCACTTCTTGACCTGCCCAAGGGGCCAGGCAGGGCAAAATGGGGATCAGGATCCCCAGTTGTGGCTGAATTTCTTGCAATTTTGTGACAACTTGAACATTGTCTTATATAAAAGTATTAGCTAGTATTAGTATACTATCCTATATTAAAAACAGAATAATGAAACATAATACAATATTTTATTCTGCTGAATATTTGATTCAAAAAGGTCAGCAGAATACTACATACAGTACCTTAGTGTGGGTCTGTGGAGCAAGCACTTCAGTACTAATCACTGCCAAAACCAATGAGTCTGATTCTTCTGCTTCTGTACTGAAGGTAAAATTCCCATGAAGAAAACTTAATTAACACCCAATGAAATTTTGTATCATCTCTATGCTGATTTACATAAGTTTTAAGTCTAGCTAGGTAACAGTAAGATAAACACTGAATGCGAATAAGCTAATAAGGGTGCTGCTTGGGATCAGGAGTGAGTGAAGATAAACTTCAGAAATTTTGCCAATATGTTTCTCTTAATGTCTGATATATTTCTCCTTGGTTTTAATTTGTTGTAGTAAAATCCGTGGGCTTCTCAGTATTTCAGTGTCTTACCTTTGCCTCAGATGTTTTAGCAGAGATCTGCCTTTGGTCTGTTGAAAAGCAATTGTGCCCTATTATATGTATCATGTTTTGGTAGACATTTAGCTACAGGGCCTAAATGCTGAATAATACTTCAGAAAATGAGATGATCCTGTTTCTGAATTGCTATGTGCTCTGATCAATGACACTGGATGGTGTGCAGGTCTCCTCTTCCCTCTCCTGATGCAGCAGCTCACAGCTGCAGGTCCTGACTCTTGGATGGGCCTCTGCTTCTAATGTGCAAGAATTCTCCATTCACCTAGATCCTTCAGTTGGTGGTAGTTGATGCTGCTTCTAGGGTTTCGTCACTGTTAATACATTTTAATCCAGAATTACTGGTTTTTTCCACCTCCTTTGTTCTGTGTTCATCAGTAGTTTGTTCATAATATCAGCGTTACATCTTGATCTTTGTCTTCTCTTTCCCTCTGTTTCATGGAAACTGATTTAAAGTAATTGCTTCCAAGTAACAATGATTGAGAGAATGTCTAATATGACCATCATTAAAGGAACATGTTCTTCATTATTACAAGATGAAAACAGAGCTGTCTTTTAGCCCTGGAGAATTTAAACCACTTAAAATTAGGGTCAATTTGGTGGCTATGGAAACTATAACTATTCTGCTCTCTAATAAAAGGGATGTACCAGGCTGTCAAGTTGGCTAAATAACTGCATCCTAATGCTTACCATGCTTCATTAATGAAAGCAGAAGTGTAAGCCAGATGTGGGGGCATGTATTTTGGCAAAGTCTCTTCAAAGGATCCACTATCTAACAAGACAAGAGCAGCAGCACTTTTGATGCTATTTAAGATTACTGTTCTTCTAATTATCAGGACATGAATTCAGGAATGAGCACTCTTGCTTAAGTGGTTGGGCAGTATGAGCATCTGGTGTCCATGAGTTATCTGGATGTGTGCTACAGAAAGGGGTTTCATTAATCATAGCAGAATATTGGATGTCGTTTACAAAAAGCTGTGCTTTCATGTGAACATAGAAATATGAGGTATCATATTTATGCCTTATATTGTATAAAAAATTAGTGAGTATCATGCTCTTTCACAGGTCAAAATAGGACCGTTAACAATCTGTTAATTGTTTCTAATACTGGGGAGAGGTTTTTACATTTTTCGGTAAAGCTATATAGCTTTCAAAAACATTTTAAATATGTAATAGTTCATTACAGTGTTTCAGGAGCCTCATTTTAATTTTCAAAACATAAAAATAACTTGTAAGGAGTTGGAAGTGCAATAAGCTTTATTATCTAATGTTAGTGCCATGGGCAAGAAACATGGTCTTCAACATGCAAAGCACAGCTGTAAGACATGAACAGAGAAATTGCAAAGGCAAGAGGGACCTTTCCAGTCTGTGGGAATTCCTCTTCCCACGTTTGGAATTAACTTATATATGCAGGTAAGTAGAATTCAAGGCCTCCCTACTCTTAAGTTTTGATTTTAGAATATGTAGCCTCCCTTTAGATAGCTATGTGTTCAGTCCACAGTTAAATACTTACTGGTCTTAGCCTTCCAAGGCATGGGTCATTCATATTTCCCTTTTAATGCCAGAGAATATTACTCATCACTATTATGTAAGAGTCCAAGTGCATGGAAAGTTCAGTATCCCAGTGGTACCAAGGATAGGTGTGACCCAGATAAGTGCTAGATGGTCTATGTACCACTCCTTAGCAACACTTCATTTAGACAGACTTGTTCATTTTGGAAAAGTACAAGTGCCACATTGAAATAATGCTTCATTTGCAGTAAAGATGCTTCAAGTGGGTCTGCTTCAAATAATCAGTTTGAGGTATATAGAAAAATCGGTTTTTTACTTGCACCACACTGTCAGGAATAGAGAGGCCAGTGGGTGGCAGAGCAGCACATCAAAGGGCAGGAATCAAGTAGCACTGGTGAAGAATGAGGGAGCTCAGGCTGAGGCAGAAAGTCTCACATGAAACATGATGCTTAAATGCATCTGTGTGTCCGGGATTCAGAGAAAATGATACTTTGCACTGAGCATCCAGGTTGTTTCTTCATTATTCTAAGATGGCTGCCTAACGTTTACGTAAATGAGATTTTTTAAAATATAACTCATGATTTTAGGAGAATTTTCTTCTTTACATGATTAACCTGCTTAATGAGACAAAGAGACAGGCATAATAGCAGGTTTCCTGACAATCTAAGGCAGAAAAATATCGTGAGATACTGTTTAGGCTTCTAACAAGTTGTTGTATTCAGCATAGTGTGAAGACCTTTCTCCAGGAGGCTCTGCAGATAGTCCTGGGCTTTTTTGTGCTGAGTAGAGTGGATTACAGGATTTCACAAATATTGTCACTGGAGCATAAGATGTTAAATTAAGTACTGATTTCGGTGAAATAAATTCAATTTTTGTGTTAAACTCTGAAAATACTAGTTTTTAGACACTCTCATGTATATGTCTGCACAAGGGATATTTTCAGTGGAAATCTGTGTTTTTCACTGGTTAAAAAAATTAAAAAACCCTGCTCTAGCTTCAAACATTAAAATATAAGCATTTCTTTCATATATTTACCACAGAAAACAGACTTTCTTCACCTGCTGAGTTCCATGGAAAATATAACCTTGAGTCATAGTTTGTCTTTTTCTCTCCTGCTTAAAGACTTTTAGTTGTTCTTATTGCTATTCCCTACCCTGAAATACATGATACCTGGCCGTGTGTTTAGTAGCAGAAAGGAACAAGTTTGGTAGAAGGACTGAACTGGATTAATGAAGCAGTCTGAAATGCTTTTTAAGGGAGTGAGAAAAAGCACCTTTACTTCCACAATTAAGATCATTTAACAGAGAAGTATATTCTGGTTTGGAGGAGAATCGGTACTTGAGGAAGTAACAGAGCTACCTTTCTGCACAGTGAAGCACTAACGTTGTCCTGCTCCCTTACCCTACACCTCTAGACAGTTGTGGTACACAGGGTGCAGCACTCAAAGCAAGACTGTCCAGTGCAAGTGGAAAGTGCTACAAAAATTTCATTTGTCAACATATATCATCAATGAAAACATGCCTTAGTGAAATAATTTCAGTAATGCTAAATGATCCTTACCCAAGATTTGTTTCTCAAGGTTGTTTCCAAACAAGGAGCATACTGGGTTTTTTTTTTTAATTTCCAGAGTCAGAACGTGTCCATTTCCAGTAATCCATGCACTGAGAAATCCACTTATAGAGATCATTGTGAGTAAAATACACAAGTGTTCTTGGAAAGCAGCTGTGCCATGCAAGTGTCTACTATGTATTTAGGTCAAAGTGTAATAGGAATTCCTAATTTCTCTTAAGTTTTTCTAAGGAATCATTTTTAAATATGGAACCAGATTTTTCTGGTTTGAGATAAACAAGAATTATATATCAGATAGGAACTAGCAAAATAATAATAAATATTATTAAAACCCTAATAATAATAATAATAAAAAATCTGTAGGTAGAATGTCACATACTATATCGTGTCATATTTATTATACTAATTTTCTTAAGGAAGACTGGATTAATGACCTTGTCAGTTGCCCACAGTTAGAGATGCAATGACAGCTTTGAGAGCAGAATTGCCATGGAAGATTCTGAACTGAACAATGCATATTGATGATGAGAAAAGAGGGCAGTTTAAAAAACATTTATTAATATTTTTGCCCGGGCAGAAGTCTCATTGTCACTGACTAATAAATCAAGTGCACCAAGGCATGGCTGATTCATTTCAAGGGGAAGGATGCAGTCGTAGAATAAGCAGTAAAGTTTTAATTTTGGAATCAAGAATTCCCAATTTGTGCATCTATGGCTGAAGACAGCTAACTAATCCAGTTACCTGGATACTACTTCACCAAAATTCCCATGCTTTTTCACTTTAAACAAGTACAATTAATGAAGCAAGGCTTTAACCTTTGATGTTTCACTTAACATTTAAGATTCCTCAAACTCCTATGAGAAGAGAGGCATGATTTATTGGTTAAAAACCTACATACTCTGATCTGCAGTTCAGCTAAAGGATTTTATGCCACCGGCTTTCATACTCTGAACACAATTGGCATATCTTACAATGAAGCACATAAAGAAAGAGTGCAACCTGAAGCCAGAAAACAACACTATCTCAAAATACGTGTTTATTTAGGAGTGCAATCACATTGAAAATTTGACATAATAGAAATGTGCCCCTCTAGTATTCTGTGACATAAAAATCATTTGTGTATCATCAGCTGCTATTGCCAATGGCAAAAATACATCGTAATGACATTTCAGTTATCCTTTTTCATTATCTTACTGCCTCTTGGCCATTTAAAAAACCTTCAATAAAAAATAAACAAAATCAAGCTCTGGACCATAATAACACACTACATAAATGTTGCAATTTTTGGAGACAAATAATTATTTGTATCATTTGTTATTCCAGAGTGTGTAGAATCTGAGCAGAACATTTTAATTACTAGCTGAGTCCTTTGGTCTTCAGTTTGTAGTTGTTAATATATCCAGTTTATCAAGACTAGAGATGCTCATACAAGAATTCTAGGTTATATACTGGAAAATTTTAAAGTTTTGTATTTAATGCACCAAATGACTGCAGAAGGCTGCCCATGATTTGCTTTAATTCTAGATTGTGAAAGCCAAGATATGATCCCGCCATAATTCCTATTGCATTCTTGTGCATGTTTTGTCATCTTTCTGAGCTGACAAGAATTTCAACCAAATTTTTTCAATTTGTATTTTGCAAATTGAAAAAAAGAGCTCTCTTTCCAAAAGTGGAACAATAGCAGCTATAAAAAGTCTAAAATGCACTTCACCTTTAATTGTAACCCTTACTAATCAGCACATACAGCTCTTAATTTAACCTTTCCTGTACTATGTCATGTGAAATGCAGAGGATAAACAGAACTGCCTTTATATTATGTTTCAGGAAACTTGCAGTAACTTACCCCAGAGCTGTTGGCTAGCCAGTCTGGAATATTAGAAACAAACTGCTGTGTGACACTAGAGAACAGATTCAGCTGTTAGTCAGCTAACAGTCTACAGCTAAAGTCTACTGCTGAGGTGCTGTTGAAGGACTTGTGGAAAGTTGTTGCTTGGATCTGGGCATCAAGATTAAAAGGGACAGCCCTGGAAAGAGCAGTCCGCCATTTTGGTAGCTGTTTCAACACCTGGATTTACTTTGTCAAGACAAGCCTAGTTTACATCTACAGTAGTACGTAAAATTGGCCAGGGACCATTCTCTGGCATTGAGGACAACAGACATGGCTTGCCTTAAATTCTTGTAGTTGAGCTCTTTTATGCTCTCGAGGAGTTTATCTATGGGGCCCCTTTAGAGAAGTTAATGTCCTATGGCTATTCCAAGGCATGCCAAAATGTTGCTTTGGAAAGGACTAGCTGGTGGCAGACAGCTCATGCCAATACTCAACACACATCTACCCCAGCCTTGTTCTGTCTACAAAATTTGGGGCAGCTTTTTCATTCAGGTCCCACTCTATATATGGATATAATATATAGAGTGGTTGCAGCTTAGGATGTTGGATATAATATAGTGTTCCTTTTATTTTCTTTTACTTTTTTTAAAGTGTAAGCTAAAAGACTAAGTAAAAAAAAGGAGCAACACCTACTAATCTTTCAATTTCTAACCTATATAGTCAGACCTTTGTAGTCAGATGTCACAAAAATGGCAACAAGAGCTTTTCAAAACATTTCCCCAGGGTAGGATCTGCTTGGCTTTAAAAAGCAAGAATGGATATATTTTCCTATTTAAAAAACTCAAGGCAATCTTGCACAATTGTGATATATTAAATCATAATCTTGTGAACATGTTGAAGATTTCGGATGGGTATGTGGGGTCCTGTGTACTAAATTCCAGCCCTTTGACAGTGGACATATTTCCCTCACCTTTTCAGATCCTTAGAAATAATCCCTAAATCTGCAAGACTAAAATATTGTAGAATGGAATGGAATGGAATGGAATGGAATGGAATGGAATGGAATGGAATGGAATGGAATGGAATAGAATAGAATAGAATAGAATAGAATAGAATAGAATAGAATAGAATAGAATAGAATAGAATAGAATAGAATAGAATAGAATAGAATAGAATAGAATAGAATAGAATAGAATAGAATAGAATAGAATAGAATAGAATAGAATAGAATAGAATAGAATAGAATAGAATAGAATAGAATAGAATAGAATAGAATAGAATAGAATAGAATAGAATAGAATAGAATAGAATAGAATAGAATAGAATAGAATAGAATAGAATAGAATAGAATAGAATAGAATAGAATAGAATAGAATAGAATAGAATAGAATAGAATAGAATAGAATAGAATAGAATAGAATAGAATAGAATAGAATAGAATAGAATAGAATAGAATAGAATAGAATAGAATAGAATAGAATAGAATAGAATAGAATAGAATAGAATAGAATAGAATAGAATAGAATAGAATAGAATAGAATAGAATAGAATAGAATAGAATAGAATAGAATAGAATAGAATAGAATAGAATAGAATAGAATAGAATAGAATAGAATAGAATAGAATAGAATAGAATAGAATAGAATAGAATAGAATAGAATAGAATAGAATAGAATAGAATAGAATAGAATAGAATAGAATAGAATAGAATAGAATAGAATAGAATAGAATATTTCAGTTAGAATGGACCTAATATAATCGTCAAAATAATACAAAACCTTGTGCAAATGCCTCATAACCTCTGACATGTTTGAGATATCAGTCACCTCCCAAGGAAGCCTGCTCTAGTGTTTGGCCACCTTCTTGTTAAAGGAATGTTTCCTGATGCCCAATTTGAACTTCCTCTGATGCAGCTTTGAACCATTCCCATTCCATGTTGCTGGATGTCAGGAAAAGACCAGCACTCCCCCTCCAGGTGCCCTCCTCAGGGAGCTGTACAGAGCAATGAGGTCACCCCTGAGCCTCCTTCTCTCCCAACCAGACAAACCCAGAGCCCTCAGCCTCTCCTCACTGGGTGTGCCTTCCAGCCCTTCCACCAGCCCTGTTGTCTTCCTCTGGACCATCCAAGGACCTTCCCACCCTTCTCAGGCTGCGAGGCCCAGCCCTGCACACAGGACTCAGGGTGAGGCCGCACCAGGGCAGACTCCAGCAGGATGATCCCAATCCCAGCTGCTGCTGCTGTGTCTGATGCACCCCGGGATGGGGTTTGCCCTCCTGGCTGCCCGGGCACACGCTGCTGGCTCACCCTGAGCTGCTGCCAGCAGCACCCCCAGATCCCTTCTGCAGGGCTGCTCTGCACACACTCCTCTCCCACTCTGTACTTGTGCCCAGCTTTACTGCACCCCAGGGGCAGAATCTGTATTTGTTCTTGTTAAATTTCATGGCACTGATAGTTACCCAGTGCTCCAACATACCCGGTTTCCTCTGCAAAGCTCTTGTGCCTTGAGAGAGTCAGCAGCACCTCTCAGTTTGGTATCATCGGTGCACTTGCTAATGGTGCATTCAAGTCCTGCATCCAGACCATTGACAAACTTGTTGACCAGAACTGATGAATGAATTCCTGATGAACAGCACTGGTGATTGTTCACCAGGCAGATATAGCCCCACACACTGAAACCCCTAAAGTTCTGGCATTCAGCCAGTTCTTCATCCAGTACACTGTGTACCTGATCATGACACAGTTAGATAACTTGTCCAGAATATGCTGTGAGGGACAGTATTTAAGACTACAAAGATCTAGAAAAACTACACCCATTAATTATGATTAAACCCAATCAAATAATCTAGAAGCTTATGAATGTGTGACGACATTGTACTGACCTTTCGAAGCTTTCTGAATTAGCAAAACAAAGAAACACTCATAAATTTATTTCATACATGTTTTGTTAAGGTTTATTTCTGGTGTTGTACTGCAAGGAGTGTCTGGCAGTATTTTTATCTGGGTGCCTAGCTTTCATGTGGTTTTTTTCTCCAGGAGCTATTACTATCTGACTGTCCTTTCTTGATTTTCATCTGTATTACTGACCAAACAGATGCTCTCATCTGCAACAGAGCAACAACACTTGGAGCAAGATTTTTTTGTTGGTGTTGTTGCTGAGAGGGGAGATTGTCAATACCTGTATCGTTCCAGAATGGACAGGAGTTGATTTGATCTCAAACATTAACTAAGAGACTGTGATAACTGCCAAGAATCAGCACATTTCTATAGGAAATAAGTCTTCATCCATGACATAATATAAATGGCTTTTTTAGCAGTGGACTGACTTCATCGGCATTGTTCTCCATGCTTTCCTTTAATTTCTGACCAAGCTGTAGAAACCTGCAGGTTTCTTTCATATTTTCCCTTCAGATAAGATGCCTGTTCTCCTACATACTCCTCAAAATAAATTCCCTGAGTAAAAGTAGGAGGTGATTAAGATACTGATGAAAGAACAGCTTCAAAGTATAAATAGAAGCTTTTGTTATGTTACTCTCACCAACACACTAGAAACTTCTGGCAATATATATTTCAATAACATACCATAGCATCTGGTATATTCCATTATATTTAAGAGAGACATCATTCTCCACATGAAGCAGTCATATGAAAATTTATTTCAGAAAAGAAATTCAAAGAATTTTCAATGCTTTGGGGATCTGTTTTTGAGTCCCATTGCAAGGATTATGCTAAATAGGCCCAATAAAACTCTGAGAAAGGGAATCCAAGATTTAGAATAGTGTTGATACAGAAGGTAATAGCAGCCCTGTATCACTGATTGAAGAAACTATGCATGCAGTTAAAACAAGGCATACCTTAACTTTATTCTGTTGCTGATGTGTTTTCCACCTTTGATAGGGCTTGTCTAACCAAAGCTGGTGAATGTTTGAAATATTGCTCTTTTACTAGGTTTTCCACAGCTTTCTCTTTTTAACTTAGGTTCTTCTGATACCTGGGTCCTCTCTTATGAGACACGCCACATGCCTGGAGAGCAAAAGCTGCATAACAGCTCTGGCCCAGAACTTTCTAGTGGAGTCCCTGCAGCACAGCTCTGGTAGACTTTTCATGGCTTCAAGGCAGTGTGTTGCAGTTCTCTGTTGCCCCAGGTAGCCAAGCTGCCCTACTGATCTACTGCACTTGCATTACCCACAGCATAGGAAAGACAATGTGACCCTGCAAGTACCAGGATAACTCTGGTCAAAGCCACCAATATTTCTATCTATCTGCAGCTTTCAGTAAATTAGATTGTTTTTGTGTGAGGTATAAGGAACCTTGTCAATCAAAAAAGGCAAAGCCCTGAAGTGAGGTCAGAATGTGTGATGGGTTATGACTCTAGCTTCAGAAGTACAGGACATTGAACTGGAAATACAGAAAATGGAGAAAGAGGAACATACACTATACTGGAGTACTTGTTTAGAGTAAGGCAAAAGACTGTGGGTTAAGGCTGTGGAGTCTGAGAGTAAAGCCTTAGTTTGGGAAGATGCTGCATATGTAGCTAGGACTGATAAGTAGTGTTTGCTTTTTTACACAAGTATCTGTGCAAGTTAGATGGCTTAGCATCAAGGTTGCTTGTCAGCAAGGAGGTAGCTTTTGAAAGGATTTTTCTTCCATGAGGTTTGGTCTAACCTCATGGAAGAAACATTCTTCCTATTGTTGTAATGCAAATCCAGAGGAGACATGATGAGCCTGCAGTGTGAATCCCTGTAAAATCACAGCTATTTTATAAGAAAGTTGTTTATGAAATGCAAAAATAGAACAGGGACAGTACATGCAGAAAGTAATGCTGTATCCTTTAATCTCTATGGATATGCCTTCATGCTCAAGCTACATTTTCAGCAGAAAGAGCAATTTGTACCATGTAGAGCAGAAGCACTTGTAATGAAAGCAAATTATTTGTGTGGCTTTCATCTCTCTATAACGTTAGACCCTTCTTGAACTTATATAACCTTACTCTCCTGAATTGCTTTCTGTCCAGCAGGGTTTTTCCATAGCAGATCTGCCATGGTAACATTTTTTATTGATATGTACAAAGAATTTAGTTTTTATTATAATATCTCTCGAGGGCAAAGCACACACAGTGCTGAGGGTTTTTTCCATTTGCCTGTGGTTTTTAGCAATTAATAAAATGCAGGGGAATGTATGAGATTGGTATGTCTTTAAGGAAGAAATCACTCATTCAACATGAACATTCACTCATGAACATCTTAGTCCTTGCATAGGCCTAGTAAATAGTGAATTACAATATGAGTGTAGGTTGTGGTTGCAATTATATGTAGAAGAAAACTCCTTGTAGAATATTATAGAGAAACATCCAGGTAAAAGAGGAACCTGTAACTCCATAAATAATTTTTTAAGCAATCAAGACAAAATACCTAGCTAAGAGATGAGCAAATGTGTGCCTGTGCCAGTAGGTCACTCTAGACTTCGAAAAGTTGAAACTGGGCAGGAATACAAAGTTAAATGTTGATAAGGCACAGCCATAGTTACTGTTGCCATGGCTTCCACTTAAGTCTCATGGCAAAGGTTTATAAGGCTTTCTCACTTCAAAGCATGCTGTGTTAGGATGGTCGGAGAACTGCTACAACTCTTGGGATGCTGTCAACCAGAAGCCTGTGCTGCTTTGGTCTGTATCACCCATCTTGTGAAATAACACATTTCCATAAGGCCTGCTGCTGGTGTTGATGTCATTAGGGCAAAAATCTTACCATCCTCAGAAGTTCTGCAGGATGGTTGACAATGTGATTCACCTCCTGTCATTGTTTTTTGTGCATCTTCTGTGCTTTACGAAACTAAATGTTTCCAACAGCAGTTTGCAGTTACCCATGCCAGTGTACAACAGCCTCTAAAGTAAGGACAGGATTAAAAAACAATAGCAGACCTCATCTAGTCTTCAAGGATGAAAAGACACAGATCAGACTTTAATTACCAAGGTAATTACTTAGCCCCTGCTTTGAGAGCTGGGTGGATGGGGACAGAGCCTAGTGTGCTAGCAGTGATCTATGCGAGGACACCCTCCTAGCCAAGAACTTTTAACCGGCTTGAGAAGTATATTGCAAAAGCTGTTTTTTCTACCAGTGTTTCCAGCCTGGCTCATTGGAAGCTGGACATCCAGGCTAGTTTATACACAGTCTGCTCAGATCTCTGCACTGCCATCTGCACTGCCACAGGGCTTCTCATGGGGAGATGGAAGCAGGTTGTGGCTTCTCTGTGGTACTCCCTGACTCCCTGATACATGCACAAACTTTTTTTTTACTGGGTTGTATTCTAGCTTTGTGTCTTTGTAATTTTGGCTTTCTGGCCTTCAGAAGAAAAGGCTGGAGGGTCTAAGGTATTACAAATTTATTTAATCCTTTTGTGTTTTTAAAAGAGTATTGTTACCTACTAGTTGTTTTGTTGGGGGTTTCTTTCTGGAGTCAACAGGCTCTGTCAGTATTAGTAAAGTGAATATACTTTTCCTCCTACATGTTACCAAAGTCCAACTTCAAAATACAACCTTGCTACAGACAGATGCAAAGACACATTGAGCAATCAGGCCAGTTTTTAGATCCAGTGTCCCAGACTTGGATTCATGTGGGACTGCTTCCTGGCTACTCTGGAGACTGGGTACTAGATAACAGAAATAATTTGTAGCACAGCACATTTTATTTAATGGTATAATTCAATGAAAATATTCATTATTAAGCCATATGTAAATGCTTCTTTGGATGCAAGTGAAAAGCTGAGAATTTTATGAGGAGAGCTCAGATGCATAGGATGAATATCAGGTTTGGAGGGGACCTCAAGGTCCAATTTTCGGCAAATGCACAGTCTAGACAAGATAGCCCAACAACTTGCCCCACTGAAAACTGTCCAGTGTTGGGGAATCCAACACTTCTCTGGGGCGATTATGTCAATGGCTGACTGTTCTCCTGGTAAAATTTTTTCCACTTGTGTCATGTATTAAAACCTCCCCAAGAGTAACTTGTACATATTGCCTGTTCTGTGTGACTCCTTGTAAAAAGGAAATCTCCATTTTCTTTGTAGCCAATGCTTGAAATATTGAAACAATCGCCAATCCTGATGCATCTCTGGGAATAGATAGAACTCCAGTATCTCTTTCATGACTAATTATACAGCATGTCAGGAAACAAGGGATATTCTTCTCTTTCGATATTAGCATATGAGATTGAGTAGGCAACATTGCAAGGCAACTTTGGTTTTTGTAATCGCATCACACTTACAATTTTCCAGTCTTCTTTTTTTTTTTGTTGTGTTTTTACTCAGCATCCTGAATGTAAAATAAGCTTACCCAGCATCTTGCATGACAAAACAGAAAAAACAGATACTCCATTATAAGATGAGATATGGAAAGGAAGTGTTTCTTTACATTCTTATTGCCTCAAACACTTGTTCCAGTACGGTGGTTACTATGGTCACCACCTTATCTCTTAAAGGCAAGGAAAGTTAGTAAAAGAATACATTACTCAATATCCTCTGTCTGATAACTCTGCAGGCTGCAGGATAATGGCTGAGGAAGCAAGACATGGGACAGTGACAAATATAGTGAGAATTCTTGGTAGAGAAAGATGCAAAGGCAGGAGTGCTGGTCCTGTCTTGTGCAACAACATGTCAGCATTCATGCTGAACCAATGCTATCTGCGTAGTTGCTGACATACTTCTCATCTTGAGCTTGCCTAGAGAGAAAACTTGCCTCTTGAACTACTGTGAGAGCAAGAAAAATGTCTCTGTCTGCACTTATTGTGTATCTTAAGCTGATCATCCCTTTGATGATGGTACAGGATATTGTTTCCAGAAGGAAGAAAATACAGTATCTTGCCTACTTTAAAACTGAAGGTCTGTGATAATAAGTAAATACAAACAACTCTAAATGAGCCCTGATATGCTATCACTTCTCTGGAAAAAAAAAATAAATAATAGTGTAGGAAATTCACCATCATTCTAATTGAAGGAGACAGTTTTTCCTCAGAGCAGCTGCACTCTATGGACTTACAGATCAACAAATACCCATATTCTATAGTTAAAAATGCTACCGGCTTCACTCTTCATGAAAAGTGAGCTTACCTGAACAGAAAAAAAAATTATTTTCTCTCAAATATTTCACATTTTGCTATCAAATTGTGCTGAAAATCTCAGTGAACAATACTTGAACCTATGTAAAATGCCCCTACTAACAAATTTTTAAAAACTGTAGCTTGTGTTTTCCTGTATTTGTGTATTTATGTGCTACTCATCTTTTCCAAAAAACAGAAATAAATAAGTATGCTAAATACTAGCCCACACACAGTACTATTCTGTTTCAAGTGTGACAATTAAAGGGTCAGAATTAAAGCATTTACTTAATTTGATAGGAGTGTTGACTATCAGCATGGAATACACAACATAGAAAACAGAAACAGCATTTGGCTGAGTAACTTATTCCTTCTGAAATATTCATCTAGAAAAAAGGATTAAACACTAAGTCAGAATATAAATTGTTTAAATGTAAATTTACTCAGCCTCAGTACCTTTTAGTTTTAGAAACAAGTTTGACACAAAATTGAATATTCATGCTCCAGAGCAGGCACTTTTGAACAGAGCTGGAGTAATGCATGTCAATGAACAATAACAGGATTCAAAGCATTTTCTCTGACATGAACTGATAATCCTGCCATCTTTAACAGCAGAGTTACATACAGAGACAGAGTTCCACAGCTGGTACCTTAGAATTTATAAGATCCAAGCGGAATGATGGGGAATCGGCTAATTTCCATCTGCAGGAGAGAGGCCTGAAAATGAAGAAGAGTATAAAACTGCCTGATGTCTTTCTCAAAGAGATGCCTTAAGCCTGAGGGTTGCACAGACCTCTTTGGACCCCAAAAAGAGAATGAGCTGAGGGTTGATGCTTCACATTATTTTCTTTCATTCAACAAACAGACAATGCCCACAAGACAGATAGGGATCAAAGGGCTCCTTCCATTCAAGCAGGAAGAGCTATTTATTGTGAGCAGAGAGAAGGAGGCAGAGTAAGTAGAAAATGCAGTAGGTCTGGGTAGAAATAACTCTTCCTGAGTTGACAGAGTACTTTAAAGAATGGGATTAGGAGTATTGCAGGCCCCTAGTTTTTTGCATCCTTCTGATTTTTAATGCATACAGGTCAGAGCACTGTTTTTATAAAAGAAAAACCTCATGCTCCAGTGAACTCTGAATCAAGTTAAATTTCAGAATCTCACTAATGAAAGAATTTTCTGAATTAAAAGAATATAAAATATTATATATATATATAGAATATAGAATATAAAATAAAAGAATATAAAATAAATCAGCACATATATAAGAGTTTTCCAGTTTTACATTAGGCTTATTAATGAAATGCTGTATTTACCAAATGTAGCAATTATAAGGCAATAATCCACTACTTAGCAGGGGTCAATCTCGTTTGTCCTTATGTTTCCTTTCTATTCATTTGCTCTGGCTTCCAGTCAGGAAAAAGTGTTAAGACTTATTATATGTACACATTTTCTTCAAATTAAATATTTATATAATGAAATTCATAGAAACAGAATATTTGAAAATTTAACTACTTGTAAAAGACACTGTTTAGGAAGAGTCCAAGTAAGCACATAACAAGTAAGCAACTGATAATAACTGTCTAGGTGATTACTTTATTCTACTAAATAGTATTTTTATTCTGACAGTATGCAGAATATTGTATCAATTTATTTTCAGTATGTTAAAGTATCTAAATCTAAAATCACCTGAATTGAATCCTGTTTCATTTTGAACTAATTCTGTCACTTTGGTAGACCCTTGACTTAGATTTTGGAAATAAATATTCAGAATGAAATTATAGATGAAATAGTCACACAGTAGTTGCCTCTTCATAATAGTCCAGTAGTCTGTTTTCTTTTGACCTTTGTACCAACAGTACTGTAGGAAGTGGTTTGGACTTACATTCACTTTTCATGTATTTTTTATATTTTAAGAGCAGCTGAACAGTGTTAGCATTATCTTCTCATAATCCTGCACAACAAGTCAGAGAAGAAAATAATAACTCTGAATCTCCAAGATAAATCCTCACTCAAGAATGTCTGGGACTTGTCCTGGACAGTTTGTCTGTGTACTGTGCTACCCAGGTATACTTTTATCTCCATATTACATGTACAGTGGGATCCAAAGCTACTTTGCACAGCAGAGATCACTTGCTGAAAGACCTGAAGCTTTCTGACACCTGCTCAGATAGCCTGTAAACCACTGTCAAATTTGGACTTATGAAAGTTTTTCTCTCTTGACACTGGCATGAGGAAGAGGAGCATTAGCAACAGTGCTGTGCTTACCTCCTTGGGCATGTTTGGAGTAGCAAATGTCTCCTTGCCATACAGCTGACTGGAGGGCAGGGCAGTAGCCTTGCTATTTGAGGTAGAAACTCCCATCCCTTCCCTCCTGAGACATTCAGGAGTGTCTTTTTGCGAGGAAACACACAGGCCAGACTTTTCACTAGAGAATTCACTGACCTAGCAGTGCTGCTCTTACGGCCAGCATTAACTATAGATGATCAAATGCATAATAATTTGCAAAATGCAAGTATTGTTCTACCCTACCTTGTGTCCTGAGCTACTAAACCAGAACTCATGCAGAGTTCCTTTAGAAACAGGGAACAGTTTTTCATAAAGGGCATGCCTCAGTTTGATGAAAGATCTTAGAAAACAGTAAGTGAGCAGTGCATTTTTGCCTGCCTGCATAAAAGAGCTGCATTTGGTAGTGTATTTTATGTTCTTTCAAACCCATACAAGCACAGTAGGGTGGGTTTTTTCTTATCAAAAGAAGTAAAAATTCAACAACAGGCTTTAAGCTGTGGGCTTTAAGCCATAACAATTTTTGAAAACTACTGTGAATTTTAAAAATAAAGAACATAATGCCTGTTCCTCCTGCAAACCTGAGTTCAAATCTCTCCTTAGGCTATAAGCAAACACAAACATGTGGCTCTGATCCTGTTTTTCCTCTTTTGTGTACCTCACAGAGCTGTTGCAAACCAGCATGACTTGCAACTTCTATTAAGGCTGCCAAATGCTGGTGAAGAAGGGCAGTTTGTCAAGGGCAGCTGTAGTGAAATGCCCTGGGGATGGGAAGTTAAATGGTTAAGGAGCATGAAAGTACAGAGGGAGTGATGTAGAGAGTAAGTGCATGTTTTGTGCCTTCCATTATAAACATTTAGCACTTAGTCATCTTCACCAGTTAATGACCAGTTTAACAGAGCTTTTATTTTTTAATCCTTTAGTTAACATCCAAACCTGAACATTCTGTGCTGGCAGCAAATACTGCAAACAGTTTTGAATTACAAAAATTACAGAGAATTTCCTTTCAATTTCTGCCTCATAGTATTTAACTCCTGCAGACATGAAGTCATGTGACCTTTCTGCATCTAGACACTAAAACAAACTTGTGAACAATTTGCCTGAGAGCCCCAGTGTTTTATCTTGACTCCTTATATCCTGGGCAAACTGCAGGATCAGGGATCAGGACTTGTCCATCCAAAAGCTACATCTGCACCAAAGTACATGTGCACTGCTTCATAAGTGACCGCAGCATACATAAATAAAATAAAATAAAAATCATAATAATTTTTAAAAAGCTGCTAGATTCAGACTCCCATTTCCAGCTATTAGAGTCAGCCACCTGAAATGCATTGGAATGGAAATCTGGAGCTCATAAGAGTAGAATAGTTCTAAAGAGAAGTAAATGTTATTTGGTAAGGGGTAAATTATATTCAGTGGAAAGTTTAGGCAGAAGTAAGAATAAGCAATTTTTAGCCATTTGTCTACCACCAAAACTTTCTCTCTCAGAACATCACACTTGTCAGTGGAGAAGAGGATGAGCTCGTTGACATGGCTCTTCTCCTTATTTCTTACCCACTTAGGCGACCTAAAGGCTGCTAGAAATGTGTTTCATTCTTTTATAACATAAAGTGTCCTTGGAAGTAATCTCTGTCGAGGATGGTATACAGTGGTGAAAGAGAGTAAAATAGATCCTTAGATTCAGAAAGCAAAATGTCTTAATAAGGCAGTATAAGCAAGTTTCAAGGCCATGTTGTGCCTCTCCCACTTGCTACAATTGTCTCCCCTTTTTTTTTAAATGCAAAACAACTGCACGATTCCATCTTGTGTCAATAGGTAATGGTGAAGACAGAATGTGATAAATATTTTCTTATATGATCTGTTGTCCTGGACCACATAAACAACTCTGATGCTGTAATGCTAGGATTGCCTCAAAAGGAACAAATGGGAGCAGGATACTTCTGGAGAAGCAGCCACCCTCGTTATACAATCTCATCAAGCCATATCTGGGGTATAGTTTCTTGGAAGTCACACCTGCTCATGGTAGTCCCATGTCAGGATCAAGGCAAGTGGGGGTGCCAGCCAGCAAGTGCCCCAAGGTCAAGTGCCCGAAGCCAGCATTGACAAACCTTGGCTAGCCTGGATGCCAGTTCCATGTATAAACACATTAGTTGCAGATCTCTGCTTTCCCTGCTATTGGGTCTTCAGACTGCATTGCCACTTTACTGCATTTAACCTGGAAAAACATATAAATAACTCATACTTGAAACACAGTAACATCTAGCAATACTAAAACCCTTGGAAGGATCCAAGGCTAGTTTGGATGCAGCTTTGAGAAACCTGGTCTAGTGGGAGGTGTCCCTACCCATGGCAGGGGTTGAAAATAAATGTTCTTTGAGGTCCCTTTCAACCAAAACCATTCACGATTCTACTATATGGAGAGACATGGAGCTACTGGAGAGAATCCAGTGGAAGACCACAAAGATAACAGTGGGACCAGAGCATCTCTATTCTAAGGAAAGGCTGAGGGAGCTGAGCCTGTTCTACCTCAAGAAGAGATGACTGACAGGGGGCCTCATCAATGTCTGTCAGTATCTGAAGCAGTGGGTTCAAAGGTATGGATCCAGGCTCTGCTTGGGGGTGCTGAGCAATAGTACAAGAGGCAATGGGCACAAACTGATGTACAGGAAGTTCCAGCTGGACATGAGGAAGAAATTCTTTACTGTGCAGATGAACAAGCACTGGAACAGATTGTTCAGAGAAGTTGTGGAATCTGCCTCACTGGAGATATTCAAGAACTGGCCAGACACAATCCTATGCCATGCGCTCTGGAATGAACCTGCTTGAGGAGGGAGGTTGGACCTGATGGACCATTGTCATCCCCCACAACCTTGCCCATTCTGTGATTCTGGGGCAGGCAGAGGGTTAACAAACCTCTAAATTAAGTTACTAGATCCCACTGTCACTACAGCCTGGATAGCTGATTGTTTTCTGGTTCTCAGTCTTTTCCATTACACACATTTAAATAGATCTTACACTTCCCTGTAAAAGAGGTGGAGGCACTTTGTGATCACTGATAATTTCCCCAGCAGGAAGCAGAACTTTTCTGGCATACAGAGTTATCTGTGTTTACACAGTCATACCACTTAATTATTGCATGACAGCATTTCTTTCAAGGCCTTACCTTTCTTAGATGGATTCACCTTCTCCAGCATAATGATGTTTTGCTATGTATTAAGAGGTGTTCTACTAATCTGGGACATATGATTTCTTGAGTTTGGATAGTGAGAGGCTAATGCATGGCCCATTGTTTTTTATGACTTCGTCTTCCTTTGCACCTCCTCAGAAAAAAAATGTGTGCTTCAAAAAATCTCCATGGAAGAGTGTTCCATTGCCCTTTACTTCTTTTCTGCTTCCTGTATCACAGAGTTTTTTTCTTGAGATCTTTTCAGTGCAGAAGAGTATGGTGCCATCCTCTGTGATTCTGTTAAGTTCAAATCTATCACAAGACAGCAAAGTGTAGAAATTTTCCTGTAAATAGAAAGACATTGAGTTCGCTGCTAGTGAATAATTTTGCAGTTGTAAAGTATTTGTCCCAAAACAACGACTAAGATTAGCTTTCACAGGAGGAAAGAGCAGGGAGATTCGCCACTAAAAGGCAAAGGTACTAATCAAAGGCAACTTTAGCAGCTTCCTCAGTGAGCAATGTTTTCTCCTGTTGAGAGAGAGTTACAGAACCTAACATGACCTACTTCAGTTGGAAGTGAACTCCATCTCAATCTGAACTGCACAAAAGGTAGAAGAGAATGCAATATAGAAATTGTAGCCTAGCTGAAGGGAGAACAAAGCAGACTGAAGGGAGACGAAGTTGTGTGTGGACTAAGGAATCTAAATTGTATAACTGAGCTACCTGTGGTGGTGGCTCCCTAAGTACCCAGATTCTAAGTACCCAGAATCAAATGATGAAAAGATTCAAGCCTAACTACGAGGAGAAGTGCTAAAGCTCTGCTCTTGGGAGGAAAGGGTTAAAAGAGGAAGAATGGTGGTGAGGATGGTGGATTCACTCAAGTGACCTTACAGCTGGGAATCCAAGGCCTGAAAAATATCTGTGGAAAACCACATGTTAAACCTACTGCTGTTTATCCTCTCTCTGCTTGGAGGAGTAGAATTTCTGTGTAGAGATAACACAGGTGTTTACAGAGACTTGTAGGCCCTCTCCCAGACATGCTGGAGATCCCGTTGGGAGAGAGATCAAAGCAGAGACCATAAAAAGCACAGGGGGATCCCAGCATGGTGCTGAGCTCCGCATGCTCGGGCCCTGGATACACGGGCACAGCAGCAGCCCCGCCGGCACTGGGACTGGACTGAGCCTGACGGTGCCTCTGCCCTCATTCCTGTCTCTGCTGCCCAGCCTTGTTTCAGAATCCTCAGTTAGCAAGGTAATTGAGTAAATTTATTCCTTGCATTTCAGCTGTGGTTTTTTGTGGTTGCCCTCAGTCGTCTGTGTGATGATTCTGTTGATTCACACAGCTGCAAACAGATGTCAGAAGTCTGTTATCAGCAAACTTTCTCTACCAGACAGACCTCGTGAGCTCTCAGGTCTGAAAACAGGCAACAAACATAGTCTCATTCTGGACAAGAAGACCTTTCTAGCTCCATCCTTTCCACTCTTCTCCCTACCTAATGAATGAAAGAAAGACATCTGTTTTGATGAGGCGAAGCTTTTCAGCTCTTTTCATAAGTACTGAAATAAGAGTATTTCTGGTTTTGCAGGCATTAGCTATGCTATCGACTAAGAGCCACTCACAACAATTGAGAATAGGAAAGAACTGGAAATGGACATTACTGTCCTCCTTTCCTTACAGAAGGTCCACTGGGGCCTTTTAGGACTAGTATAGGAGTCTTTGCTGAGGATCTCAATGGCTAAAGTAGTCAAGAGGTAAATCCTGGCAACTAGGGGTATGACTTCTGTTATCTTGTTCTTTTATCCAGAAACTGTATGGGAAGGCCTTCTCTCTCTTACATTCTGCAAACTGTTAACATATTGTAAAAACACCAAAAGTAATCTCTTATGTCAGGATCATGGTGTTAGCCGTTGATCTTTTCTCTTCTGTTGGAGGTGCCAACTTCATTGTTATATGAACAATTACATGAAAACCCTGATGGTCCAATGTTTAGACTAATCTGCAAATGCTTAACTTGAAGTTGCTCATTGTGTCCTTTACAACTATATCTGAGGCAAGAGATTTCCCAAAAGATCTTTTGCTTTCAAAACATATATAACCACTATGGAAATCTGCTTCATTTGATGGATTTGGTTTTGTTAGCAATTTCCTGGATACTATCTACTTTTTTCAAAAGGCAACAGTTTTTTCCATTGTCCCATCACCGTTACAAGCACCTGTTTGTCTCTTTTCCATTTATCTGTCAGTGGCATTGCTCCTATGTTCCCCTTTAGAATCATAAAGAGCCAGGTGCTACAATGTTCCCTCATTTTGTGATCAAGGACAGCAGCTTCATATAAGGCAAATAGGTTTTCATGAGATGTAAACAGATTACCACTTCAGAGTGACTGATAAATGTCAGGAAGAAACAAGGTCTGGTGTCTCATCCTGCCAAGCACTGCAAGGTCACACTAATGAGCCCTGTAAACAGAGGAAATCAGAGGCCAGGAATTCATTATTGTCTTTGAGAAATAATGACTGCAAATTAGAATTAAAATAGGAAAGGTGTCAACATCCTTTTTACTAGGATTTTCACAGAAAATTCAGACAGATGCTGACAGTATTCTTTCTAATTTCTAGAATCACTGAAAAGAGGAAGAGGATCACAGGCCAAGGCTCAAAGTTCCCCAGTCCCACATTTGATAGACCAAGAGCAGTTCATAACTGAAGGTCTAAGGCCAGAGGAAGGAAGCACAGGGCTGTACTAGGCTGCAGCTCTGGTCCTGATCTGTGGGATCAGGCAGTGCTCAGTTGCCTGAGACACAGCCAAGGTGCTCAAGTGTTCAAGGGAAGTGTTCAAGGCAGAAAGAGCCTCTAGCAACCAAAAACAGCAACCAAAGTACAGGATAAGAAACCAAACCAGATGAAAAGATATAAGGAGAGCAAACTGGGTGAAATGGATATGAGAACAAATGTACTATAGAAATAAATTAATACATTTCAAAATAAAGGAGGGTTACACAGTGTTAGGCTCCTCTAGATAGTCCACCAGTAATTCCAGAAAGAAGAAATCTCAGGGGAGTCAGCAAGGGCACACATTCCTCCCTGGAAGACTTCTATAAACTCTACCATTTCTTCAGGATGCCCCTACCTTGTTGAGAAACAATATAGATAGTTCAAGCTGTAAGAAACTGTGGCTTACCTGCCAGACCTCTCTACAATTGTCAATAAACATGACTGACACAGCAGATATAATAGACACCTCCATGTAGATAAATCATGTGAAAAAAAAAAAGTTTCTTTTACCAGTTTCATATTGGGGTAAGAGAGAAAGAACTGCTAAAAAATTTAGAGCCTTGACTATACTGGACTGCTCAGCAGTAAAGTATGTTACTATTTCCCTGGAAGCAAAACACTTGGTTCAGGCACAAGTACAGAATCACTCACATCTTTTACCTCTCTGTTAATAACACAAATGAAAGTGCGAAGTGTGGATGTGACTTGACCACTGTAGAATGCCAGGACTAATTTTTAACTACCCACAGCCCAAAACTCCTGAAATTCTGGAGGTTACTGCATGCACGTGTGGAGCCGCCACCTATTTCTGCACAAGAGTGCACGGAAATTCTTTCTTGTAGCACTGACAAGAACTTACATTTCTTTCCAGGTTCTTTAGTTATGATCAGAAATTATTCTTTTTTCATCCACAATGGTGTTATAAGCCTGATCTTCATCTTTACTGGTAATTTCTTTGTACTTTAGCTCTACTGTCTGTAGACAGTATCTAAGTAAGTTTATTGTCAAAGGCCACATTTTGAATTAGGATCAAAATGTTAATGTTCCCAGCAAAACCAATTTTCGTCTGGAGGATGAAGAACCCTGAGGCTTTTTTGTGTCTGCAGCACTCTTTGTCTGGCAAGGTTATGAGCTTTTAAGTTAGCAGTAGCTTTGTCTTTGCAGTAGTATCTATGTTGCCATATGCCAGAATCAGTAATTTAAATTTAAAATGTCTGTTCCATTTTATGAAAGTTTATAATGTTTTTAATGTAATATTCCCTCTGTTTTATTCCACAAAGTCAGTATGTTTTTGTTGCCCTCTACATAACTTGAAGATTTTAATGTGTGTTCTTCCTTTTCAGCCAATACCATGTAAGTGGCAGTGGCTTTAAAAATCATGGAATCACAGAATGTCTGGGTTGGAAGAGACCTTCAAGATCATCGAGTCCAACCTATGCCCCAACACCTCAACTAGATCATGGCACTGAGTGCCATATCCAGTCTTTTTCTAAACACATCCAGGGATGGTGACTCCACCACCTCCCCAGGCAGACTATTCCAGAACTTTATCACTCTTTCTGTGAAAAACTTCCT